>JAHSUH010000119.1:0-341179 GCA_025388415.1 Cynanchum wilfordii
ATCCCAACATGATGACACGTGCCCTTTGTTAAAACTCACATCACAATGCAGAGTTTCCTACAGTCTGTTCCAATGAAAGTAGTGTTTACTAAATCAAATACTTAAATGAGCATATCCCCGAAAACCATTCAGTATGCAGAATACAGCAATAACAACAGAAACCGACATCCAGGTGTATTTTCTCACAAGACCGAGATTAAGGATTAGGGAGGAATGTGAAATGTGGACTTACACAGTATCGGTCGGGATGACACCTACAGCTCCTTCCTTCAGAAGTTCCACAATAGGATCCAATTTCCAAGAGTCCGACCCAGATGGATCCACTTCAACGTAAACCAAGCCATCCGCCTGAGAATTGTTCCTATAATATTAGTTAGGTCCATAAATTCTACAGTATCGAGTGTAAACTCTGATCTCTCTGAGAGCACGTCGAATTGCAAGGGAAATTTAAACTTAAAAAAAAAAATAAAAGTTAAACATTTTGGGGGAAAAAAAGAAGCAGTGACCTTACGAAAGCGAGGGGCTGAATACTTGAGGCGTTTGGGGCTTCTCTTTACTACTGCGAACACAGTGAAGCAAGGGGGCTTGGTTTCCACATTCAAGTTTCGAAAAGACACATGGCACGGGAATGGATTATGAGAATTTCGAAACAAATGCAATGCTGCAGCTCCGCCAGCAGCTGATGGTTTCACGGCCACCGCCATTTTTTTTCTAGATTTCGGAGAAATTATTCGAGAGCTACAGAAGTTTCTGAAACTTCCAGCTCGTCCGGCATATCATCAATAACCCGGCCGAATTTGCTGACTGTGTGTCTGATACTTCTTAGCCGGAAACGCCATCGTATTAGATCTGAACCGAGAGACACGAATCATGTAAAATAGACTGGGCCTAAAACTGGGCTCTGAGTCTTTGTTTTAACTATGCATAACATGCTGAATTGTATAATTCCAGCAGTGGGCCTGGCTGTTTTTATTTTGTTAAACTGTCTCTTACAAAAGTTTGGGAGAGTTTGCACTTTTGGAATGAGTAGCAGGTCTGCTACTTCTGTATAGTGTTTTGTACACTCGTTGGTAGTTTGGTACCTTCTTATATATGAATATATATAAGATCCCTTTTCCATGGAAAAAACTATGCAAAACATTATCTATGGAAAAAGTTGGGTACTTTCTGAATAGGTACTTTTTTTTTCCCTGGAACCGGAGACTAGATTTATATATAAATCAAAGAATCACAGAAAATACAACTGTAGGCAAGAGCCTAATTACAGGGACTCCTATTCCAGGCTGAAAGTAGTTCAAAGACAGTTTCTGAATAGGTACTTACCTTTAGATAATGTTTATATTTATAAATTTTTTATAAAATAAAATTTTTAATCATATTAAAAAAAGTTAACTAAAAATATTCATGAACTCAAACTCATACAAGTTACCACGATAGTCTTAATCAAGACTGCAAAACAGTCTACAAGCGACATGCATATAAAGCAAAAAAAAAGGAAAAAAAAAGAGCATATAAACCAAATAGATTAGCCGCGACAACTCAAACTGTAACCATCCCTACCGCGTTTCAGATTTTATTTTGTTTTAAGAGTGGGTTTGAGCAGCACAGAGAAGCAGCCACGTCAAAGTTTCTCAGCCATGAATCCTTGTGAGAAAATAGCAATATTCTAAACAAACAGCTTTAGCAGAGTAATTGATAATACTGTAATGAGGGAAAAAAAGGCCTATAAAATGCATAAGCATCATCCTTATTACTAGTAGTTTCTAGTGGTGAAAAAATCCACTCAGGTTGACAAAATTTAAGTAAACCAGCTTCTTCTTCAGCGCAAGAAGATGCAAAGCCAGACTTCAGAAAGCACCCTTCATCTCAGAAAGTCTGAATTATCTCCCAGGGGGTGGAGGTGCATTGGATTTTGCAAATCCCACCCACGCAACAATGGCCACAGCAAGAATTATCCATCCACAAATATTGTACTTCAGAGAAGAACCAAACAAAGTTATAAGATTCACCAAAACTAATTTCTTTGCAAATATCATAAATGCAAGCAAACAAAGACGAAGAAAACGATGGAAAACCAGACTTCTTCAAGCCATTAAACACATGTACCTAAAATACTATTAGAATCAATTTGAACTATATTATCACCTAAGATCACCAGAAGGGAAGGAAAAGAGAATATAGAACTGCTGCATATCACAGACTAAATACCCTCTCCCCCGCCCACCCCCTGTTATGAACAGCCATAGAAGAATGGAGGAAAGTAAAAGAAAGAAAGAAAATCACGATTATCATCCCATAACAGCTTGAGTAATAATCTCAAACATACTGCAAATTGAAGTTTCCCAAGTAACAAGGATAACACCCATTTTCAGAAATATGCTAGTATAACCAGCCGGAGACTAGAACCTCTCTCATTTTTAACAATCATGAATTATCTAGATGTACCACCTTTGTGCTTGTTGATGTTGAAGGCCCAGCTGCCATAGCCTGTTGAAGGGAACCGCTCTTATGGATCTCCATATGCAACTCAGGAGCCTACATGAGAAAGAATAAATAGATTCTTAATCAGCAAGAAAAATGCATTCTATGAATCTTAATATAACAAAAGGAAATCTTAAAACAATTCAAAAAGGCTATATTTATTTTTCTCAAAGCTGGCATCTCATAAACAATAAATGTTTAACTCAATTAGAAAATGCATTCTATTTATGAATGCTGACTAATCTCAAGGTTACAGCACTTGAACAAAATGCACATATGTTTGTCAGAATAGAAGCAAAACTTAGCTTGTAAGAATCTTGCAAAACAATTAACAGGTCAAGTTGAACAGACTGTACCTCAGCTGTAACTTCTAAAGATTTCCGGTAAATCTCATTTGTTGGATCCTGCAATATGGCAATGGTGTCAAGATCAGCATAAATTTATGAAAAATAAAAATAAAAATAAAACTCACCACAAATTTATCGAAAATAAAAAAACTAAGGAGGCTTTATATATACCTCATCCACAGCTTGCCGAAAATATATAGCTGCTTTGTCAAAATAACCCTTTGCTTCATCTTCATCAGGAGTCAAAAATGCATGAGAGGTATGTGCATTACCCAAGCACCATAGAGTATCATGCTTTTTTGGATTAATCGCCAAAGCCTCCTCCAACTTGGATACAGCCTCTAACCAATAAAATAAAAAAATTACATCGATACACTTATTCACTTAAACAAAAGAAAGGTTCAGCTCCACTTTTCTTTTCTTTTTCTTTTTTTTAAAGAGAGAGTAAAAGAGGGATGTCCCAAACAGAACTATTAACTATTCTAAAAATTCCGGCAAAATAACTGTAACCTAAAAATTATGGTGGAGGAAGAGAATACCTAATATCAACTTCTTGGAGGTAGGAAGACTCTGAAACTGAGATAACTCAAGCAAAGCTCCGGCCCATCTAGTCAGATTCTGTATCAATAAAATCAATTAAATTTCACAGCTTATAACAACACAATAAATAATACTTCTCTAAAAATAAATAGTAATAATTCCGCAGCTCCAATCCTGAAACAGATTACGGTACGAAGAAAAAAAAAAAGAAGTAAATATTCAAAAGTCGAGTACATACATCGGCGTCTAGGGGATTCTTTGCATAAGAGGTTTGTGCCGTCCTGCGAATGACCTCGAAGAAGAGCATGCGATCGAAATCATTAGGCACCTCCATGTCTGCTGAGACGAATTCAGGAGCTTTTCCTTCCCAAGGAAAAAGGGAATATTCTTGGGCTTTCACTAGAAAACCACAACCGGTCTCGGCTTTCAAACGACGGTCCTTTTCATTTTTTGTTTTATAGGTGACTCTTGCCGTTTTCTTATTCTTCGTTTCTCACTTTTTATATAATATAATTAACGCGATAAAAATGAACATTTTATCTCTTTCTTCTTATTATCTTTAAAATCTGAAAGATATGATATTGATATTGCAATTTTTTAAATAGACATTAATTTGAAATCGAACCGCAATAGATGCGCGAAAAAAGTGGGAAAATATAAGCCCGACAAACTCGAGAATCAGGCTCAGATAATTTGGTTTAGAAAATGGGTAAAAGTAGGTCCAAACTCTTTTATCTAAATGAATTAATAATTGTATCTCATGGGCCTCTATAGTAGCTGGGGCAAAGCCTGCTTTCTTCGCTCCGCGAATGAGAGAGAAAGTCAGAGGAAAAAACACGTTCTCTTTTCTGGACTCTCTACGAGGCTAGTTTACAAAACCCGGGTCAGGCGCAACCTGAGCCATGTATATTAGTTAGAGTTATAAAAGTTTTAAAAAAAAAATCAGATGATCTATCAAAAAAAACTCATGATATTTACAATTATAGATAACTACAAATTATTAATTTGATATGTATGGTTATACTTCATTCTAATTTCTTTTTTAAAAAAAATTTAATATATATAGACTAGTCTTATATCCTCTCCATTTCTTTATTTTTCTAATCAATTAGTCTATAGAGTTTCTATTAAAAAAATTATGAAAGATTATGATACAAAATCATAAATCAAAATAAATAAAAATAATAATAAATAAAACAAGATGAACACTATGTGAACTCTAAATGTAAAAACACTATGTGCACGTGATAGAATAATTCACTATAGTCAATATTTTATGAGGGAGTTTTTAATTATTTATTAAGATAAAAATTCAAAACCCTAAAATATATTTATATATGTTGAATGACCACCTAATTTTTTTTCTTCATAAAAAAAGTTTACACCAAATAAGTCAGACATTAAACTACTTGTATACTACTTTTGTGAAATATATTAATATCCCTTCCTTTGAAAAAAACAAGTCAGACATTAACCTTTTTAATCCATCAATAACAAAATTAGGTCATAATATTTATCCATTTTTTATAATTGTATCCTTTTAAATATAGTGATTCTATATAATGATTATGCACAAATCATTATAAAAATAATACATCAATAAATGTATTATATGTTCTTTCTTTAATCTTATTATTAATTTTTAACAATTTAAACAAAAATTTCCCCTCCTTTAAATAAGTACCAATTATTTTAATAATAATCAAAATACTAAAATGACCGTGAATATTGGGAGAATCATTTAATTTGTCCATTTAAATAAAATTTGAATTTAATAGAACAACTAAACAACAAGACACCCGCCACACTAGTCCCAAATGTCCCATTTTAACAGCAACGCTGAAAAAAAAAAAAAGATTGTGTAGAATTCATAACATGACATATTCAAATATTAAGGGTCTCCATCATAGGAAACATCACAACCATGACTCTATATTTTATTAATCAACCAATTGGATCCTCAAATCTACTCTTTCGGCACATTGGATGTAGACTTAGTAACGTTATCAGACACAGAATTTCTAACTGATTTTAAAAATACCATTTTTTTTCTCTTATTCATCACTTAAATATTTTATTTATATCAAGAATATGACGTAACTCATATACTATCAGACTCACTTTTACCAATGTCTATATTACTCAAGTTGACATTTTTCACTTTTGTTTTGTCCACCAATGCTTGCGTGTTGGCTCTATTCATTTTTTTCACTAACTACACAAAAGTGTTTTAAATGAATTCCAAATTATATAATAATAGATTTAAGTCAATCTATATTCGGATTAATCTTTATTTGAGTCGGGTTGGTCTCTTACGATATGAAGCTCTAACACCAAATTTTAAACAGTTACATACATAAATAGAATTTCAAATCTTCAATGTCACTTAAGCCAAAATAGTTCATTACCAATTTACATACACCTTGGTTTAACTTCATTCATCTTCAACACAAGAGTGCTTGATGATTGAGCTATTGCACTCTTTCAGGACTGATTGTTTCAAAGTAAATCTCTGGACTGTCTTTGCACAATAACCTAAAAAGTCATGAGTTTAAATTAATATTCATTCTCCCACTAAAAAAAACAAGTATTATTGTTTATAATTAATAAATTGAAAAGTAATTATTTTGATACAATAGAAAAACTCAATATGAATACTACACAAAATTATAAGTTTGATATTCACAATAAATACTATATAAGAGCTAATATCAATTTTTTCTATGCAAGACTTTAAACTATGTAATTGCAACTCATGCTAAAACTATATTAATCTAAATAATAACTCTAAATATTATACACTCTATAAGATAAAATTTTTATAAAAAAATGAACGAGAGTGGAAGGTAACGAATGCTTTTTGGGTTCGAGTAATAAAATTCATAGGCCCAAAAAGTGTATAATATCTATACAACAAAAGTTAGCATTCTGAACAACATAATTCAGCAAGCAAGAGCAAATCTTAAAAAGAACAACTCTTTAAAAAATGTCCTCATCTCGGGAAATCACGCAAGAAGAGGCAGACCATCTGGAGCGTAGCACCAGGAAAAAAAAGGATTTATATGCAGAACCTGCTGATATGGAAATGGAAGGGCTCCTGCAAATGTTACCTAGGAACAGAATCAACTAACGCAACCAAGTAAGGCCACCTCTTACAAAGAGAAACTGGTAGATAACTCTATCTCAAATTTTCTTTCTTTTCAGCCAAATTTCTTTGACCAACTCGATTTTACTCCGGAAGAGACTAATATCTTTGATTCTGAGGATTTCATACCCATATCTACTGAGGACAAAATTAGACTATATAGCAACTGGTCTCACGCTCTCATTATCAAAGTTTTTGGGAGAAAATTTGGTTATAGATACTTATAACGCTAAATTTGATAATGTTTTGGAAGGATATTTGTGCATAATTGTTGAGGTTTATTAGAGTAAATTGAGATAGATTTGTTAATTGTGTACTTAATTGTCATATTTTTTATTTCGGGAAGTTCTTGGAACTAATTGACCAAAAGAGTGAAGTTCGGAGACTAAAATTCAATTTCCGGAAGCGATCACACGCGCCTGTCAAAGAACACGCGCTTCATGAAGGCTCCACCCCCCGCGACCCCACCCCCCCCGCAACACTAGAGACACGAACACCGCTCATGATGAAGGATGAACCCCCCCAGAAGAACACGTGTCGCTGATAAACCCGGCCCCGAGGGCATGTTGCATATATCATTGAGCCCGTGTTGACTCATTGTTCCGAATTTTTAGAGAATTCTTTGTAAAATGACGATTTTACTTCTACTTTCGATTATTTATTGCAGTAATTACTGATTACTTTATCATCATTAACATATATATATATATATATATATAATATATATTATATATATATATATAAACAAACTAATGAAACAAACACGCTCTATTTTAAGCAACAACATTCAAGGAAAAAGAAATCCAATAATTTATTATAAAGAAAAAAAAAAGGAAATTCATTACCCCTTTCAACCATCTCAATTAAAAAATCTAATCTTTTGAATATAATGAATGAAAAAAGATTATCATGTTTTTACTCATAAAGAAAAAAGAAAAAACATAAAATTTAATAATTTATTCATCTTCTGATTCAATCCTAAGAATATCAATTCCCCTGTTTTTATTTTTAATCAAGATTACTATGCAAACAGGGAATTCTTGGTTTCTTAATGAAAATTCTTAGTTTCTTGAGTTTTTTTATAATGAAATTGAAGAAAATAAAGAAAATAGAAAGTTTAGACGCTGCTTACGGACTTTCTCCAACGGTAAAAAAAACATAAAACCTGCCAGCAAAGCATTTTAATTTACACTTACATTTCTTGAAACCCAAGAAACCTAACCATGTGTTTTTTTAAGGTAAGTGGAAACCTGACCATGTGTTAATATACTATACGTTTACAATTTATTTTTTTTTAAAAAAACTTATAGTAATTTAATTTTTTTTATCTTAATATTTTCACCAACTTAAATTATATCATTATTTTATTTTATATATTGTATTAAATAAAAAAAATTGGCTCGGTCTATAATTATATTAATTTTTTTTTTTTTTTTTTTTTGAAAGAAAAAGAAAATCACATTAAATCAGCCAAAATGGTGGAAGAAAATCAACAGGAACCCACTCACTGAAACCACAAACACTATGACCGTGTGAAGCCAATAAGTGGGCAGGCTTATTGGCTCGTACTATAATTATATTAAAATTACAATAAATTTTCTTAGAAAATAAAATAAAATTCACTAATAATATTTTATTTTATTATTAGTGAATTTTATTTTATTTTAGTATATATATGTATATATAGTAATAATAATAATTGTATACAAAAGTAGCTTCATGAATTCAGAAATCTAGCTTTTTGCGGAAACAAAGAGAAAAGAATAAAAAAAAAATCATTTATAAAAAATGAGCAATTTCTACATATCATTTATATCCAAATCATGAACAGATGTAAAAGTATAGGGAGCTATAAAGAAAAAGTTCTCATCCATATACCCCAACATCTTTCAGCTATGCCTCTTTTTCAAGTGTTGATTTAAAGAATACCATTATAAGTATTTGAAAATAGAAAATAATATAACACAGAAGCTTTTGAGTATAGAAAGGATGAAGAATCCAAATAAGTTTTCAAGAATCAATGACTAAAAATTGACATTAAGTTTAAAATATAAAATTGTACATAAATTCATGTAACACACAAACTCTAAATTTATGGAAAATACATAAATTTACTAAGTATATAAATCAAAAGTTCATAAATAACATAATGTTTGTGGGAAGAAAAGAAATAAAAACAATAGAATAAAGATATTCGATCTTCATTTGTTCTTGAGATATTTGTAGAATTGATTAGCAGACTTGAAAAACATTATATTGCATTTACCGAATGCAATATAAAAACCTATATTACATTCACTAAAAGCATTTTTTAACCAAAACGTAAAGAGATGTTCCAGCATATAAAATGCAATATACTAATATAAAATTTTGATTTAATATTCAAACTCTAAAGAAGAAAAATTAAGCATAAATGTCAAATATAATTAGTTATAAGAAGTTTATGGAATTAAAATTTTAAATAAATTATATGATAAAAACTACAAGATATAATTATTAAAATAAAAAAAAAAAAAAAAAAAAAAAGGGGTCAACAACAAAATTTTCTCTTATTTGTTTTTCAATAATTTAGACTTAGTGATAGACCATAACTTTTACGTCCTTTTATCTTACCTAGAAGATGAGCCTGTCTCTTAACATTGCAAAATAATACTATCAAAAGAAGATGCTAATGCTAAAATAACTTAAATAAGATGTCCAGTTGGGAGGAGAGATCTGAAAACTGAAAGTGGAGTATTTAGCTCCATTCCATAAAAGGAAAGAAAGTGCTTCCAGGAATTTCACATTATCTGTGTAGAGAGTATACGCGTCAGTTAAGAAGATTCTGCCTGTGTTATCTTGCATGATACAATCAATAATAGCTGTAGGACATCACAGTTTAATTTTTATGTATGGTAAGGTAGGAGGGATCCTGGAAGATTGCAATGGAGTTGTTTGGGGTTTAGAATTAGAAGGGAGTGGGAGGAGTAAACATAGCTGGCTACTATCTAGAGCCTCAGAGTGTTGGAGGGCAAGGGGTTAAATTATGAACGACAACGGTTTTGAGAAACTCCAGATAGGGCAGGCAGGGGTGTTTGGGATTTTGTATACATAAGCTTGCTTTGCAAGGGAGAATATTGTTGGATGTTTTTCATAGGGGTATAGGTGTGGTCAAGGGATTTGCCAAATAGCTTTCCAAAAGTTTAATAAAGTACTGGGATGGGATGAAGAGGCTTGGTAGAATGGCATTATAAGCTGTTTGGACAGTGTATTGTCCATTAATTAGGGGGAAAAACCCAAGTTAGGGGATCCTGTACAAGTAAGGGATCGATAGAGAAGAATGTTTCAGATGGATTCTCTATATTTTGAAGGAAAGGAAGGAACTAGGTGTGAAGGCTGGAGAGGAATATTAATGTTCTATATATGTATCTTTGAGAGTTTGGAAGGAGAAGTTGATTAACTAAGCAATTGTATGATGGGTTAGAAAAGTGATTAAGAGGTTGAGTAGACGTTAACAGATCTAAGAAATATCTGCTGGCTAGTAGATGATCTTGATTGAGTAATTTGAGTAGCTTTTCCGGTGTAAGTATGTGATATTTCTATCGTCTGCTATAAGACTGTCAGCCCTGCTCCGTTGTGTTCATAAAGTTTCTTACATATTTTGTAATGTTCTTTACGGAGCTTTGAAGTTTTAAATTACACAATGAATTTAAATATAATAAATAGAGAGCAACTTGTGTAAATGGCAAAAAAGTCTAGAGAAAGGCTTCTAGAAGGCAATCAATCCTAATTCATAAGTTTTGGGTGGCATGCCTTATCTAACTTGCTTATTGGTCCCGTCCCAATCCTCCTTTATTAGTTTATTGGTTCCAACCAAAATTAAGAGAGAGAAACACATCTTATCTTATGACCTTACTCCCAAATTAAATCTTGTCATGTTGTCTCTTTCTGTATGGTTTGAAAAGGACAAGCCCTTCTAGAACACTTCGCACGTGCCAAACTCCCAATTTATTACTACTGTAGCACTAACCCTAGACCTTCACTTTAGATGATCGAAAAATATCATCGGCTATGCTTTCCTTTTCTAAAAACTATTAACATCTCCCATCACGTGTTGGATAGACCAGTTTGGTGATTCACTAAGAAACTTTGGCTATTCATCCTAAGTAGAAATGATAAATTAATGAATTGAACAAAATAAATAAATGGATTATTGTTTCGTTTCATCATTTAATTAAAATTATTGTTATGATTAATTATAATTTAATTTAAATTATGCATCCTAAAGTTTAATTGTTTTTACATAAATGTCACATTTTATAAAAAAAAAAAAAAAAAATGTCACATTTATAAATTACTTATCATCAAATTAAGAGATAATGCGGGAAAAAAAAAAAAAAAAAAAAGTACTACTATTACAAGACGACAAAGATTAAAAAAAGGGCACACACTGAATGTTGGAGTAAGTGGATTTGTCAGTTATCTAAGGATACACGTAAGTTCCAGTAAGCTGGATGTGCTGAAGCCCAATCCTCGTTTATCTAGAAGCTTTGCTCTGACACGTGCCAAATAGTACTAATAGCTTTCAGTCTTTCATACGGCTTAGCCGCTTAATAGCCCAAAGCATGTCTACTTCTCTAACACACTCCTCATTTTTCTTCATATTTTTTGCCTCCCAAACTTTTTTTCTTTTTTTTCCAAGCTTAAATAGTAGGAATAGGATTTTAAATTCTTTGTATAACCATTTATTCACAAAATATATTCTAAAATATTTTTTAATATATTTTTTAAATTACTATAAAATATATATTAATATTTAAATATCAACTAATATTAATATTTTTTAAAAAAAGAAAATTATTATATCTTTTAATTTTAAAAATTAAAACAATATTTCAATTATTATTATTTTATTAAAAAATTAATGTATTGTTAAACATTGTTTATTTTCAAAATTTTATAAGATAATAGACATTAATATGATTTTTTTTTTAAAAAAAAAAATTATTTTCTTATATAATTAGAAGAATTACATAATATTTAATTTTTTAATAGAAAATTATTATTTTAATATTTATTTTTAATTTTAAAAGTATATTGCTACGAAGGAGTTATTGTTTTCTAGCCTTTTTCTTGATAACATTTTAAAAGAAGAAAAGGAAGAATAAAAAAAAAAAAAAACGAGTGTAGCTGAATTCGACATCCCACAGCCGGCTACAGAAAGCTCGAAGCTCCCCAATAGTTAGTAGAAAAGCTTCTAGACACCCCAAACAAAAAAAATTAAAAAAAAAAATCCCACCGCTGTGGCCATGTCAGCAGTGACCCTAGAGCCCATAGTCTCCTCAGCTTGGACGGCGCAAAACAGCGACTCTTCTCCAACGCGAAGAAGAAACAACGTTGGCGCCCATTGGCATTGGACCCTACATGCCCCATTCTTTCCTTCATTTCCAAAGATTCCCTTGACCTCTATATATCACTTCTCTATCTCCCTCTTCTCTCTCCATCGTCCTTCTTCGTTTCCGTTTCTACAATCTATCCACCACTATTTCTAAGAATCATCTTTTCAATGCTAGGATTCACAGCTGTCGCTGCCGGAACAAGTCTGAAATTTTCGCCGGGAATTACTCAATGGGATCGGAAAATGTCTTTTTCTGGGAAATCATATAATAGGCAAACCATTTACGCAGCTGTGGCTGAGGCAGCGCCGCCATCTGTGGATGGAAGGAGAAGGCCTGCAAATCACTACGAGGTCCTGAAAGTAAAGTATAAAGCATCACAAACGGAAATCAAGACCGCATATAGAGCTCTGGCGAAAATTTATCACCCTGATGTCGCCGCTGCGGTTGTTAAGCACCCGGAGGAGTCGTTTGACGGCCGTGATTTTATCGAGATCCATAACGCTTACGCCACTCTGTCTGATCCGGCCGCCAGAGAAATGTACGATTTGACGCTCCGAACGGGATCTTCACGAAAGCAACCTCGCAGTAGTTATTCGGCACCGAGTGGATATAGTAGGAGGGTCCGGTTTTACACAACCCGAAGGTGGGAAACGGATCAGTGCTGGTAACCCTTTTTATTTGTTGAAAAAAACAAAAAAAAACAAAAAAAATTTCTTGTTGGCAGATTAGGAATGTAGGGCCCGCATTTTTCCACCGATAGTTTAGAAAAGAGGTGGCTACTTTTTTGGGGAAGCTATATGCTCCGATGTAAATTATTAGTATTATTATTATTAAAGATTAGAAGTTTCCACATTCTAAAACTTCAAATTATTCTAGGAACAGTCCATAGGATATCTTCCAACATATAATATAAAATTATCAATAAAAAATGATACATGTATATTAAATCTTAAACATTAACCTTCTCACCATAAGTCAATGTTTATAAGCATATTTTCAGTCCAATCAAATCATTTAAAAAAAATTCAATGCAATTATAACTTTTATTTTAAACTCATATTCAAATGATTACCGGACAGATAATATCACTCCAATTACTGCACATAATTTAACACTTTAGAGAGAAAATCCATAAAAAAGGAAAAGCCATAAGGGAAAAAGGGGAAAAAAACGGTAGTAGTAGTATTTACTCCCTTTTCAATGATAATTCCTAAAATTTTGTACAGACTCTCTATCCTCCACCGGGCTCTCCTTATTCTTCCCAATGACAGTCCGTCAGAATCATTCACCGCTCATCAGCATGGAGTTGATAACATGCAGGATTAGACGAATGTTAGAAAGTTCTGCGCCACCAGTTGTTGGAAGGTTACGGTGATGATTCAATATCTGATACACCTGCTCAAAGATAGGACGGACATGTACTGATATCATAGGGTCAGTTGGATTTATGGCAGAGAGAACATCCCTCATCCATGACAGTTTTCTGGGTGTCTCCTTGCTAATGTCGCACGACAACTGCTGCAAAAGAGAAAGCAATACTCCTTGGCTCAAAGGCAGCGGATTCATTGACAGAATTAGCTGCAACTCCACCTGTTACATATACAGAAGATCAGTGTTTAAGTAAATATTACACCCTTGAGATGTCCAAAAATCTATAAATGTCCCATCTAAAAAATCAACACCTTTGCTTAATTCATTTTTCATAACCAACCTTCCCTTAATTAACTAAATAAATCCTATAGACGCACAACGCTGCTGCTAATAAATTATCGCTAACTAGCCTACAAACAAATAACATATATATTTTTACTTGGACTTGAATGGGACATTCAATTGGATGACTAGCTTAGAACCAATTCACTTATATATTTTGACTTAAATGGGGCATTCAATTGAGTACAAAATCAGTCAACCCTACACCCAGTTAGCTTCTACCAAATCATAGCCTTTTCCATAATTGGAACGGAAATAAACATCATACCTGGGAACACAGCCAAGACACTATAGACACATCACTTCTTTGCAGGGCTGAGGTGAAAGCCTCCTCATATTTACGCTCCGCTATCAATCTAGATAGCTCTTTTGTAGGATCCAAGGGTGCCTCAAGCTGTTGGGTGCACGTGATCAATAATGACACACATGCTTATTCTTGTGAACAATTAGAAAAACAAGAAGAGAACAAACCTTTTCATGAAGACTACCCAATGGACCATTGCTCAATTGGCTAACCAATGGATTTGCAGCCTTCGAATTTGCTCCTGCAACAGCAAGAGCCATTAACTTCCGGTGACCTTCAGCCAACTCACCACTTAGTGTTTGAGTCACAGAAGAAGCTGAATTAATGGCATCCTAAAATAGATTGCACCTTCATCAGAGTCATCATTATGACATAGTGTAACTATGAAAACGAAATGAAGACAGAAATAAATAAATAAATGAGCAGAAGCTAGCCTCCCATTAGGCATCTTTGAGTCATTACCCTTAGAGCAAGTGCAAGTGGTGAATGTGTTGAGTCAAATTGATGAAGTGCTGCAGTTGCATGTTCAGTCATCCCTTTCTGAAACGTTGCATCAACTTGTTCAAACATAGACCTGCATGACATCTCAAATGCAGGGATAATGGAAGCTTCCAAACTTGATTTAAGTGTTTCCTGCCGAGCAAATTCACCAATATTAAAAAAACTGACCATAGACACTAAATGAAACAAAAACATCTTTTCAAAAGACAAATTTAGCTACAAACTCCATAGATAACTTCACACTGGAAGCGACTAGCAAACAATTACTACTATTCATGCACTCGAATAAATGAGCAGGTGACTATATAAGCAAACCCACAAGTATAAAAACCAGATCCCATTCGGTAACAGATTGGCATATTACAAGTCACATTTATGCAGAATGAACGCATTAATAACCTAGGAATCAACCAAAAACAGCAGTAAATAAGTCATTACATACTTGGAGAGCTTGCTTGCCAGATGTTTGAAACTGAGCCTGGATTTGTCGAGCAACTGTAGCTTCTAGTTTTGAATTTACAGACTTTTCGAGCTGATTCACTGCCTTATCACCAACCCCTTTCTGCACAACCTAAATAGAATTAGGTCCAAGCTACCAATATATCAACGGAAATAATGACAACTTATGAACCTGGAAAGATTCTGTAATAGCAGTAGATACTGCTTTTTCAACAGCAGGAATGACAGAACGTGCCACAGCTTGTCCAACAGCAGCAAATTCCTTCTTGACAGCCTTCTCCACCATCGCCGGCAAATCTTTATTTATAGAATTTGTGATCACATTTGTTATCTGAAGTGTGCGCTCCCGAGATGCCTTTTCCTGTTTCGCATTTTCCTCCAGGAAACGAGCCCACAAAGCATCATTATTAGCCTTGATGCACTTCTCTGTGCTTTTACCCAATGCTACCTCAAGCCTTCTGCCTTCTTTGGTAACTGGAACAGCAACCATCATGCTCAACTGCTTTTGCATGTCTTTCTGAAAACCCATGAGCTGCGAGAAATTATAAGAACTGAATCAGATGGAGAACCATCCATCACAGGCAATTAGGGTATAACAGCCATGTTAACAATCACATTTAAATTAATAAAACGGGCTTCACCAGTCAGACTTTTAGAATGCCACACAGAAAAGAGACAAAGAGAAGGGAAAAGGATCAAGCCCTTAAGAATTTTCCTTCTTTTCCAAAGGGAAAAAGAGGGCATCCAGTTCTTCATTAGAGGGATAGCATCACTTGCTAAGGTATTTATACTAAATAAAGTAGCACAAGAACAAGATCTCTGTACATCACAGCACAAGCCAAGTGTTACTACTAGCTCATTGAAACTGAGTTTACAATGAATTAAAAGTTAAATGGGCAAGACATAAGAAATCAAAATCTCATCAAAAAAGAATTCAGGAGACATTCGGTCAGAATGACAAGCTTCATTCTAAAAAGATTACTCAATTGGAGCAAAAACAGAAGAAAAACAACTCTGGATAAACTAAAAGCAATTCACCTGATTAAGCATCTCCTGCATGGCCATAATCTGTGAAAATGCAGCTTCTGCAGAAGGAATGTTTGAGTTGGCACCATGGTCGTTGGAAGAATCTGTAGAGTTGAAAGTGCTAGGTGATGGTGATGATGATGATGGGCCTGACCCCTGGGCATTTTTCCCCTTTTGCCTTTTCCCTTTTGCATTCTGTGAGGTTGATTGCTGAACTGGTACAGGGGCACCTGATTCTCCTTCTTTTCCTGATGCATCCTTCACAGAGTCATGGACTTGGACTTCATCTACAGAAGTTGAAGTTTGAGCAAGAGACTCACTTCCACTAGCCCCATCAAACTGTCTAGACTCCTCAACGATAAAAGTTTCAGGTGACAAGGCACGGCATTCTCGAGCCACCTCCATTCCAAGATCAGAGGCTTGAGAGTAAAATGATTTTTCCTTGCTTTCTGAAGTAAAAGTGCGAAGTTCTTCAGTTGAACCAATATCACTACTCTGACTAAATCTTGCCTCACCCACAACCTTGACCTCAACTTCAACATTCCGCCCATCATTATTAATAACTACATCCTGGATATTTAGATCCCCCTCACTTTTCTGCTCATTAACATGGTTAATTTCGGCCGATGAAGTAGCCATCAGAATCTCAGAAGGAGTCACCAAATGAGTGGGGTGCTTGAACTGAACACGATGATTGAGTGTTGTGGAAATACCGTCGGGTAGAGTCTTATTTTCATCGGTCCTTGATTCTTCATCCAATGAAGGAACATCAGACAAAGTTGAATGAATTGCATCCATCTGCCTATCAATTGAATATTCAATGACCTTTTTATCTCCACCACGATCAATAACTGAGGACCCTGGATCCAGGCTTTTTGAGGGACTTTTCAAGCCAGAAACATTCCTAGACAACCTAGGACTTAAAGGAAGTGGAGGTGATGCAATAGAAGAAATATCATTATTACCAACTACCACAGGTAAAGGAACTGGTTTAGATTCCACAGTTGAAACAAACTCCTGCACAGTCGCTGACTCAATAGAAGCAGAGTTCACAAGATGTCTTGCTGCAGCTACAGTCTCAGAGCCACCATCTTGTATAGATAGTTTAGGTGCTGAAGCAGTCAGAGGTACCTCTGATGCCTTACCTTCAGAAGGCTCAGAACCAACAAAACCATCCATACCCGTATCACGAGAAGTTCCAGGGTCTGACTTATCAAGCATCACATTCTCCATAGGCGGTGGCAAACACTGGGACAAGTCTAGAGCATACTGTTGAATAGCTTGTGTCTGCACGCAATACACCTGAACTATCTGTTCTCCATGCGGTAGCAAATCACTTGTCCCAGTAAAACTCAATATTGGCATTGTGACAGTAAATTCAGCTATGTAATCCATGCGGGTTGATGCAGGGTTGGCACCATAATCTACATGCACAGCGTATATAGCATTTTTTTTGGCATTTGCTAGTAGGAAAAGACCAGCCTGAGATAATGCTACAACTTGATTAAAGAATGACTCTTCTACAAGAGCTTCAGCTGAACTCTTTAATTCCATCGTCTGCGTGCAATGCCAAGATTCAGAATCGCTGGGAAGCAGCCATCCTTCTTCACTTGCAGATGCCCAAATCTTCATCTCCCTATTCAAAGGACCCTGTGAAGATCAACTTGAAGTTAGAGAGACAAGAGACTCGAACCAGAAAAGCAGATGAAACGCTACAAAGTATTGCACGATGAGAGATTTCGGGAAGTTTTAGAGCCCAACATTATTTTATTTAGTTATATAAGGTGCTACTACCAGCTTATTAGTGTTCACAATCGGCTTCTAGAATTTTCAACTCCAGAAGAATAACAAAAACTAGAGGTCCCGTGCTATACATCCCATCTTCACCTTAAAAATTGTGGACAGACATCTTAATATGACCCTAAACGAACAATTTCACCAAATTATGAAGATAAAAAATCATCATATATAACAGCGGGGGGAAAAGCTGCAAAACAATTTCCGTTGTGTCCCCCGGAAGAAAAACGAAATAATTGCTACGTTCATATTTAGACATCAATGTTTTCCTGATTCTATCAGGTGACATAAAGTTTCTCTCTTCTTTTCTGAAAATGTCCTGCAATCTTACAGCCTGTTCTTATGTTCACAAACCACAAAGACTAGTGTTTTATTATTGTTATTATTATCTGCATTTTAGCATAACTATTCAGAGATTGTCCTGCATCATGGGAGCTAAACTTTCAAATTTTGGTTCAAGTTTCCAACCCCCTACACATCTGACCACTTTTTTTTTTCTAGAGTCAGAGTGGACTCACATAACTACATCAACCAGTGCTTTAGAATCAAATTAGATAGAATTATAATTTGCAATGGGATCCTGGAAATCAACAAGAGAAAAATGGAAAAAGTATACCTCTCACTCAACAAACAGAAATGAACCAATTGATAGCAAAATTAGAACACCACTCCAGAAGGGAAGCATCTTCAGATGATAATAATTCAAATGGTTGACATAATTCAAGAGGAAACTACATAATTCATTGAAAACGAGAACTCAATAAATTTACCCCTGTAATAAGTATGATATGATCTGGGCGGTGTGGAGCAGCAAGGAATGTAACAGAGCTAACGGGTTGACCATCGTGAGCCTTCAATACAGCAATCGGTAGCATTTTACGATCTTCCCAGATCTTTATCTGTTAAGGCATACAGGTAATAAGAATCAATGTTCAATTAACAATTAAAGGCTTTACACAGCGATATATGAACCGTTTTCAGTGGTAGAAGTCTCCAGAAGTCCATAAAACTGTTGCCAAGTGGAAACTTAATCCATTCCAAGACCCAAATCCGCACATCTCAGGCATTGAAACTTACACAGGATGATAAATATGAGAATGCTCAACTTCATTGGGAAAATTAAAAACACAATGAACGTTCCATCATCAAAGAAGTTTTACTAACCGTGCCGTCAACTGAGGAAGATACCAAACGCGTTGTCATCCATTGGCACATTGACAAGTCAGTTACTTCCGCATCATGGTTCCCAACAAGCTGTACTCCATCAAGCAACTTGTCAATAGAACATCTCAGTGGTTCTTCGGCTGAATATGTTTCCCCTTTTCCAACCTTTTGTCGTATCAATTTTCAGAACACGTCTTCCTATGCCAACAACAAGTACTTCCTGAAATTCAGCAATAGGTGGTGAAGTTTAGAAGATTATTCAGATATAAGAATGAATATTGAAATGGTAACTATGGAACGGCATATACTTGTTTATGACAATGCCAACAAACTCGTGGATGAACAGATTCACCTTCTCCGGTGAATTGAACTGCAATAACAATCTTTCCAGTAATTTGTGGTTTGTCTTCCTCATCTGGTCCTTCTGTAATCTTCCAGACATAAACACGTCCATCTACACTAGCACTGCATATGCATATGTATTAGCATCAAGGAAAGAAACAAGAAGATAGAACTGACAAACAGGCAACAGGTGTTACCTTGCCAAAAGATGAACATCCTCAGCAAAGAAAGCCATATCTGTCACCCTCTGAAACCAAAAACAAACAATGATATAACAATGATGGCACTGACAATAATGATGATAAAACTCATCTAAGATATTAGATTAACAATTAACATCACAATCCTTGTGAGAATGCACATCCGAAGACAACAGAAATATTAACATACACTCTGACCCGACAGATGCAATGGCCAAGCATTTAAAGAAATATATCATATAAAATGGTAATACTGGAAAACTAAATTATCCATAGAAATGGAAACAATAAAAAGTTGAAATTAACAGCCCAAAGGTCAGAAAAGTTTCCTCAAAAAAAAAATCAAAAGTAATAAATACCCCAGTTCTCTGTTCCCTATGACCTGTAATTCTCAATAGTCCAGTTCCAAAAATAAACAGTTGAAAAAAATTCCTAAGAGCATTTTTACATTTCAAAGAAGTGTAACAAGCAAAGTAACATAAAACCTTGACTTATTTTAAGAATACAAGTTCTGCGGCCAAAAAATTGATTCTATAAATTTAATTATACAGCTCTAAGGATCCAAAATAGTATAATAGCATTCATCATCATCCCAACGTTTTCCTTATAAATAAGAGCTATTTGTTAAACATCTTAAATGTAAGAAGTTGCTGGCTCTATTCCTTAAAATTGAAAATAATAATAATAATAATAATAAATCAAATTAGATCACCTTAACGCTGTACTACACAAATTTTTCTTTCTACTTTCTTCAGTAAATGTTCTGCCGAGTTAAAAATAGGGTACATGTCACACCGCCATTTCAACTCAAGATAATAAAATTCAATGCAGCATAATTCATTATGCGTGTAATATATAAGATGATTTCACGAAACAAATCAATTAACACGTGAATAGAAGACAAGCACAAACTAAACATGCCAACCATGTCACCAACCTGAGCAAGACCCTTAAGCAAAGACCGCAATGCAGTATTAATATTAAGGACCCGAATAGCTCCTAATTTCAATCCATAACATATATAAGTCTTATTCACAGCAATCTGCCTCCCAAGAACGAGACACGGGTCAGAACCATACTTGGTAATGGGAGTAACCTCTAACTGAGGCTGCACCTCACCAGGCACTCTCACATCAATATCATAAATAACATGATCACCGACCAAATGCCGCCCTTTTGGCAGCTTACTGCTTGGCATTCGCATGGGTCCGGGATGAGCAAATCCGACATTAGGCCCAGCAGCACCCATGATGGCCAAGTTCTGCGACATTGAAAAATCAGAGCCTCCTGAAGATGTAGGTTGAATGGGAGGCATTGGAACAGCAGGTTGCTGTGGAGGTAGTTCAAGCGTTGAGGCTGGGGCACTCAACAAAGCCATTAGCCTAGCACCAGAATTCTGATTGGTATTGCCGTTAATGTTATTCCCACTACTGTTGTTACTGTTATTAGGGTTTTGTGGGTTTTGAAACTGATGATAATGAGGATTGGCGGGCGGCGGTTGAAGCGGGGGTGTAGGAAACGACAAAGATCTTTGAGGGTGCAAGTTGGCAGCAAATGGAGAAGACGCCTCCGGCTGAGATGGAGGCAGATTGATGTTATTAACGAACTGCTGGAGGTGATGGGGATGGTGGGGATGAAATTGAGGAGGCGGGTGGTGGAAAGGGGATGACTGAGGCGGGTACGAAAAGAGCCCGCCAGGAGTGCCACCGGTAGGAGGTGGATAAGAAGCAGAAGGCAGATCAAATGGGGAGGAAATCAGATTAGGGTTATTAGGGTTTTGAGGATTAAGAGTAGCAGGAGTAGTTGCTGGGCCTGAAGGCGACGATGGCTTGAAAAACTTGTGCATATCAAAAACCAAGTTAGGGGATCCTGTACAAGTAAGGGATAGAGAAGAATGTTTCAGATGGATTCTCTATATTTCGAAGGAAAGGAAGTAGGCCGGAAAGGAATTAATGTTCTATAAATCTTTTGAGGGTTTGGAAGGAGAAGTTCAGTAAGGAGGGACTAGATGCAATTGTATGATGAGTGGAAAAAGTGATTAAGAGGTTGAGTAGACCTGAACAGATCAGAGAAATATTGGTGACTAGGGAGCTGCTAGCTAGTAGATGATCTTAATTGAGTAATTTGAGTGGGTTTTCCGGTGGAAGTATGTAAACCCAGTCAGCCTTGCTTTGGTGGCCAGCCCAGAAGACCGTTAAAGTACTCTACAACAATTGAAGGGAATTCTGGGGAATGAACAGGAAAATATGAGGTACTTTTCAGATACCAAAGATGAAGATTGAATAGGAAAAATGAATAACGCTTACGCCACTCTGTCTGATCCGGCCACCAGAGAAATGTACGATTTGCCGAATGGGATCTTCGCGAAAGCAACCTCTAGGCAGTTGTTATTCGGCACCCAGTGGATATAGTAGGAGGGTCGGGTTTTACACTACCCGAAGGTGGGAAACGGATCAGTGTTGGTAACCCTTTTTGTCTGTATGAATAAAAAATAATAATAATAATTCTTCTAGGCAAATTTGGAATGTAGGGCCCGCATTTTTCCACTGATACGATAGTTTAGGAAAGAAGAGGTGGTTACTTCTTTCTGCTGTGTAATTTCTGAGATTTTTTTTTTTCATTGCTTTTTTTACCCATTTTTTTGTTAGAAAATTTAATGTATCATCTTTGCGTCCATTGGTGAAGTTTTCAATTTCGTAGTGAATATTATCAATTATTATTACTTTTATGAATTTCTGAAACTTCAAACCATTCTATATGGGTGCAGCCGCAAAGGATGCTAATTTATATATTTAACGGAAAAATATATACAGTGAGAAGTATCGATATGAAAATTATAAGTTAAAATATATATATATATATATAATATAAATTTATTGACTTGTTTCCCACAAAAATAAATAAATAAATAAATTGACCTGTTTATCCTAACAAAGAAAAACATCAATTATTTCGTTTTTATATAATTTTTTATTTATTATATTTTTATTTTTATACATACATGCTTATGGCTTTTAGAGAGTTTTATGTATTTCTTAGTTTTTTTTTTTTTTTTAAGGAATATTCCATTAATAGAAGGAAAGGTAAAGGATTAGAAAAGGAAATGGAAACTAAAATATAAAAGATAGCATTATCAATTCTCCCATTCAGACAAAATATCAAGTAATTGGGAGGAATTTAGGAGTCCACTATACTCCAAATGGAACGTCCACTTTGCTAACTTATGCACATAGAAGCTACAAACTCATGAGACAAAATTCAAAAACCAAACAAATTTGAAGTTAGGATTCTTTTATCTTTGTCGATATTTTTTTTTCGTTCCTCATTTTACAAATTGAGAAAATTCACGTAAAGTAATTATTACATTGTAAGTATCTCCTTCTATCGTAACTTGTCTAATTTTTGTTATCTACTATTTTGAGGGCTTTGGTAGCCACTTCAACTTTTACATAGTAAAGATCGGCCGAGTTGAAGTGGTTGAACTAAACTCCCAATAGCATGCCATTAGAGTTCCTAAGTACTACACTTGTTGCGGGCTTCCCATTTTTGTGAGCAGTATCAAAGTTAAGGTTAAGTTCTCTATTGGTGGTGGCTGCCAATTCATCGATTGTAGCCTTTTTACCCATCTTCCTCAATTGAGCACTTTTATGTACCGCATGTAAGTTTTGTTGACTAGATTTGAAATCTTATGCCACCTTGTTGGATTCGCTCCTTTTCATATCTTGTTCTTTTTTAATCAGATATACTCTATTGTAGTTGTGAAAAATTAGGTCATTTTTCTTTATTCATTTGCATGTATAGGAAAGTTGTTATCCCCTAGGAAGAATTGGATCCACTGATTAACTTCCATATTACTAAAAGCTAATTTGATTAGGAGACAACTAAGAAGAAGGTGTTTCAAGTATTCAAGCTCTTGCTTGTTTGCAGAGGTAACATTGGCTATCTCTTATACTTACAAACAATTGAATTTTGTCTATAGTAGGCATCACACTACTTAGTATCTTGTGTTTGTTGTGTAGGCTAGAAGTCCAGATTGCATTACATTGTTTGCTTGATTCTAAGTTTGGGTCGTACCCATTGTGCTGCTTTAACAATCTATATGTAGACTTCACTGTGAATTGCCCTGTCTTGGAGGGTTTCCACACTAGGTTATCCTACTCCATTTTATAGATTAGAGTATTAGAAATTAATATCCTAATTGGGTTCGAAAATATTGGATATCAACCTATTGTTCTAGTGTTGTCCATCTGGTTCTATTAAGTCTCTAGCTTCATTGATGTGGGCCGGTATGTCCATCTCAGGGTGAATTATGAAATTTGGAAGTGTTGGTAGCCATGCATTCCCATATATGTCTTATCCAAGTTGGACCTCCAAGCTACCCTAACGACCCTAGTGTTGTAACTCTACACCTGCCATGAGACATAACCCACCAGTTTCCTAGCCACCCCCTTCCCCCCTAAATAATACTATAAGTATCTCCTCTTCAAGAGAAAAGAGGTGTATTAAAATAAACTGAAAACGTTTTTACCTTCAGAGGAATAATAAATAATAAAAATGAGAAAATAATAGTATCTAATGAAAAAATTTTCCCCAAAAGCTATGAAACATCACCTAAACCCCAAAACTCGGCATCATATCTGTAAAAATATGAATTTCAGACTTAAGCAAAACAAATAAAATAGTATCATTTCTGCAAAATAGAACTAAAACTACCTTAAAATATAGGATTTTATTTCAAAATGAGAGGTTTTCATAAGCTGCAAAGACAGAAAAGGAAAAGAAGGTGGAGAAAAGAGAATCCCTCATTTAGAATTTTGCCAACAAGAAGTAAATAATATGCGTACAAATACAAAACCTCATTATAAATATGAACAGAAGCTTCAATCCAAATGACTAACAAACTGATAATATCACTCCAATTACTGCACAAAATTTAACTCTTTCGAAAGAAAATCCATAAAAAATAAAAAGGCAAAAGGGGAAAAAAAAGGATAATATAAGTATTTACTCCGTTTTCAAAGATAGTTCCTAAAATTTTGTACAATCTCCCTACAATCCACCTGGCTATCCTTATTCTTCCCAATGACAGTCCAGGTCAGAATCATTTACCGCTCATCAGCATGGAGTTGATAACATGCAGGATTAGACGGATGTTAGAAAGTTCTGCGCCACCAGTTGTTGGAAGGTTACGGTGATGATTCAATATCTGATACACCTGCTCAAAGATCGGACGGACATGTACTGATATCATAGGGTCAGTTGGATTTATGGCAGAGAGAACATCCCTCATCCATGACAGTTTTCTGGGTGTCTCCTTGCTAATGTCGCACGACAACTGCTGCAAAAGAGAAAGCAATACTCCTTGGCTCAAAGGCAGCGGATTCATTGACAGAATTAGCTGCAACTCCACCTGTTACATATACAGAAGATCAGTGTTTAAGTAAATATTACACCCTTGAGATGTCCAAAAATCTATAAATGTCCCATCTAAAAAATCAACACCTTTGCTTAATTCATTTTTCATAACCAACCTTCCCTTAATTAACTAAATAAATCCTATAGACGCACAACGCTGCTGCTAATAAATTATCGCTAACTAGCCTACAAACAAATAACATATATATTTTTACTTGGACTTGAATGGGACATTCAATTGGATGACTAGCTTAGAACCAATTCACTTATATATTTTGACTTAAATGGGGCATTCAATTGAGTACAAAATCAGTCAACCCTACACCCAGTTAGCTTCTACCAAATCATAGCCTTTTCCATAATTGGAACGGAAATAAACATCATACCTGGGAACACAGCCAAGACACTATAGACACATCACTTCTTTGCAGGGCTGAGGTGAAAGCCTCCTCATATTTACGCTCCGCTATCAATCTAGATAGCTCTTTTGTAGGATCCAAGGGTGCCTCAAGCTGTTGGGTGCACGTGATCAATAATGACACACATGCTTATTCTTGTGAACAATTAGAAAAACAAGAAGAGAACAAACCTTTTCATGAAGACTACCCAATGGACCATTGCTCAATTGGCTAACCAATGGATTTGCAGCCTTCGAATTTGCTCCTGCAACAGCAAGAGCCATTAACTTCCGGTGACCTTCAGCCAACTCACCACTTAGTGTTTGAGTCACAGAAGAAGCTGAATTAATGGCATCCTAAAATAGATTGCACCTTCATCAGAGTCATCATTATGACATAGTGTAACTATGAAAACGAAATGAAGACAGAAATAAATAAATAAATGAGCAGAAGCTAGCCTCCCATTAGGCATCTTTGAGTCATTACCCTTAGAGCAAGTGCAAGTGGTGAATGTGTTGAGTCAAATTGATGAAGTGCTGCAGTTGCATGTTCAGTCATCCCTTTCTGAAACGTTGCATCAACTTGTTCAAACATAGACCTGCATGACATCTCAAATGCAGGGATAATGGAAGCTTCCAAACTTGATTTAAGTGTTTCCTGCCGAGCAAATTCACCAATATTAAAAAAACTGACCATAGACACTAAATGAAACAAAAACATCTTTTCAAAAGACAAATTTAGCTACAAACTCCATAGATAACTTCACACTGGAAGCGACTAGCAAACAATTACTACTATTCATGCACTCGAATAAATGAGCAGGTGACTATATAAGCAAACCCACAAGTATAAAAACCAGATCCCATTCGGTAACAGATTGGCATATTACAAGTCACATTTATGCAGAATGAACGCATTAATAACCTAGGAATCAACCAAAAACAGCAGTAAATAAGTCATTACATACTTGGAGAGCTTGCTTGCCAGATGTTTGAAACTGAGCCTGGATTTGTCGAGCAACTGTAGCTTCTAGTTTTGAATTTACAGACTTTTCGAGCTGATTCACTGCCTTATCACCAACCCCTTTCTGCACAACCTAAATAGAATTAGGTCCAAGCTACCAATATATCAACGGAAATAATGACAACTTATGAACCTGGAAAGATTCTGTAATAGCAGTAGATACTGCTTTTTCAACAGCAGGAATGACAGAACGTGCCACAGCTTGTCCAACAGCAGCAAATTCCTTCTTGACAGCCTTCTCCACCATCGCCGGCAAATCTTTATTTATAGAATTTGTGATCACATTTGTTATCTGAAGTGTGCGCTCCCCGAGATGCCTTTTCCTGTTTCGCATTTTCCTCCAGGAAACGAGCCCACAAAGCATCATTATTAGCCTTGATGCACTTCTCTGTGCTTTTACCCAATGCTACCTCAAGCCTTCTGCCTTCTTTGGTAACTGGAACAGCAACCATCATGCTCAACTGCTTTTGCATGTCTTTCTGAAAACCCATGAGCTGCGAGAAATTATAAGAACTGAATCAGATGGAGAACCATCCATCACAGGCAATTAGGGTATAACAGCCATGTTAACAATCACATTTAAATTAATAAAACGGGCTTCACCAGTCAGACTTTTAGAATGCCACACAGAAAAGAGACAAAGAGAAGGGAAAAGGATCAAGCCCTTAAGAATTTTCCTTCTTTTCCAAAGGGAAAAAGAGGGCATCCAGTTCTTCATTAGAGGGATAGCATCACTTGCTAAGGTATTTATACTAAATAAAGTAGCACAAGAACAAGATCTCTGTACATCACAGCACAAGCCAAGTGTTACTACTAGCTCATTGAAACTGAGTTTACAATGAATTAAAAGTTAAATGGGCAAGACATAAGAAATCAAAATCTCATCAAAAAAGAATTCAGGAGACATTCGGTCAGAATGACAAGCTTCATTCTAAAAAGATTACTCAATTGGAGCAAAAACAGAAGAAAAACAACTCTGGATAAACTAAAAGCAATTCACCTGATTAAGCATCTCCTGCATGGCCATAATCTGTGAAAATGCAGCTTCTGCAGAAGGAATGTTTGAGTTGGCACCATGGTCGTTGGAAGAATCTGTAGAGTTGAAAGTGCTAGGTGATGGTGATGATGATGATGGGCCTGACCCCTGGGCATTTTTCCCCTTTTGCCTTTTCCCTTTTGCATTCTGTGAGGTTGATTGCTGAACTGGTACAGGGGCACCTGATTCTCCTTCTTTTCCTGATGCATCCTTCACAGAGTCATGGACTTGGACTTCATCTACAGAAGTTGAAGTTTGAGCAAGAGACTCACTTCCACTAGCCCCATCAAACTGTCTAGACTCCTCAACGATAAAAGTTTCAGGTGACAAGGCACGGCATTCTCGAGCCACCTCCATTCCAAGATCAGAGGCTTGAGAGTAAAATGATTTTTCCTTGCTTTCTGAAGTAAAAGTGCGAAGTTCTTCAGTTGAACCAATATCACTACTCTGACTAAATCTTGCCTCACCCACAACCTTGACCTCAACTTCAACATTCCGCCCATCATTATTAATAACTACATCCTGGATATTTAGATCCCCCTCACTTTTCTGCTCATTAACATGGTTAATTTCGGCCGATGAAGTAGCCATCAGAATCTCAGAAGGAGTCACCAAATGAGTGGGGTGCTTGAACTGAACACGATGATTGAGTGTTGTGGAAATACCGTCGGGTAGAGTCTTATTTTCATCGGTCCTTGATTCTTCATCCAATGAAGGAACATCAGACAAAGTTGAATGAATTGCATCCATCTGCCTATCAATTGAATATTCAATGACCTTTTTATCTCCACCACGATCAATAACTGAGGACCCTGGATCCAGGCTTTTTGAGGGACTTCTCAAGCCAGAAACATTCCTAGACAACCTAGGACTTAAAGGAAGTGGAGGTGATGCAATAGAAGAAATATCATTATTACCAACTACCACAGGTAAAGGAACTGGTTTAGATTCCACAGTTGAAACAAACTCCTGCACAGTCGCTGACTCAATAGAAGCAGAGTTCACAAGATGTCTTGCTGCAGCTACAGTCTCAGAGCCACCATCTTGTATAGATAGTTTAGGTGCTGAAGCAGTCAGAGGTACCTCTGATGCCTTACCTTCAGAAGGCTCAGAAGCAACAAAACCATCCATACCCGTATCACGAGAAGTTCCAGGGTCTGACTTATCAAGCATCACATTCTCCATAGGCGGTGGCAAACACTGGGACAAGTCTAGAGCATACTGTTGAATAGCTTGTGTCTGCACGCAATACACCTGAACTATCTGTTCTCCATGCGGTAGCAAATCACTTGTCCCAGTAAAACTCAATATTGGCATTGTGACAGTAAATTCAGCTATGTAATCCATGCGGGTTGATGCAGGGTTGGCACCATAATCTACATGCACAGCGTATATAGCATTTTTTTTGGCATTTGCTAGTAGGAAAAGACCAGCCTGAGATAATGCTACAACTTGATTAAAGAATGACTCTTCTACAAGAGCTTCAGCTGAACTCTTTAATTCCATCGTCTGCGTGCAATGCCAAGATTCAGAATCGCTGGGAAGCAGCCATCCTTCTTCACTTGCAGATGCCCAAATCTTCATCTCCCTATTCAAAGGACCCTGTGAAGATCAACTTGAAGTTAGAGAGACAAGAGACTCGAACCAGAAAAGCAGATGAAACGCTACAAAGTATTGCACGATGAGAGATTTCGGGAAGTTTTAGAGCCCAACATTATTTTATTTAGTTATATAAGGTGCTACTACCAGCTTATTAGTGTTCACAATCGGCTTCTAGAATTTTCAACTCCAGAAGAATAACAAAAACTAGAGGTCCCGTGCTATACATCCCATCTTCACCTTAAAAATTGTGGACAGACATCTTAATATGACCCTAAACGAACAATTTCACCAAATTATGAAGATAAAAAATCATCATATATAACAGCGGGGGGAAAAGCTGCAAAACAATTTCCGTTGTGTCCCCCGGAAGAAAAACGAAATAATTGCTACGTTCATATTTAGACATCAATGTTTTCCTGATTCTATCAGGTGACATAAAGTTTCTCTCTTCTTTTCTGAAAATGTCCTGCAATCTTACAGCCTGTTCTTATGTTCACAAACCACAAAGACTAGTGTTTTATTATTGTTATTATTATCTGCATTTTAGCATAACTATTCAGAGATTGTCCTGCATCATGGGAGCTAAACTTTCAAATTTTGGTTCAAGTTTCCAACCCCCTACACATCTGACCACTTTTTTTTTTCTAGAGTCAGAGTGGACTCACATAACTACATCAACCAGTGCTTTAGAATCAAATTAGATAGAATTATAATTTGCAATGGGATCCTGGAAATCAACAAGAGAAAAATGGAAAAAGTATACCTCTCACTCAACAAACAGAAATGAACCAATTGATAGCAAAATTAGAACACCACTCCAGAAGGGAAGCATCTTCAGATGATAATAATTCAAATGGTTGACATAATTCAAGAGGAAACTACATAATTCATTGAAAACGAGAACTCAATAAATTTACCCCTGTAATAAGTATGATATGATCTGGGCGGTGTGGAGCAGCAAGGAATGTAACAGAGCTAACGGGTTGACCATCGTGAGCCTTCAATACAGCAATCGGTAGCATTTTACGATCTTCCCAGATCTTTATCTGTTAAGGCATACAGGTAATAAGAATCAATGTTCAATTAACAATTAAAGGCTTTACACAGCGATATATGAACCGTTTTCAGTGGTAGAAGTCTCCAGAAGTCCATAAAACTGTTGCCAAGTGGAAACTTAATCCATTCCAAGACCCAAATCCGCACATCTCAGGCATTGAAACTTACACAGGATGATAAATATGAGAATGCTCAACTTCATTGGGAAAATTAAAAACACAATGAACGTTCCATCATCAAAGAAGTTTTACTAACCGTGCCGTCAACTGAGGAAGATACCAAACGCGTTGTCATCCATTGGCACATTGACAAGTCAGTTACTTCCGCATCATGGTTCCCAACAAGCTGTACTCCATCAAGCAACTTGTCAATAGAACATCTCAGTGGTTCTTCGGCTGAATATGTTTCCCCTTTTCCAACTTTTGTCGTATCAATTTTCAGAACACGTCTTCCTATGCCAACAACAAGTACTTCCTGAAATTCAGCAATAGGTGGTGAAGTTTAGAAGATTATTCAGATATAAGAATGAATATTGAAATGGTAACTATGGAACGGCATATACTTGTTTATGACAATGCCAACAAACTCGTGGATGAACAGATTCACCTTCTCCGGTGAATTGAACTGCAATAACAATCTTTCCAGTAATTTGTGGTTTGTCTTCCTCATCTGGTCCTTCTGTAATCTTCCAGACATAAACACGTCCATCTACACTAGCACTGCATATGCATATGTATTAGCATCAAGGAAAGAAACAAGAAGATAGAACTGACAAACAGGCAACAGGTGTTACCTTGCCAAAAGATGAACATCCTCAGCAAAGAAAGCCATATCTGTCACCCTCTGAAACCAAAAACAAACAATGATATAACAATGATGGCACTGACAATAATGATGATAAAACTCATCTAAGATATTAGATTAACAATTAACATCACAATCCTTGTGAGAATGCACATCCGAAGACAACAGAAATATTAACATACACTCTGACCCGACAGATGCAATGGCCAAGCATTTAAAGAAATATATCATATAAAATGGTAATACTGGAAAACTAAATTATCCATAGAAATGGAAACAATAAAAAGTTGAAATTAACAGCCCAAAGGTCAGAAAAGTTTCCTCAAAAAAAAAAAATCAAAAGTAATAAATACCCCAGTTCTCTGTTCCCTATGACCTGTAATTCTCAATAGTCCAGTTCCAAAAATAAACAGTTGAAAAAAATTCCTAAGAGCATTTTTACATTTCAAAGAAGTGTAACAAGCAAAGTAACATAAAACCTTGACTTATTTTAAGAATACAAGTTCTGCGGCCAAAAAATTGATTCTATAAATTTAATTATACAGCTCTAAGGATCCAAAATAGTATAATAGCATTCATCATCATCCCAACGTTTTCCTTATAAATAAGAGCTATTTGTTAAACATCTTAAATGTAAGAAGTTGCTGGCTCTATTCCTTAAAATTGAAAATAATAATAATAATAATAATAAATCAAATTAGATCACCTTAACGCTGTACTACACAAATTTTTCTTTCTACTTTCTTCAGTAAATGTTCTGCCGAGTTAAAAATAGGGTACATGTCACACCGCCATTTCAACTCAAGATAATAAAATTCAATGCAGCATAATTCATTATGCGTGTAATATATAAGATGATTTCACGAAACAAATCAATTAACACGTGAATAGAAGACAAGCACAAACTAAACATGCCAACCATGTCACCAACCTGAGCAAGACCCTTAAGCAAAGACCGCAATGCAGTATTAATATTAAGGACCCGAATAGCTCCTAATTTCAATCCATAACATATATAAGTCTTATTCACAGCAATCTGCCTCCCAAGAACGAGACACGGGTCAGAACCATACTTGGTAATGGGAGTAACCTCTAACTGAGGCTGCACCTCACCAGGCACTCTCACATCAATATCATAAATAACATGATCACCGACAAAATGCCGCCCTTTTGGCAGCTTACTGCTTGGCATTCGCATGGGTCCGGGATGAGCAAATCCGACATTAGGCCCAGCAGCACCCATGATGGCCAAGTTCTGCGACATTGAAAAATCAGAGCCTCCTGAAGATGTAGGTTGAATGGGAGGCATTGGAACAGCAGGTTGCTGTGGAGGTAGTTCAAGCGTTGAGGCTGGGGCACTCAACAAAGCCATTAGCCTAGCACCAGAATTCTGATTGGTATTGCCGTTAATGTTATTCCCACTACTGTTGTTACTGTTATTAGGGTTTTGTGGGTTCTGAAACTGATGATAATGAGGATTGGCGGGCGGCGGTTGAAGCGGGGGTGTAGGAAACGACAAAGATCTTTGAGGGTGCAAGTTGGCAGCAAATGGAGAAGACGCCTCCGGCTGAGATGGAGGCAGATTGCTGTTATTAACGAACTGCTGGAGGTGATGGGGATGGTGGGGATGAAATTGAGGAGGCGGGTGGTGGAAAGGGGATGACTGAGGCTGGTACGAAAAGGGCCCGCCAGGAGTGCCACCGGTAGGAGGTGGATAAGAAGCAGAAGGTAGAGCAAATGGGGAGGCAATCAGGTTAGGGTTATTAGGGTTTTGAGGATTAAGAGTAGCAGGATTCGCCGGAGTAGTTGCTGGCCCTGAAGGCGACGAGGGCTTGAAGAACTTGTGCATGTCAAAAACCAAGTTAGGGAAAAAAAAAACCCAAGTTAGGGGATCCTGTACAAGTATGGGATAGAGAAGAATGTTTCAGATGGATTCTATATATTTCGAAGGGAAGGAAGTAGGCCGGAGAGGAATTAATTTTCTATAAATCTTTGAGGGTTTGGAAGGAGAAGTTCAGTAAGGAGGGGGAACTCTAGATGCAATTGTCTGATGGGTTGAAAAAGTGAATAAAAGGTCTTTTTTTTTGGGGGGGTGTTGAGTAGACGGGAACAGATCAGAAAAATATTGGGGACTAGGGGAGCTGCTAGATAGTAGATGATGTTAATTGAGCTTTTTTCAGTGGAAGTATAATGCTCTCAAACAATTGAATGAACAGAAAAATGCGAGGGACTTTTGGGAGACCAATGATGAAGATTCATTGCCAAGTATTTTCCTTTACAAATATTTCAATATGTTACTGTTTGTTTTCCAAATGTGTATTAAAATAACATTTATATATTTTTTTTTTATTAAAATATAAAAAATTCAGTATCACCCGATATGTTGATCAAGTCACTAATATATGTGAATTAGTGGCTTCTGATACGGTGACAGAGACCGATACTTTGGACCATGGTACAGAGAAAGTATATGTCCAAGGTCTATTGTTGCAGTCCATGTAAATGGAATAGATAGGAGAGTTTTGGTGTGGAAGTTTTGTAAGATGACCTGATAATGAGTTAGAGAAATGGATTCTTTGAGCTTCTGCAAATAGTCGCTCATCCCAAAAGCTGAAGGCTTGTGAAACAAAAGACCTTTCAAGAATTGCTGCCGAAGAAGAAGAATGAAGAGAGAATAATTAGGATTTTTAGGGTTTATTTTTATTTAAAATAATAACATTATTTTTCATAAAAATTTAAGATTTTTTTTTAAAAAATTAATAGACAATAATGTTCCTAACCAAAACATTATAAAAATTACATTTCATTTTTTTTTTTTTTTTTTTTGGTTAACCATCAAAATGAACGGGAGGGTAATTTGTGATACGATTTAAAAATTTTAGTGTAATTATCCTATGTACAAAAATAAATTTAGTTGCTAAACCTAAATTTTGAGGTAATTGAGAGTTACCTCACAAACTATTTTATTGAAAAATCTTCAAGTTTTTCAATGAGTGTTCATGCAAATTTTTAATAATTTTTCGCATCATACTTGAATCCGGGATGTTCTAACCGATCATGCCAAATAGTAAACATTTTTTAATTAATAAAATTCTGATTTTTAAATGTGTTTTAATTACATTTATTCTTATGTAATACAAGTCAAAAGAAAACACATATTTAATTTTTCTAATGTGATTTTTTTACTCATAAACAATGTTTGTAATATGAAGGTACTCATAATTTCATTCATTTATGGTATCGCTTAATATCCATTAAAACAATATCTTTAAAGTTTAACAATTTTTTTTTGAAAATTAGATGAAAAATAAAGCCTTATTTATATTTATTTTTGTTTTGTTAAATAATATTATAAATGTGTTGTAATATTATGAGAACAAACAAATCAGTTTTATTAAATCTTACAAAATCACCAACGAAATGAATTAATTAATTTAGTATATACACTATATAATATATATTATATATATATTTATGCATTACACATAATGTTTCTATAATAAATACAATATATGTCATATTTAATTTAGTATATACACTATATATTTTAGTAAATAAATGTTATACATGTTATATTATGCACTATTTAATTCATTAATTAATTTAGTATGTAAAGTATATTCATTAATTAAAAAAAACCATCAAAAAACCATTTTCGTAAGTTAGAAAGATTTTATTTCCTCTTAAAATAAAAGTTGAATATGTATATGACTTAATCGAATTTTAAAATAACTAGCGAGCATTAGAGATACAGTTAAATTTTAAAAAAAAAATTCTACCTAGTTATTCATTTAAAACATAAAACACAATAGAAAATATAATAATGAGAGATCAGAAGTTGGAAAATATGGTGGTCACTTGTCCTTGTCCAGCTGATGTGGCGACACGCCAAACTTTATTCACCGCCACCATATCTCCTTGGAAGATCCAAACTGTAAAGTTTTTTTTTTTTTTTTTTTTTTTTTTAAATGGGAAAATAGTTATGCATTTTTCATTATAACATCAGAGTAGGTCGATTCAGAAGTGCCACTCTTGTCACACAAAATGGACGGGGAACCTTTCTGGATCAACATATCCAAAAAAATTACAAGAATTAGCCCATCTAACAAAAACATATCCAAACTGTAAAGTTATGACCCCATAAAATATCCAACGAAATTGTCCATGTCAGCTTGACTCATATCCTTCTCATATTCAAATGGACATCCAGTTCTCCACCAATATTTCCCCATTTCAATCCATTATAAATTTAATATTATTATTAAAATGTTAATTAATACCAAAATTTCAAACATAGTAATATTTTCTAAGAGGTTTACTAAGTGATTATTACATGATATTCGTGATAGGAGGGTGTGTTATAAACCCTTCATTACAAAATAATACTTAAAATATCATTTTAATTTATATATATATATATATATATATATAAAGCATAATAGATAAAACTCAAAATAAAAAAAAAAAAAGACTAATTTTCCTATTTTTAAATATAATAATTGAAATATTTTCAAGTCATTGCTATTTTGAGACTCTAAAAAATTAGGAGAAAGAAAGAATAAAATGAAAATGTTATTAAAACTTTTGAGATATAAATTGTGTTTCTTTTATTTTTAAAAGAAATAATTTAATTCTTAATAATTATAAATTTTTTTAGTTTTAAATTTTGATGACACAAAATCATAGGTAACAGGTGACAAGTGCAATCGGATCACATTCACATGGGATAATGATTTAAAGTTGGACCAAGTTATCAATGGCTTCCCGCCTATGATTATGAAAGATATTTCTTTTGTTTGACAAAAAGGGATGGGCACGAGTTGAGTTGAAGCGGAAAGATTCCTGAATCCATTGTGCAACTAGAAACACCATCATTGGTGCACATGCCCACTTGTGTTTTTCTTTATCTCACTATAAATACCTCTACGAGTACGATTTATGAACATCATCCATTTGTGCATTATACAAAGATTTGCTCTACTTTTGTTGTTTATTGGACTTCATTACACTTGTGATAATGTCCATTATTTAAGTTTGGTCTGTTTCTTTAGCGTACTATACTAACCAGTACGTAGTAGTATTTTGGTCGATTAAGATGACGGTCGGAGCCGGGATCACCGTGGCTGATGGGAACTTGAATGTGTTGGGAAAGTGCATCCTCAGAGATATTCATGATAACGTGCTTGTCACACCGGCTACCGGTGAAAACTGGATCAATGCCACTTTTATTGGGGTTCAATCTGATGAGAAGGGTAGCCGGATGGTCTTTCCGGTTGGGAAACTCGAGTAAGTTCATTTTTCCCCTTTTAACTAACGACATAATTTTCTGACCGGATCCTAGGTTTATCTGCTGGCCTTTGTATATATATATATATTTTCCTTCACATAACAAGTTCAGAATTTCTATTATGTTGATTTCAGGGGACTCCGTTTCATGTGTGTTTTCCGATTCAAAATGTGGTGGATGACTCAGAGGATGGGTACTTGCGGCCAAGACATTCCCTTTGAGACCCAGTTCTTGATTGTTGAGGGTCAAGAAGACCAATCACCTACGTATGTTGTCTTCTTGCCGATTCTAGAGGGTGATTTCAGGGCTGTTCTTCAGGGGAATGCAAATAATGAGTTGGAAATATGCTTAGAAAGTGGTATGCTGCCTTACCAATATTTAATTCCTTCTCCGGATGGATGTTGGATAATTCATTTATTTACTGTTGATGTGGATTGCAGGAGATCCTGCTGTGCAAGATTTTGAGGGAACCCATTTGGTTTTCGTGGCTGCTGGATCAGATCCATTTGATGTCATAACAAATGCTGTCAAGTAAGTTAAAGAGGAGTTGTTGTTGTTTTCTACTGAAATTATGTTCCTGCTTCAGAATTCAAAAGGGATTTATTCGATTGAATTAGTACCAATTGTTTGGATAATACTTGTGGAGTCGGTGTGGACTCTTAATTAAAAGAGCATCTCATCTCATATCATATGATTCGATTATTTTTACAGGACTGTGGAAAGGCATCTACAGACATTCTGTCATCGTGACAGAAAGAAGGTATTAATTATTATGTCCAGCCAGAATCATTATGTTTCTTGAATGAGTGCATCATTTTAATCTCTCACGTTTCCATCAATAATCAGATGCCAGATATGTTAAACTGGTTCGGTTGGTGTACGTGGGATGCTTTCTACACTGATGTTACTGCAGAGGGAGTTAAGCAAGGACTAGAAAGGTACCAATTTGGTGCGGTGACGTATTATAATTGACACGGTGGTGATGTGGTTAGGGGTTACTGAATATGTAGCTGTTCATTTCTTGCAGTTTGGAGAAAGGAGGGATTTCCCCAAAGTTTATTATCATTGATGATGGGTGGCAAACTGTTGGGATGGATGTTCATGGTGTTGCAAGTATCGCTGATAACACAGCCAAGTGAGTTCATGGATTTGAATTACTTCTCACATATACACACCTACAGCTAGCACACATTTTTCTAATGACTTTATATGTCATTTCTTCCCATAGCTTTGCAAATCGATTGACTCATATCAAGGAGAACCACAAATTTCAGAAGAATGGAAAACAGGGTTATAGGGTGGAGGATCCGGCCCTGGGACTTGGTCATATTGTTACTGATATCAAACAACAACATGCTTTGAAGTATTGATAATGTCCATTATTTCTTGTTCCAATTCCATGGAATAATATGTTAGTAATCTTGTATTGACGATCGAGGATTTTTTTTTTTTTTGCTCGTCAGATATGTTTATGTGTGGCATGCACTCACTGGGTACTGGGGAGGTGTAAGACCCGGTGTTTCCGAGATGAATCAATATGAAAGTAAGATTGCTTATCCAGTTTCATCTCCGGGAGTTGAGTCAAATGAGAATTGTGATTGTCTGAATAGCATTGCAAAGAATGGACTTGGTCTTGTGAACCCTGAGAAAGTGTTCAACTTTTACAATGAACTGCATTCGTATCTTGCGTCCGCTGGGATTAATGGAGTTAAAGTTGATGTCCAGAATATCCTTGAAACTCTTGGGGCAGGATATGGTGGAAGAGTTAAACTTGCGAGGAAGTGCCATCAAGCTTTAGAAGCATCAGTTTCTCGTAACTTTCCTGATAATGGAATTATTTCTTGTATGAGTCACAACACTGATGGTTTATACAGGTAAACAAAATATTCCTATTCCTATTCCTGATCCTGTTTTATAAATAAATAGTGTAAAGTCTATAAAGAAGGCTTTCATTGTTCCAAATCCAATGGTGCAGTACAAAGAGAGCTGCTGTAATCCGAGCATCAGATGACTTTTGGCCAAGAGATCCTGCCTCACATACAATTCACATTGCTTCAGTTGCATATAACACAGTTTTCCTTGGGGAGTTCATGCAGCCTGATTGGGATATGTTTCATGTGAGCACATTTCTCTCTCTCTCTCTCTCTCTCTCTTATAGAAGAACATTGTTTGAATTCTTGTACTGGCCCATGGCTTGGGGAATTTTTAAATGATGGCAGAGCTTGCACCAAATGGCTGAGTACCACGGAGCAGCACGAGCAATTGGAGGTTGTGCAATTTACACCAGGTTTGTCAACATTCTTATGGCCATTAATTTGATTTCATATTGAACAAGGAGGGGTTTCTCAAGATGGGTGGGTATCTTCTTCATTCGCAGTGATAAGCCTGGGCAGCATGACTTCAATCTTCTCAGAAAGCTCGTGCTTCCAGATGGTTCCATCCTAAGGGCCAAACTTCCAGGAAGGCCAACAAGGGATTGCTTATTTTCTGATCCTGCCAGAGATGGCAAAAGGTACTTACACTTATAACTCTACCCCCATCTTCATGACTCAGGAAGTCAAAAGCATTATATTATACTTGTATATACTGTTATAAGTGCAGTCTTCTCAAGATATGGAATCTCAATGACTTTAACGGAGTTATTGGAGTCTTCAATTGCCAAGGAGCTGGATGGTGTAGGGCAGTAAAGACAAATGTCATTCACGATGACCAACCAGGTGCAATAACTGGATTTGTTCGAGCTAAGGATATTGACTACTTACCAAGAATTGCCCCGGAGGGATGGACTGGCAATGCTGTAGTATATTCCCATCTCCAAGGTACAGACACTACCTGCTTTTAAATATTAATTGATCATTAATCATCATTTAACTTAAATCAACTTAATTAATTTACCAGGGGACTTGATTTATCTACCAAATGACGCATCCCTTTCCATTACATTGAGGGCACGCGAATACGAAGTCTTCACCGTCATTCCTATCAAAGACATACCAAGTGGTGCTGGATTTGCCCCAATTGGTCTGATCAAGATGTTCAATTCTGGTGGCGCAGTTAAAGATTTGAAGTATGACCTGGAGAAACCTGAAACCGATGTCATTATGAAATTACGCGGTTCTGGTACATTTGGAGCCTACTCTTCTGTTTCACCTAAAAGGATAACAGTTGACGGCAAGGACACCCAATTCAACTATGAAGAAGCCTCTGGATTTGTCACCTTTGATCTCAGAGTTCCAGAGGAAGAGTTATACCTCTGGGATGTTAACATTGAAATATAACCCTGACGTTGGTCAGTGTTATTTGTTTAGGATTTTAGGAATAACACTGTCAGGACGTGTTTGGGACGGTGTAAAATTACTCAACCATTACTTTTATATTTTGTGTCCCACTTAACATCAAAAATATATTTTCCATTACAAACTAGATGGAGTACTAAAAATGAGGAGCAGCAGCCTTGATAATCACATCTTCCTGTGTCGCCCTTAGTAACGACAGTTTTTGATAATATTTGGACATGAAGCAGTACAAAGCACAGAAGGTAGAAAATAATTCTTAATATAACCAAAAGTTCCCAAACAAAGATCTAGGCAAGGAATTCTTTCTTCTAATAATAATAACAATAATAATAAACTATGCATAAGCTTTAGCACAAAGTTTTGTTCGGCTTTTCACTCCCACAGTTCTCCAAAACTTAAGTGGATAAAGGAACTGTTTACATATCCACGTTATATGGACTAAAACCCATATGGGAAACTTTAGCGCCCACGAGCACGACCTCTCCCACGTCCTCTGCCACGCCCCCGGCCTATAGGTTTTCCTACACCACAAAAATAAAACAATCTTAACTAAAATTAAAGAAAGGAATTACGATATGTACAGAAAGGGGAACTGAACGCTGGATGGACTACCTGCTACTGGCTTCTTAGGCTTAACTCTCGGAGTCTCTTCCACAAGCAAAGTTTCCAGATTGAGACTGTCTGGTAGTATATAATACCGGATGTTGTTACCCCTGACACTTAGATGATCTAGAGTAATTGGATTTTTGCCCTTGGGAGTTAATTTCACCGTCTTCAAATGTGTGTTCATGCTAATATCCACTCCTGAAGCAATACCCCAAAATGAAAATTATTAAGTGGCTAAATCTAACACCTCTATCAACTTAAACATGTATAGCTTCTTTACATGTGGCAATACATGGTATTAAAGCAAAAGGCATTGGGTTGGACTCTTATTATCACACTACTGGTTAATTATTATTGATTATCGGCTCTTGAATAGGTAACAATTTAATTAAATTTAACATGGTATCACACTAGAATAGAAGGTCTTGAATTGATTCAAAACTTCAATCTTGTCCATGTATTAGTCTTATTATAAAAATTTGTATTTGACATTTAACTTGATTCAAAAGTGTGTTAAGTGACTAAATCTAATCCTTCTTTATCAACTTAAACTTTTAGAACATATGACATTTAACTTGATTTAACAATAATAAAACAAAAAATTAGCCATCAAATTTATTAACAAGATGTTATCATGATGCCCGCAGAACATCATAGTAAGGTTGGTAATACCTAATACAAACCTATTTATTAAAAAGAGAAAAAATAAAAGTAAATTTTGAAGATTTATATGAATATGTCCAGCTATTCATATATGAACAAAATAAACTGCAACAGGACCATCCAAATAGAATCCTATGAAAAATCTTACAAGGAGAACTACTGAAAGAAACGAAGAACAGTAGTAAGATAAGAATTTGAAATAATAGCTATGTCAATATTCTCGTGTGATCAAAGGTGATATAAGAAAGCATATCTTTACTAGATCCTATTTTTCTGCTTAGACTTGATTTCTAAGACCTAAATTTGTTGAAAAAAAACATAAAATTTCTTCCGTTTCAAAAGTTTTTATAGTTAAAGCTAGGTTGTTAATAGGCAGCCAGTGGTTGCAAAATATGCTTCAGTGGTTTTAGCTCTTCTATTCCACATCAACTCATGACAAGCATCAGTCTTTCTCTCCATCTTTGCTTCTATCATAAAAAAATCACTAAGGTTAAGAATCTGTGTCCTGTTTCCCCTGGTGACTTTTCCATCTATTTATTTTATCTTTCGAAAGAAACGTAATTCTTCGTCCATCTAGGCAACACCAGACATGGATCAAATGGCAAAAACAATAGAGGCCAAAGTAGCAGTAGAGGTCAAGGTCGAGAAAGAGGAAGTTATGGTCATCAACATAATCAACATCAAGCAAACTAATTTCAGGAAAGAAGAAGAGGATGAGGAAGTTTTCAAGAAAAGTCAGTAGACAAATCTTGCAGAAAGGGATGGAGAGGAGGTTGGAGAGATATCATTGTTGATGGTCTGCCATGAAAAGGAGTCAACCAACACAAACTTGCGGTATTTAGACACCTGGTGCAACAATCTCATGAGTGAAGATAAGTTTGTTTTTTCCATTCTTGATGAATCGTTCAGAGATAATGTGCAAGTTTGGAAACAACTCTACGATCTCTAGGATGGGAAAAGGACAAGCAACTATGCCAACAAAAAGTACTCTTGCTCAAACCACATCTAAAGTCCTTTATGTCCCAGATCTAAAGACAAATTTGCCAAGTATTGGTCAACCGCAAGAGAAGAGTTATGAGATCAAAATTAAAAATGGGGTGTGTTGAATTCTAGATGACAAATTGGGATTAATTGCTCAAGTCGCTATGACAACGAATCAAAGTTTCTTCTCTATCTTAGTCATGTTATGCAGCAAATTCAACCGATTAAGTGCAGTTACTGCATTTTTGTTATGGTCATCTCATTATTGCAGGTCTGCAGACACTTCAATGAAAAAACATGTGGATCATTTGTTCTTTACTGGGAATGATCAAACTATGTTTGATAAGTTAAAAAGTCTATGATGGCTGAATTTGACATGTTTGATCTTGGAAGAATGCATTATTTTCTTCGTATAGAAGTTGTTCAATCAAATGCAGGCATCTTTATTTCTCAATAAAGGTATGTGCAAGAGATTCTAAGAAGGTTTCAAATGGAGGACTGCAATCCGGTTTGTACACCAGCAGAAACAAGTTTAAAATTGGTAAAAGATGACAATGGAAGAACGATAGTACTTTGTATAAGCAAATTGTGGGAAGCTTTTATCTTACTAAGAATAAGGCCAATATAATGTATGCAGTAAGTCTCATTTGTAGACTTATGGAACGTCCAAAGGAAATGCATCTCCAAGCAACAAAAAGAATCCTTTGATATTTGCAAAGTAAAAATGATTATGGAATTTTGATTGGGTTTACAGATAGTGACAACGTAGGAGACCAGGATGATAAGAAAAGTACATCTGGTTATGTGGTTATGCCTTTAAGATGGGTCAGGAACTATTTCATGATCATCACGAGAGTAACAGATTGTCACTAAAGCAGAACTTGTAGCTACATCAATTTGTTTCTGTCAAGTCATTTGGCTTAGAAAGCTTCTTAAGGAAATTCATTTCCAGCAAAAGGGAACCACTGTTATTATTGTGACAATAGTTCAACCATAAAGCTGTCTAAGAATCCTATTTTTCATGGGAGAAGTAAACATACTGATGCAAGGTACCATTTCTTGAGAGATCTTACAAGTAGTGAAGAAATTGATCTAGTCTACTGCAAGGGTGAGGATCATATCATAGACATTCACGAAGGCTCTCAATATTGCAGCATTTCAGAAGCTGAGGCAAATGCTTGGAGTTAGCAAGGCCTAAAGTTCTTTTCTTAAACTAATATTAGGAATCCATATTAGCTTAAGGGACGGTTTGTTAGATATTTTCAGTAGCTTATTTTGACCTAGTCCACAGGAAGTATAGTGTTTGATTTAAATGGTTATGCTTTCCAAAATTCTAGGAGTCAGTTTTGTATTCTTCTATTATCGTATCAGAAGTACAGTCTATTTAAATGACTCTTTATTATTCAATAAGATGAAGTATTCCTCCCCAAAACTCTATCTCCTTCATTTACTGATATCTGCTGTTCACATATCTCATATAATTTTATGAAGGACGGACGTGGTTAGACTAATAGACATTAGGGACAAAATGGGGCAATTATCCCCCTCTAGGCTCTATCAATCTTAAACACCAAAGATCTAGTATGATCTGTCAAATAATAGACATTGTAATATTTCTTAAGCTACAGATACTATCACATAAACTACGGAATGAACGAAGAGAATACCAGGATTCAAACCCTCAATTATCTGTATCTAGGAGACAAAAGAGATAAGAAATTCATTACCACAAATTACTACGAGTCAGGTAACATATTTGTCCAAAATTTCCAAACGTCCCCGGTTTAGGAAATAGGAAGCAAAACCCTAGCCGTCAATTTATAATTTAACTACATCTAAAATAAAAGTAGGCAGCCAAAACCAGAAGAAGACAACCGAGAATAATCCAAATAATAGCATAAGAGACAGGTGGAATGTGATATACCTGTAATGGTGCCATGAACTACAGAGCCATTTTTGAGTTCAATGGAGACAGTCTCATTGTTCAACTTCATCAAAAATCTGAAAAGGTTACCAGATAATGAATCAAATCGCTGAGAAAAATCTTAAACTCCAAAGAGGTCAGTTGGATGAATATAGAATTTAAATACGTAAACAAATAGGAAGACACGAACCTTACGAGCTTCATGTTTGGTGGAGAAACAGAGGTTCAGTGCTTTTCACGGCTGAGAGAGTAAAGAAAGCGGGAGACCAACTAGTCCATTTTAAAGATTAACGGTGACCGGTAAAACTTAAGAGCCAACCACATACGACGTCGTGGGTTTCTTCTGGTTCCTTTCTATTCTATCCGTCATCTTTAATAAAGAAATAAAGAGACAAAGATAAGTTACGATCCTTAAAAATAAATTTAGAAAGTTTGAAATAGAAAAATTATTCAGATGAGATTTTCTCTACTTAATTAATACTTCCTTCAGTTTTTTATTTATCTCAGACACAAAATAAATATTTTTTTTATCACACAAAATAAATTTTTTTAAAAAATATAAAAAGTAATAGATTTTTTATTTTTACTTTAAGAAAAGTTGAGATATAATTTTCTTTCAAAAGGAAAAAAAAAAGAAGTTAATAAATATGAATTATACAAAAAAAAAAAATATTAATTAATATACTTTTATTTATTTTTTTTATATGAGACAAATTCAATTCCCTCTCAAGTAAAAAAAAATAATATATATAACATGAAATTTCATGTCCTTTTATTAGTATTCTTGGTATATTAAATATTGTATTTTAATAAATTTTTTATTGTCAAAAAACATAATTTTTAAAAATATGAAAATTTATGAATTTTTTAATTAAAGAATGGATCTTTTACTAACGTGACAGTGGAAGATAAAGAGAGTAACAAAAACATACTCCTAAGCTTTTCTAAAGGCATTTTTAATTATTTTTAAATTTAATGGATTTGAAAAAAAAAATTAATGGATTTAATGGTTCATTATTATTTATAATTATTATTTTTATAACTTTGTCTTTTCACCACCTAACTGCCTTCCTTCCATATTCCAATTAGATCAATTCAATTCAAAAGTTAATTTAATTAATCTTTACAAAAATTTCTATGGTAATACTGTAATTTTTATGATTTTTTTTTTTTTTTTTATAATTAAACAATTTATATTGATGACTTGTGTTTTTTTTTCTTTAACTTTTTATATTTTTTCTTTTTGTATTTTCAATTTTTTATTTTATCTTAATTTGTATTATTTTGTGTAACTAAAAATATAATTTATTTAAGAAGGAATTAAAAATCTTATTTCTTTTGTATTTCTATTTTTTCTATCCTCCTCATTTTAGATAAATTATTAATTTTAGATTTGAGACTTATTTAAGTAAAAATTAAGGGATAAGTTCACTTATTTAGTTACTTAAAAAATGAGTTTAATTTTTATTATAATTTAAATTATGTACTTTAAATTTTAATTTTAATTTTTAAAAAATTATAACAAAAATAATATAAATTTTCATTCATAATATAACTCATTCCCTTAGACACTTTTATCAACATATTTATAATAAATTATCAATAAAAAAATAAAATTGTACGTGAGATGGATGACCTTTGGATTTCGATCTTATCAACTCAAAGTAGCTGTCCTTCTGCATGTCGCACAGTGAGAGAGACGCGTGTCCAAGCAAAGAAAGCTTTTTCCTTCCCCCAATTTAACAATCAATTATAATACAATATGTCGCTGCGGGTGCGGGGAGGAAGGAAAAATCAAATCAAAGAATGGCGGAGAGATACCAAGTGATGGATGGTGATCAGCATGAAGTTTCGACGAGGAGGCCGGTGATTTTGATGACATCAGTTGCCGGAGTAGTAATGGGAGGACCGCTTTTAGTGATGATGGGTTTTAGCTTCTTAGCAAGCCTGACGCTGCTCCTGGTGACGATTCCGTTGCTGATAGTCTTCAGTCCGATACTGTTCGGTGCTGGCTGTATCTTTGCCTTCACGCTGGGAGGCTTTGCATTGGCTGCATATTTGGGTTTTGCAGGACTGTCGTCCATTTTGTGGGTTTTCAAGGACAGATCAGTTTCAAGAGGAGGAGGAGGAGGATTTGTGCATTTTCTGAATTTCGATACTGATGATGATTTGATGATGAGTAGGGGTAAGTTGAGGATGGATTATCATCATCAGTCCGACCCGTGAGGAGCATGGGAAAGATTGGGCTCGCTACAAACACATGTCTATTAGATATATATATATATATATTAAATCCAGCATGCAAAAAACCACTGCCTACGTGGATTCTCCTTTTTTTTTTTTTTTAATGGTCTTTCATTGTTGTTTTAAATTAATGTTGCGAATTTTTCTCTTTTCTCCTTTCTCTTAATTGAGTAATGAAATGAATCTTACGTAAAAGAGATTTCTTATAATGTGAGATAAATTTCTAAATTATTTACATATATAGATAAAATGTATTAAATAATAAAATACAAGGCAGTGATGGTAAAGTCTACTGGCTCAATAATTGCAGCAACCAAAAACACTAGCAATTAGGTTGGGTCACCTTCTCATTTAATTTTATATTAGTATGATATTATCTATTTTGGGCCTAACCCCTCACAAGTTTGTTCTTGAAAATTTCTAAAAAAATCTCATACTAATGTAGTAGATAAAACTCTTTATATATTAAGTAATTTTTATCTAATATTCCAATGTGAGACTTGATGTGTGAGACTTGGGTTAACACACCAAATCCAACAGAAAGAAAAAAGAATAATTTATTTGACACCGGCGGCAACTGATGTCATTAGAGTACGTATGTAATCTAATTAATTAATTTACTTTCTATAGCCTTTAATTAATTGAAATTCTGGAGAGAGAGAGAGAAAGAGAGAGTTGAAAAAATATAATTGGTTTTCTCTCAAGAGTCAAGAGGTGTAGGTAGAATCATGGTTGATCATTCTATTGAAGAAGAAAAAGGCGAAGAAGCTGCGTTGCTGATCAGTCCCTCCCATACACAAAATGAATCTGAGAAACCCTTCAGAAGAACAGGTAAAGAATTCTTGTTTTTTCTTGAAAGTTTAGAACTTTAGATAATATATATATATATATATATATATATATATATATATATATATATTGGAAAGAAAGAAAGAGTTTGGTAAAATCCTTTTTTTTTCCTCCCTCTTGCGAGTTGCGAAGGGACGATATGGAGTGCAGTAGCACATATAATAACAGGAGTAATTGGGGCGGGAGTATTATCACTTGCATGGAGTGTTGCCCAGCTTGGCTGGGTAGCGGGTCCTCTCACGTTGGTGGCGTTTGCTGGTATCACCCTGCTTTCCACCTTCATCCTTTGCGATTGCTACAGGTCCCCTGATCCCCGATATGGTCCAATCAGGACACCTTCTTTAATGGAAGCAGTCAAATTCTACTTGGGTAAGTATCCCAATAATTATTTAGTATATCTTTCATTTTCTAGGCTTAATTTATTAATAAATACATATATTCATCATGAATTATTGGCATGCTTTTCTTTTTTTAATGTGACTAATTGGCCCCACAAGCGCCAAACTCGACTTGTATTTATTTATAGCTAGCTATCCATTAATGTTCAATTACTTTTTAATGTGAGGCTGGCTATAATATAGATAGGAGCGTAAAACATATTAAAGGTGAAAATTAAAATATTTCAGGACGAAGGAGCCAACGAGTCTGTGCCTTTTTTCTGTGTCTGGGATTCTATGGAACAGCAGTTGCGTATACCATTACAGCAGCTGCAAGTGTTAGGTAACGTTTGACTCGCCGCTGGCGGGGTGGAATGATGATTATTATACTGTTTTGGGTTCTATAAAAATATATAATTACCACTGCAGAGCTATTCAGAAATCAATTTGTTATCGCAAACAAGGACCGAAAGCAGCAGTTTGTGAAGAGAATGATTACATTTTTACATTAGTTTTTGGGTTGGTACAAGTTGTAGTGTCTCAGATACCGAGTTTCCATAACATGGCATGGCTGTCTGTTGTTGCGGCTCTTATGTCCTTCTGCTATGCTTTCGTTGGAGTAGGACTTGGCTTAACAAAAGTAATTGGTACGTAATAATATTTTTATTTTTCCCCTTCATAAATCAAATCCTGCACAAGAGAAGTATATATAATAAAGTGATGAATAATTGATAATTCCGATTCCGATTCCGATCCCGACGTACAGAGAATAGGGAAATATTAGGAAGCATAAGAGGAGTCCCTGGAAGTAACCGGGAAAATAAAATTTGGTCAATATTTGTGGCAATTGGGGACATAGCTTTTGCATATCCATATTCAGGAATCGTTCTGGAGATCGAGGACACTCTGAAATCACCTCCGCCGGAAGTGGATACCATGAGAAGTGCTTCTATAATTTCAATAATTACGACAACTTTCTTCTACCTGTGTTGCGCATGCTTTGGATACGCAGCATTCGGAAACAATACACCTGGAAACCTCTTGACAGGATTCGGATACGACTCTTGGCTCCTCGACTTCGCTAATGCCTGCATTGTTTTGCACCTACTTGGTGGATACCAGGTACTTTTTTACCTACTTGGTGAAATTAATATCTTCTTGTTGGACTTGGATTCTGCTAATAAATTTGTCATTAATTAGATATACAGTCAACCAATATTTTCCTTAGCCGATCAAGAATTTGCCCCCAACAACAACAACTTGGAGTTCAAATTCAAAGTGGACCTCCCATTAATTCCCAGCATGGACATGGAGTTTAATCTCTTCAGACTAGGCTTCAGAACTGCATTTGTACTGACAACAACACTACTGGCACTCCTCTTCCCTTACTTCAACCAAGTTCTGGGAATTCTGGGAGCTCTGAATTTTTGGCCTCTCACAATATATTTCCCAATGCAGATGTACTTAGTGCAAAAAAAGATCAGTGCTTGGACAAGGAAGTGGCTTCTTCTTCAACTTTTCAGCATCACCTGTTTGCTTATATCACTGGTGGGAATGACTGGATCTGTACAGAAACTTATTACTGCCACATTTACCTGATATTCTTCTTCTCTTACTTTTAAGACATGTGCATGTCTTAATTAAGATCTACCAATCTAACATTAAACTTTTATTTACAAATTAAAAATCTCTCTCTCTCTCTCTCTCTCTCTCTCTACATATATGCAATGAGAGATTTTTATTAGTTTCACCCTTTATTAATTAACCAAAAAAAACTTTCACCCTTTATTAGACTCCATTTGTCTATTTTATTAACAACTTAAATTAATTTATAAAAATAATTTTACTATTTTTATTAAAATAATATTATTCATGTACGTATTTTTTTTAATGGTAGAATTATAGAAAATTTAACTCCCCAGCAGTCCCGGCAATTTAATACAATATAATGTTATATAACCGAAGACGAAGACGAATCCTGTTCGTTGTTTAGTTTCGGTTGTTTTTCTAAAGGTGTCTTCACTTTAGGGGGACCCTCGTTTAGTGTATGTTCAGTCTTTCTTCCATTAATGAAACAACCACTTATCAAAAAAAAAAAAAAAAACAAGACGAAGACGAAAGTGAAAGAGGCCATTGACAAGTTCAGTCCTTTGATTTCTAAAACCGGAAAATAAATAAATAATACAGAAGAAAAAGATTAGAGAATGAATGGTTGTCAGTTTTTATCAAAAGTTTTGCAATTGGATAATTATGCTGTGTACGTAGGGGGACTGGTGACGTAAAGCCTCACTGAAGAAGGCTCGTTAAACTTACGACAGGAAGGGAGAAAGTTAAAACGCAATTTGAAATTTCAAAGAAAGCGTAAATCTCTGCCATCCATGGGATCTAGAGCAGAAGATGTGGAGAAGCCTCTGTTGCATGCATCATCCACAGAAATCCCTAACCCACTTGTTTGGAGAAACGGTAGGAAATTGGAACCCCTCTCTTTCTTTCAGTTTCTTCTCCCCCTTTATCCTCTTTATTTGGGGCTTGTGCACGTTTGATTATTTGCTTTTGAAATAATGGCGTTTCGTTACTAATTTTTCTTTATGGGTAGATTTCAGGGGTGGACTATATTTTGGAATTTTGATCACTCCAGAAAATTTTGTTTTGGTTGCCTTTTTTTGACCTTTTCTTCTATTTGCCATGAAGTTAGGATGCTGGCTATCTCTCTCCTCCTTTGTTGGCAGTTCTAGGTTGGGTTGCCCATATTGTTTAACCTTTCTTGTGTCAGAGATGCCAAAACTCTCAAGTTTGATGATTCTTCCTTGAAACTTGGAAAAGTTAGTCATTGAGTAATGTTTCTACTTTCTACAATTCCTATTCCAATAGAAATAATTGGATTTCGTTCCTGTCTTTTTAGTTAATTGCAAAGGATAAAGGATATTATTACAGAATGACTTGAGATTGAGAACCTCAACCAACCCTTGTCCTTGCCCCTTGGGATTTGGATATGAGTAGTGAATACGATTTGAATAATAATTCAGGGAATATATGGACGGCTTTGGCTCATATAATAACGGCAGTTATTGGCTCTGGAGTACTGTCACTGGCATGGAGCATGTCCCAGCTGGGGTGGCTTGCTGGTCCAACAGTTATGCTATTATTCGCATCAGTCTCCCTCCTTTCTACTTTTCTTCTCTGCAATTGCTACAAGTCACCCGACCCTGATCTTGGGCCAAGTAGAAATGGTTCTTACCTTGAAGCTGTTCAAATGATTTTAGGTAATAAAGTCTTTCCATTTTCAGTGTTCTTTTATTTTACTTTCATACCACAGGATTCTTGAACTTAACTGCCACATATGAATCTCAGGGAAAAGAAATGCAGCAATTTGTGGGGTAATCGTGGGAATTAACTTTGTCAAGGTTGGAATTGTGTATACAATCACATCTGCTATCTGCATGAGGTTAACTTTTGTTATAAACTAAAGCACATCCGTAGCAGATTTTATCCAAAAATCTCAAATGAAATTTTATCTGCATCAGGGCAATTTTGAAATCGACCTGTTACCATAACCACGGACATGATGCTCCTTGTCAATACAACATCAATAGTTTTATACTTATATTTGGATTTATCCAAGTTTTTGTATCACAAATACCTGATTTCCGGAATACACAGTGGCTGTCTGTTGTTTCAGCCATCATGTCCTTCATATACTCCATCATCGGTTCAGGACTTGGCTTAGCCAAAATACTTGGTACATCCTCAGCATGCTCAATTTTTTTTTTTTTTTTTCTACAGTAGTCATCAGCTGAATCATTTATAAACTGCAGAAAATGGAGAAATACAGGGTAGCATTACTGGAAAGTCAGCTTCCACTTCTGCAGAAAAAGTATGGTCAATTGCTCAAGCTATCGGGAATATCGCTTTTGCCTTTCCCTTTTCTCTTATTTTTCTGGAGATACAGGTGCTAGAATATTTTCAGTTTTTTTCCCTTCTTTTGTTTAGCCCAATGGTAATAACCATAACAGCGTGCTAATTGTAAAAATTTCAAGGACACTATGAAGTCTCCCCCACCAGAAAAAGTGAAAATGAAGAAGGCATCTACTGCAGCTGTCTGCATCACATCGTTCGTTTACCTTTGCTGTGGAGGTTTTGGCTATGGTGCTTTTGGGAATTCAACCCCAGGAAATCTCTTGACTGGCTTTGGTTTCTATGAAGCATATTGGCTTGTTAATTTTGCCAATGCCTGTGTCATTCTTCATTTAGTTGGAGGATATCAGGTACGGCTCAACAAACCTCATTCCTCATGACCCTAGATTCCATTATTAACAAATTACAAGATTCAGGGGCTTGCCCCTCCCTTTTGCTTGCTGCATCAACTAAATTTTTGTGTTTCTTTTACTTTCTTTCTGCATCAAAATGATGATTTGTCAGGTATTTAGTCAACCATTATTTGCAATTGTTGAAAGTTGGATTACCGCCCAATTCCCAGATAGCATTATGGTGCAAGATATCTACAGTTTGAAGCTCCCTTTACTACCAAGAGTCACAGTGAATCTTCTGAGGGCCTTCTTCCGGACTGCGTACGTCGCATCAATTACAGGAGTCGGAATAGCCTTTCCTTACTTTAACCAAGTAATCGGAGTAGCTGGGACGATTAACTTTTGGCCTGTAGTTATATATTTCCCAATTGAGATGTACCTGGTGCAGAAAAACATAGGATCATGGACAGCTGCGTGGGTCATTCTTCGTTTGTATAGCCTCATTTGCTTGATTGTGATTGTATTTGCCTTCATTGGCTCTGTGAAAGGATTAATTAATGTCAGGTTTGGATAAAAATGATAACCTCTGTGTTTTCAGCTATATTGAATTGGACTGAACGGATTTTATTAATAACATGTTCTGTTCTTATTTATTCTTGGATGCTGTTTGCTGAGCCAAACGGACTCCTATTTTTTTGGCTGCACCTTTTTGAATAATGGTGCCCAGAAACAAAGAAAATGCTCTTCTGACAGCATGATATAAGAGAGGAAGAGAGACAAAACTCCTCCACAGATTCTGATAATTTTGTGTGACTAACTGATATTACCACCCAACTCTCTCCTCGCATAAACTCTTTTCTTCCTCTCTCCAAGTAGTCAACACTATAAGAGAAAGAGAGTGGGTTGACCGAGCATCTTGAGGGTGAGCTACCGGCCCTTGTCTCACACGCTTAACAGCGTTGAATTCTTTAATGGGATCATGCACCTTTGATGCCATCTTCTTGCACGAGGGGGCGATGGACTGAGCTTCGTTTCTCGTATAAATTGTCTCCATTCGTTAAATTACGAAAAACAAATTCAAGGAAAAATATTTTCGTTTGATTTTGGCTTTCTTCTGCTACTACCACGAAGAAGTTTAAAAAAAAAGGAGAGCAGTGTTTGGTGGTCGATCAAGAAAGATGGGAAGGATACCGTGCTGCGAGAAAGACAACGTGAAGAGGGGCCAATGGACGCCCGAGGAAGACCACAAGCTCACTTCTTACATTGCCCAACACGGCACTCGCAACTGGCGTCTCATACCAAAACATGCCGGACTTCAAAGGTGCGGCAAGAGCTGCAGGCTACGATGGACTAACTACCTCAGGCCAGACCTAAAACACGGCCAATTTTCTGATGCAGAAGAACATACCATCGTCACTCTTCATTCAGTTCTCGGCAACCGGTACTTATCTAATCATATACCTTTTATTTTCACAGCCTTATCATGCCATCTTTCATAAATATTTGTATGTATATTTACATCATTGGGTGCAACAGATGGTCTGTAATCGCTGCTCAGCTACCTGGCCGCACGGATAATGATGTCAAAAATCATTGGAATACTAAACTCAAGAAAAAGTTATCCGGAATGGGAATCGATCCAGTAACCCACAAGCCTTTCTCTCACCTTATAACTGAGATTGCCACCACTTTATCCCCACCGCAAGTTCCTCACTTAGCCGAAGCAGCATTGGGATGTTTCAAGGATGAAATGCTCCATCTTCTAACCAAGAAACGGATGGGATTCCAAATGCAGCAATTTGGTGTAAATAATCCGACGTTAACTCATGTTAAGCATGAAGAGGACAAGGACGAAACTATTGAGAGGATCAAATACGGACTATCAAGGGCCATTAAAGATCCTGATACTTTAAAAACAAACAAACCATGGGACCAATCTGAAGGAGCATCAAGGGGTTTTGGAGGTTCCTCTGGTGCAATTCCTTCATCTGATTCTGGGTATCATTACAGCCTACCACCTCTTGTAAATGAAGGGATCGGATCTCCATGGAATCCAAGCACATTTGCTGGAAGCAGCACAGCAGGAGGAGATCAACAAGTCCAGTTGGATGAGAAGCTTGAGGATGAGAGCTGTGGCGACTCAGAGGGAGGTAACCAAACAAGAGATGGCTCAAACATTTTCAATTCAGATTGTGTTTTGTGGGATTTACCATCTGACGATCTAATTAATCCTATAGTTTGAGATGGTAGAAATAAAAATTATAAAAAATTGGGGCAAAAACATCTTTTTCTGTAATAATGAGTTTCTGGCATTAACAGTCATGTAAACGAACTCATTAATAAAACAATTTTGTCCCATTCTTGAATGTTTTACATCACTTTCAGGGAAGACTGCTATGACTTCATGCAAAATACGATGATGAAGAAGATGTATCAGCAAGAATCTGCAAGAACCCCCCGAAAGGGTGGAAGAAAATTAATCAAGAAAGCAGCTCACTTTTCAATTAGATAAAGCAATTTACACTGAAAAATCAGTCACATGGTATACCTCAAGTTGCTCTTCAGTAAAAGAATCTTTTTGAACATTCCATGTGTCTGCATGGGTCCGTCGGAATTCTGCAACTGCCTTGGTCACTGTAGATTTGACAGGTGATGGCTCCGAAACAAATTGAGCAAGTAAAGTGACATGCTCAGGAAGCCAGCTGAACACATCAAGAAATTAAGAAACCATTATGTTACTTGAAGGAAACTTTGCTGACACAAGATGAAATATATGTTGACCATGGCATTTTCCCCATTAAAATATCAACTTCTAATACAGGAACATTACCTCGGCATATCATAAGGAACTGACAAAATGCATGCTGCCAGAGCAAGTACTGGACCATGCACAGATGCTACAGAAAGCCCTGAACGCTTGCTTCTGCAATATTAAATTACCACTCATACTCAAAATGTGATCTAATAGATGTGATGCGGAAAACAAATATGTGAACCTCTGCAATTAGACGTCCTAGGACATAAATAACACTGCATATGCCTGTTCCAGCGTGCACAATGAAGTCACAAATTTTCATGGCAAATTATAACTTAATCAGCATAGTCTGACCAAAACAAATTGCCAATAGCATCTAAGCATTATACAAATGAAATTTGGCAAATTGACCGGACAAAAAAGTAAGAAAATCAATCCAGAGAATTTACCTCAATCTTCTCTTCTTCTGGATGACATTTGCTTCCTTGAAAGCTCTTTGACGAAAATCTTCAACAAGATCTTCATTCCCACCCTTCATGAGGCCAGCTAAAACTGCTGCTGCATGCTCCCTCACCTGAACAGAATGGATTTCCAATTGTCAAATTAGGAACAGACATGAATAAGTGCTTAGTTCTTCAGATGCTATTCAAATTTACACCTGTTGTAAGCAAGCTCAAACTCACCTCAATTTGGTTGTCAGTGAGCAGCTTCTCAACAGTTTGCCAGATTTGTTTCTCATCCACTTTTGAGAGGATGAAAGTATGCCTGTTACATGATCCCAAAAAGTAAAATAGAGTTATTACAGCACCCAAGATGGTAAATAACAAAATAGAGACACCAATATACCAACGAAGAAGCTACAAGTTAATCAATATACAGCAGAAGTGAAGATATGATGGCAAAAGAGATAGTGAAGATAAAATAAATTATCAGGCCAAGAGTTCTACTATATATTCCAATATCCCTCCATGCAAGAGTAAATAGCCTATTTCGTTTTTGTTGTACACCAAAATTTGATCATTTTATATAAAATGAACGAGTATAATACATAACCCAAAAAATGGATCTTCCCTACTCTCTCTTTAAATTTTCCATGAAATGAAATGGTGAACCCACTCATTTTCCAGTTTCAGTTCAAACTTACCCCAACTTTACACGTACAGAAATTTGAGGCATCTATAGCAAAACTGGTAAGTACTAAACTAAAACTTTATCCTCTAGGAAAAGAAAATGACTGTCCTCAAACTGTGTCAAGGAGAAATATATTTTACCTGTACATAAAACTCCTCAAGAAAGTTAAAGTTGCAGATCTAGTTCGCCAATTGGAATCATTGGCTGAAGACAGGATAAGGGATACAGCTCTCTGGAGATGCGGTTCACGAAAAACCCTCCATTTTAGTAATTCAAAAGCTGCTTTGGCCAGAGTTGCCAGATCTTTATATGATGTTTTCTTCACATAAAGAATAACAACGTTATGTTAAAAAACCATTCATGAGCAAACTGAAAGTAAGTTTACATGACATCATCTTGAATTCCCTTTTTTCCATACATCTCTTCAAATTTCGCAGATAATTTTAACTTCCAGCTTATTAGAATGTTTAGCATTTTCCACCACAAACAGAATAGTACGAGATCAACTTCCACGTGAAAGAAGAAAAGAAGCACCTGAAGTTTCATGTTCTAGAATATCCTTCACAACTTTTTGTGTGCGTTTGTGCATGTGCTCTTGGGATAAGTTACTTTGTGAAACTATCTTGAAAAATAAACCAAACCCTACTCCCTCCTCTCCCTACAAGAGGGGGAAAAAAGAAGGAAAATTTCATATTATAAAGTTCAGCTTATCCAGATTCTTTAGAACACTTTTCTTTTTCTAGTAAGTCACAGAAGAATAGAAGGGGAAAAAAAATTGATGATTGGTGGCATCATGATAATTAAAGAACCAAATAACTTCCATTCTATGACTCTGGATTAGGATTCAATTAAACAGCCCATGATAAGTCAAACATTTTCTAGAACTTGAATACTTGATGAGAGAGAGGCATGCAAGTTGCAACCCTCAAGTATAATAACGGAGAAACAACAGCCAGACCTACACTACACACCTGTAAGGAGATCACAGGGGGCAAAAGGCCCACAATAACATCCAGCAGTACTGATGATCTTCCAGACTTTAAAGATGAGATGACAAAATGGAAAACCTGTACATAACACATAATTGATTAAAGTAGGATGGGCCAAAGAATGTGTAATAATGCATTCTTAGCAAATAAATAAATTAAAAAAACTACCGTTTCAATCCAATTAACATCATCTCGAGCATGGTCTTTTGGTATCTTGTCATCCGTCATTTTATCTTTGGGGATCTCAGAATTGTCAGATGGACTAATATTTTGGATAGTCATTGCAAGTTTTGTAGCTTCCTGCACCAAATATTCATCCCAGTTTCCTTCAGTTAAATTTTTGTGTATGTCACTGGTGTCCCCATTAGGAAAACTAAGACAAGAGAAGGATTGATGAAGCCGAATGTTTGAGCATATCACTGAGAGGGTTACACCAATTGATTCCCTCACCTGTCCATCACAAATTTAATATGAGCAAAAGATTGAATTCTTCACTAGATTCCTACTAGAGCCAATTATGCTTACAATAACTAAGGGAAGGAGATCAAATACTTTGAAAGAAAATGTTCCAAACTCCACATATGAAGAAGAAAAAGGGGCTCTTAACAGAAACATAAATGCTACACATTTGTGGGGAGGGAGGATGATCCACTATTGCAGTCAGATAGTTTTTACAGAACTAAATTACTAATTGTAATCAAATAAATTTGTCTGAACTAGATAGTTACTAATCATTTACATGACAGGGTTGAAGAGTGATGACTCAAGCACAGGCATGGAGAGATGCTCAATCAATCAGATTCAGCAATAAAAAGAATATCTAATAGTTAGAGAATAAGGGACAAAGGCAATCCTTTTCTAAGACTACAATGCAAATACATTGCTGTTGACTCAAATGGTTCCGACAAAAGCAGATGTCATTATTTAAATAATGCATACTGTCCTGGGATTAATAAATTTTGAAGGGTTGAACTAAAATAGGAAACTTGCCATAATAAACTTAGATTGCAAATTTTGAAAATATATAGGGCTGTTGAATTATGGAGGTCTGTAACAACTCCATCACAACTACCAAAGAGAATACAAGAATCTACAATCGGTTTGCAAAACTAGAAAATACTTGCATCAGACACCAAGCAAAGCCCTGGATAGGAAGCTAAGAAACGTGAATTGCAATAACCCTATACTCATATTCCTCGCCTTTTCCCTCAGTCAAATGATGCTCTGAGGCCAAAGATAACAAAGAAAAATCACGGATGCTACAAGGCAAGGTTTTAGTAAAGAAGAAAAGCTAAGGATTTATATCAAACCCCATAATTATTACTTACTTGAGCTGATGAATGCTTCATGTTACTAAGCAACTCCTCCAGCAAATTTAGATGAAGCTGTATTTCAGGGACAAGCATTCTGGGTGGAGATACTTCAATAAGTGCAGCTGCAAGGAAAGTGTAACGCTTAGCAACTATGGCAGAAGTAACCGTATTGCCTAATGAGTTCATCAGACAATCCATGATCTTCTGTCTAAGAAGAGGAATCCTAAAGCCATGTCTTCCCTTCCCTGTAACTGCATATCGAACACATGCTGCCCACTCTGGGATAGATTCAACAGACGGGGAATCAATAATATTCTGCAACTGAACCATCATCCAGTTGTCCCATACTTCTGAGATGCCAGAGACATCAGAATGCATCACTCCTGCCAATGCCTCGGCTGCAACACACTGTTTTGACCTCTCCTGAGCATTAACAAATTCTTCCAATGCATTTTTAAGTGCTGATAAAACAGGGATACCACACTCCTGAGTTAGCCGTTTGAAAATTCTGGCGAAGTTCGAATAAAAAGTGTCATAACCCAATAAAGAAATCCAATTAGGAGTACGAGGCCAGGAAGAAGAAAAATCAAAATAGAAACGGGTTATTGATTTGTCTGCCAAACTTTGAAAGGAAGAATTTCCCTGATTTCCTCTGGAGGATGTGCTATCAGTATCAGTAGTTATATGAACATGAGCAAGACTACTCAATGTTTCTTTAAAGAAGCCCTCTTCTTGAAAGACATCACGCAAAGCTCCTTCAAGCAAAGACTTGGTTTTCCCCTGAATATCCCCTGAATTTTCAACAGACACTTTGTATGGCGATTCTTTCAACAGTGTATTTAGAGCTGAGATAGCCAGTATTCGGGTTTGTGGAAGCTGACTTTTCAAATTTTTCAAGAAATGGCCTGAAAATTTTCAAATATTATATTGCAGTCGTAAGTAATAAATACCCCCAAAGAATTTAGCAGTTTAAATGCTACTCATTTATTATAAAACCACAGGACAAACCAAACAACTGACCCGCAGATTCACTAAGAATTTTTGCTGATGAATCTGTATCATTTCTAGATGCCATAGCCAACAGCAGCAGAACCCTATTTGCCATTAGATTATACCTGAAACAAGAGAAAGAACTAAGCCACTATTTCATTGTATCTGAAATAGTAAGTATAAACACTGTAAGAATACCACAAATCACCCTCTATAGATTAAAATTTTTAATGCTCATGATTTAGATGTATGACTGACACCAAGCAGACAGTAGGCCTGACTGAATAAATTAGAAAAAAGGGAAGAATAAGAAAAAAGAAAGAGATATTTACCTCCAGTGCAAGTTACTGCTTTCGAAGCTCATAGAAACAATCTCAGAAACCAAAACCGAGAAATTAGTTGTATCTAAGTGATTGTCAGATGTCTTGAAAATGCTCTTAGATACACCCGAAAAATATATGTTGTACTTGACAAAAAGCTATTGGACACCAGAAGAAGTTCCACAGAGAAAAGAATCAAGTAGAAAGAACAGATAACGAGAAAGAAAAATCATAAAAAAACTTCCAAATTAAGATAAAACAACTCACCTCATTAATCGCTTTCTGAGCTTTTAGTGATTCATGATGGGAGCTTTAATGAAAAAACATTACATGTTATCAAACATTATAATACAATATCCTCATCAATCAATAATTAAACTTGAAAACAATGTTACCTTGAAAGAATTCCAAGAAGAAATGAAGAAAGAGCCTTTCCATCCTTAAGTCAGACAGAAAATAAGAAATTTCAGTAAAATTTTGTTGAACCAACATCTCAGATAATTGATTTCCTATAAATAATTACCGTTGTCAAACGTTTGAGAACAGTTTGTGTTGAAAGCACTGCACAAGAACCTAAAACAACATATTCTGGTGAAGTGGAAACCCTAAGGTTCTCAGTGAGACTGTAGACACAGTTTGAAATGGTAGAAGGCCATCTCTTCAGTATTTTCAAAAGGGATTTCACAGCATATCTAGAAATATCAGAAAGGAAAAGTCACAGATCTGTGAAGACATCTTGTTGCACAATACTAGCACAAAGATCTGATTATGACTCACATGCATATGGTGTCAAATCAATTTTTAAAAGATAGGGCACACTAAAAAAATTTTAAAATGCAACCTTGGAAATTCAGATCTTTCATGCATTTACAATCTTAACTCTCAACACATACTCGCACCAAAGGCCGTCCCAGGTTATTTCATACCTTAATCCATTGGTAAGCGTACACATACCTTCTACTACTCATAAATTAAATCACTTAAGATACTTATACCTCTTCTTTTAGCCCCACTCAATAGACTCGTACACAGTTCAGTATATAAAGTATCTATGGCGGTTCCTCCTCTTTCCCAAGTAAAGATCTAAGAAAAGCAACAAGTTTACACACAATACAGTTGAAAGAACAGTACTAACTGTCAGCACCAAAAGAATATTGTATATTTTCTTCAAATATCCACTGTTAAATCAAGTCAACTACTCTAAAAGCTTAATCTAACACATTTCCTCCTCATGAGCTGATCACAAATTTTTTTAACAAAACTCAACATATATACAATAATCAATATATGGGGCCAATAAGATATTTACATGCTCTAAAAGTTTAAGTTGATAGAGGAGCTAAGGAAAAGAAAGATTTATGATCCATTAGGACAAGCATCTTTTTCTTGCAAGAAAAATTATATTTAAATTTTAGAGGGAAACTAAATTATATGCAATTTTTAAATTTGAATTGATAGTTATATATTAAAATTTCAATTAACACACTTGAAAATTTATTTTTTGAATAACTAAAAAGTTGGTCAAATTTTAGAAGATCAATTTTCTTTTGCCCAAAAGGAAATACTTGTACAAATATACCCTTAAATTATAGTCGTATCATTTTCCATTCACATGATGAACTAAATTGAGAATACACTTAGAGAGAAGCCCAGCAGCAAATTTCACAAGTTTGAGAAAATCCTTTCTTGCACCTTTGTGGTTTCTGCCACTGGAACATTAGGATTTATGATACAATAATTGGTCAATTAGAAAGAAAACAATATAGGATTTGAGAACCTACCTGCGGACAGTTTCATAGCTGTGTAAAGAGAGCCTGAGAAGATCATCCATCAGGAGAAGAACATTTTCTGATGGAGATATATTGCCACTCGTCCGGTACAGATGATAGGCTGATTGTGAGGACCTCCAAGTATTGTGCATATATGCTTTGTCAATAAGTGCCCATCGTGGTCTATAATGAAACAAAATCGTTAGAAGATAGTTCAATAAGCTAATTACCAAAAAACAAAAAAAAAAAGCAAAAGAAACTTCACCTTCTTTTCCCCATAGCATGAGATGAAACAACAAAATTAACTGAAGGTTCAACTATAGCAGCAGATTCCAGCTTCCAGGCTTGCCTATGATTTGACCACTCTTCATATTCTGAACTGCCTGTGGAACAAGGAAAAAGGGAAGACATCAATCGTGAAGAAAGAGAAAGGGGAAGAAATGTGTACTTATTACCATAGTTCCCCAGAGCATCCATTATACGAATGACAAGTAACAACAAAATACTATCATCAGATTTTTCCTCCAACAGATATCTGCAAATAGAGCAACAGTTAGATTCAGTGTAAACAACCAATGGATGGAAAGAAGATACAGATAAATGAGAGAGTAAAAGATGACTTACTTGCAAGTTGCATGGATAACATCAGCAGCCTTTTCACGTATTGCTGTACTGCCAACACATGACCCTGTTGCTCCAGCAATTATGAAAGAAACCTGCCCAGGATCTTCAACCATCCCATTTCTAGAGGACGGCCTGAAATCAGGCAAACAGGATAAAACACCTTGCAATGAAGAATCAATGCGCAAAAGAGTCACTTTCAAGTGCTCTTTCTCATTTCCTGGGTATCAGAGAGTAAAAGAAATCAGCTTGAGCAATATTGCTCAAAAAATTGAAATAGCTGAAAAAATAGGAAAATTTCAAATTTTGTACCAGAGTACATCTTTGATTTTCTTGCATTTAATATGTTCAATATAAACACATTTATGTAGCAACTAATCGTACCAAATCATAGGACATAATTTAGACTACTGATATAACAAAATATTGCAACAAACAAGACCCACAAAGTCCTTGCTCATATCAAAATTTTGCAAATGTGTCCATAAGGACAGTAGAAACAGATCCTACAAAATAAATTTGTGAGCCAAAATATCAGAATTACAGCACCTGGATCAGAATGAACCTTAGATTGCCATATCTTCTGAAGGTCATCTAAACCACCTTCCAAATGCAAATTCAAAAGTTCATTGGCAAATTGAATTTCTTCATTGCAAGGGATATGCCACTTGGGACCAAGCGGCCTTTTGTCATCTAGAAAATCTTTCGTGCTGACCCATTCTTCAAGTGAAGCTGCAGCTGAATGATGCAAAACACACCTGCGAAGCAAGCAAGAAAGTCATTTTATTATTTTTTTTTTTTTCTTTTTGCAGCTGCACTTGTTACTGAATATATGGACATCATATTCTGTAAAATTGATTATACTGCAACATATTAATTATCAAGAAGATGAAGGAATTCCACAGACTTGTATTGATCAATGGGATAATAGAGGACCAGGCTTCCAAGGAGAGATCTGAGAACATGATCACCAGCACCGTTGACCTGTTAAGATTATATGTCATTGTCACAATACAGAAATACTGTGAACAAAAAGAAAAGCTAAAGACTTTGGTTTAGTGTGTTCCTAAGGAAACCAAAACATAACTATCAGCATTACAAGCATATATGGTCATGGCAAATGTCACATATTTAATATTGATGAAAATGATACTCAAAGATTTGACCCTCATATATCTAAATTATAAAACTAGCATTGCAGCTGACTCTAATGAAGCTCGCAAAAACTCCATCTTTCTTGTCTCTTACACCCTTTCTTTTTCCTCTGTCAAGACCAAACTTCATTTTCCTGATGAAAGCTGAAATGTAATGGTTAAGGTTTCTTCATTATGTGTAGAATGTATATGATTCTGATTTTCATATTTATTAGTACAGCACCAGCATTCAATATGCCTAAAATGATCTCTCAATAAATTAACTTGTTACTTGAGATGGTTTCCTTTTCTGACAGTTCTTTAATGGTAGTAAAAAAAAAAAATTATTAAAATAGTTAAAAAGTTTCATTTCACTTTCATTGACAATCAAAACTTTTGCTGAATTTAGATTGCTGATATTAATAGATCAATAGCAGAAAAAATAAAACCTTCCAAGATGTTGAATCGAAGGCTGAAAAGATAGCTTCTTTAAATTCATCCTTGTAGCGAAGCAATGAAGGACCTGCATAGCTAATCGCAACTGATAATACTTTCAACTGATATTCGATAGCTGTTTCAAGGGCAGGAGAGAGTGTTGGCTTTGCCTGAAAGAAATGCGCTTAGTGATCAGAAACAGAAATTCACTACGTGTTAAGGTATAAAGATAAGCAACAATTGCAGAGAAGAAACCTTGCTTGTCATTATTGCATCAGAAGTTCCTCTCCCTCCATAACCTGTGGTTGGTGTTTCCCTTAAAGAAGATATAACAGAGAGCAAAATTGGCTCAACGAGGTGAACAACAGCCTCATCAGGGTTTGAGTGAACACAGGCACAGCAAAGTAGTCCAACCTCAGCAATTGCACCAGGAAGAATATTTGATCTGACAAACTTCGAGATTTTGTTCAAAGCCTGTTGAAAAATACAGAAATCAGCAAGCATACAAGAAGAAAACTTAAAGCATTGTCATTAACACATTTTTCCTTCTCCAATGATGAAACCATCACCTGTTTATAAAGTGGTCTTGAGAGCTTTCCAAATAGGATTTCCAGCATGCAAAAGTAATAGGGACCATCATCAACCAGGAATGTTCCCGAGGTTGTAGGAGAAGGAGCTCCTTCATTCCTGCAGCACCACAAAAGTGATATTTGTGTATGGACATTTGGAAAGAAAGAATATGAATTATGAAGCATATGAACATCCTTGCTTACAGAACACTAGTTGGTTCCAAATGTTGAAGTAAAGAAAAGAGACGACATAAGAATTCATCAAGCCACTCAGAAAAGTGAAATCCTGGTAGAAGTGATAATTCATCATTGTTGTCTTCCAGAAGAGCCATCTAAAAGTCAAAGATAACTGTGACATAACTTTCTAAAAGACTATAGATGTAATTAGAGATGTGAATTAAATATTTTTACTTACATTGGAAAACAAAGAACCAATAAGTTGCATGGTTGCCAAGGTTTTAGGTGGATCATTGGCATCCATACCAAGTAATGCATTGGACAAAGAAATCATCAGAAGATCAACAAATGAACTAGCACCACTAACATCCTCTAGATTCACAGAGAGGGTACTCAGACTAGCGAGAAACAGCGACCGTCCAGCAAATGCAACAGATGCCACTGCAGTCTTTAATTGATGAGTAGCTGTGACCTAATCAAGAAATCAAAATTGTTCAATAAAAAATCAGCATAAATCAAAGAATAGTCATTCTTCTTACCAGAATTTTCAATCCAGGAGATAGCAAAGACCTTTCAGGAAAACATGATTAAGACATAATTTTGTCAACTAAATTTTTTATGCACTTACCGTTTCCAAAGCCATATGAAAGCGAGATGCTAAAAATGGTAAAACCAGTGATGGTTCCACGTAAGATAAAATAGAAGTTGCAGAGGCAACTGTTTCAGAAAGATGTTCATTTTTGCTATATTGACCACGATCAATCAACTTCAGCAATGTCTTAACAAAAGAAACCCTATCAGACTGTTGTAAGATAAATTCACTTTCTTTGTCATTATCTTTGCTCCTGCAGATTGAGTTCTTCAGTCAGATAGCAATTCATGTGTTAATGACAAAGATGTCTCCTAATAGATGGTCTTACATTTGCTCATGTTGCAAGCGTTTCTGAAATATGTTCACCAAGTAGTACAAGAACCTCTCCAGTGCATAAGTCCAGCGTCCACCATTAGAAGGATGGTAATATCTACATGATAAACAGGAAAAGTGTATCTTATTTGAGAAAATCAGTTACTTCCAGAGATGAAATAAACAAATAGTAGAGAACACATACTGCTCTAAAAGGTCAACCAATTTCTCAAAATACTGTTGTGTTGACCCTCCAGGTTTTATTAAATAAACCTGCATCATAAGTAAATAGTCACTTAACTCTGCCCATTAATTATCTCTTCTAATTTTTAGAACTGCAGATTGCATTGAAGAAACTAACTTACAATTGATTTGGCAATAGCCTTTCCAGGAGTGGATGTTCTATTTGAAAATAAAAACCTCGTATTCCTTGGAACATCTACAGAGAATGGATTGGAACCACTCCCATTAGCCACAGGAACCTGTAAATTGCAATTACAGGTCAGTAATACATTTGTATGTGACTTCATATACTAATAAGCTTAGTAATGCAAACTCAGGAATACAATGATTTAACATATTCTTCAATATAAGTGGCAGCCATAAAATTCAAATCTGCAACATATAGTTCATTGCCTCCATAATTTGTTCGGCTGTGAACAAAAATCATCAGCAAGAATAAGAACAGAATAGGACATCAAGATAGCATGCTTCTGATTTATATGGAGCTATCACAATATATAGATGTATGCAACAGAAACACATGAACAAGACAAAAAAATAAAATAAAATAAAATAGTAAACCTGGTGCAAGAATATCAAAGCACCTGCACGTAATTATAATGGTAAAATGAAGATACAATAGGAGACCTAAAATGGCCACAGAAATTTGTGAAAGACATGGGTATGAAAAATTTCCTTCGATCAAAAATTCCTGATGAACTTGACTTACAATATTGAATGAAGAAATGAGATATTCAGCAAGCACAGTAGTTAAACATTCAAACTAAACACCTTCAGAGTTGAGACAAAAATCAACTACCATAACTAACTTCCTCCTTTGAGACAACTGCTTCTTAATTCATGCAGGTCCCATATCTTTTTCTTAAGCCAAACAAAATAGTTGTTTATCCTCTTGCCACGCAATGTGCAATAAATATTGACACAATGACCACTTATACTTCCTTTGTTTCAAGAAAACTGCAGCAAGTAACCCCATTTTTCACCAATAACACATGACTATCTTTCCTTTTCAGGGTTCTCCATATTCTAAACTCCTAGAAATTATAATAGATTTAATAGTTCAATTCAAAAGCATATTGCTCATCAGTCATGCAGGAAAGAATTTTGTATTTCAGCTCCTATATACTTTAAATGTGCTGATCTGTACTGAAAAATATTCAATTCTTTCCTAAAGCATCAAAGGAAAATCGTAAGTCTAGTAGAATAGTAGAACCACCAATACATAAAGGAAAGTAATATATAAGTCTAGTAGAATACTAGAACCACCAATACAAGCAAATCCGTTAGCCAGGATGAACTCACCTCGAACACATTCAAGTATCTATTGAAAAGACTTGGTAATGAACTTTCCCATTCAATACACTTATAATTCTTGATGACACGAGCTATTATAGAAGCCCATTGACTGTTCCAGAATGGACAATTTGGTATGGAATTCCAATGTTCCAAGCAAGTACTGATCCATCCTCTGCAATAAAATGGTAGGAAATTAATTAATCTGTAGGGTCATGTATAGTACCCAATGAAAATCATCAGGAAATACTTCCTTACTGTGAAAAGAAGTCCTGATTGTCCAAGTTTGTTGGAAGAAATAATCGTACAAACCCAGAACCTTCAAAAGAAGAATTATGCCAAGGATTTTCCAATAAAGACCTGTAAAATTGTTTTTGTCCCATACGGTTAGAATAATTATAAATTGGTTACGCTGAAAACTAAAACAGAATTTAAAAAGACCTATTGGAAGGTCATATATAGAAACAATAAAATCACACGTGATAAAGACATAAAAATAAGAGTTACACAAGTGAAAATCTCCATATAAATGCTTAAGTGGCAAAATAAAAAGGTAAGAAAATACTATAAAATCACATAAATGAATAGTTGAAAAGAAGACCAATATGCTAGTTAGACCTATTTAAATATCAAATGCCTAAGCATGGTCACATTAGAGAAAATTCATTCAGTAAATTACAATAATTTTAAAAAATTATTTAATATATATATGATGAATACTACCGCCAAAGAATTTTCAGATAAATTTGTGGAAAATATATCCTTTCACAAAGACTTGTCCTTAAATAGAAACAAATGAAGTAATCATCAGTAACTTAAAGAGTCTTAAGTTGTTCCCAAGAACAAAGACTGTAGAAAAGTACCGGAACTCAGACCATATCTCCAGAGCAGATCCAGGGGGGAAAAACCTCCGACAAGCACGAACAAGGGAAGTAACCATCTCAAAATGTCTTTGTCTCAACCTCCACCCTTCTGGACCTGTATTCCTGAATCAAATAGGCATATTTAATTTGTTGCTATAAAGAAGCTTACAGAAGAGAAAAACAAGTGGGAAAATAATCATTCTGGCACAATGTAATCAAAAGATCAGGGGAAAACTACACTCAAACAAGTCTCTACAGTTACTTGGTTTGGATGCATAAAACTAATTCTATATTTGGTTGAACCAAGAGCTAATTCTTTTTCCTGATTCTTCTGCCCCAATGGTTATATATGTCCTCTTCTGCTTACTAATTCAGTGATTGATCCAATAAAGAGAATGCCTTTGTTAGCACAAAGGTGCTATGTCAGCATTCTTCTCATAGGCATGTGTTGAACATGCTGATAGAAACTCCCCTTGTATCATATATATCTCAATGACAATAAAACTTTCATGCCAGGTTTTGCAAGAGAAAACAATAAACATGGAAAAATCTACGACTTACCTTGTGAAATGTGTGTGAATCAATGTATCGTACAGAGGTCGCCACTGCACCTTCAAGGACAACTTCTTTCGATATTTGTTCATTATTCTTACCAGCACATTTCCCCATCTAACCTAGAGAAAACAAATCAAATTGTGGACACTTCAGAACTATACCAATAAATAAGCAGCAGACATGCACCGATAATACCAAATATTACCTGAGCATAAAGCTTGCTTTCTGATATTTGGAACAATTCCAAACCAATGTCCACTACAGCTGTCACATCTTCCAACAGAAGTTCACTTTTTGCCTTTATGAAACTGCAAATAAGAATAAACAATATCCATCCTTTTAATATCAGTAGCAAAAAACTTTTCTACTCATCTTTCGTGTTTGTGAACTATTGAATAGAATGGGCATTCTCTAACATAGAGACTTAAAAAACATAATGTGAAGATAATACAAGGTGGGGTTTTTGGAAAATCATTGGGTACAATACAAAAGGGTCACAAGTTCCAACATCACAAAAAACTATAACTAAAATGATTAATAAAAACAAAAAAAAATAAGAGGTGAAAAAGAAGTTTTACAACATCAATCCACTTTACATCTCACATCAAGTTTGCAGTAGGCGAGGAAGAAATATTTAAATAAATTTTGAGTGACAAAAATGAGTTCATAGTCCAAAGCGTTGTGTCTTTCTTCATGAAAATGGACAGATTATCCAAAGAAATTTCAATAAGCGAACTAAATACGTAGCTTGTGCTCAAATGTTAAGCAGAAACGCAGCACATAAATGTTAAGCAGAAAATAGACACAAAATAGATGCCAATTCTGTATCCTTTCTCCATCTCTAACTAAGTTCATAGAAATAAAACAAAGTTACCAAAAATAACAGCATACGGTTGAAACAGTCACTGAAATTAACGAACTAAATAATCCAGAAAGAGGAACAAATTCCAGATACTCAATTTAATTTTTTTTTTTTTTTAAAAAAAAAGGAAAAAAGAAAAACATATCAGAAAACAATTCCAGAATAGGTAAGATATAAAGTGAAACTCACAGGTCAATCACAGACACCCATTTAAGAGTAGAGTAAACAGATTCAGGATCATCCACTCTGTACGACTCCTTCACAGCCCTCACAACTACGGCGAAGGATTCTTTCTCCCGCTTTGTCTCCTCAGCAACCGGAGGAGGCAACCAGGCATTATACAGATGCATTTTTCAATTCTTCCAAAATTTCTGAATTGAAATGAGAAAACCACAAGAAACCCTTTTGCTTAAATAAGCACAATTTCAGTAAGCTAAGAATTTGTGGGAGATTGTATAATTATATATATATATATATATATATACTGGGATTCATTTTCTTTCTTTGCAAGAAATAAGAGAGAAAATTTGCCCCCCTGATAGTTGACTTATAACCGGAATCGCAGGTAAAAATGTAAGTCGGCCTTGATTAATTTCAGTTGACTTTGGCGGAAAATCTTGCTTTATCCCAAAAAGACGGTTTCCTATGAGAATGAAAAAGAAAAAATATATATATTATATATAATAGCTGGGCCTTCAGATTACATATCTTTGGGTTTTTTTGAGCCGCATTATCAGCCCTGGGCTTTCTAATATTGTGGTGCCCATATGAATCTGCCAGGTTTTTTTCTTTTTTTTTTTCTAATCATGGGCTTGGATTGCAAATGTGACCGTTAGCATCCTCGTCAGCGGCAACGAAATATGACCGTTGTAGATATGCAACCCTCAGGAGTTAATTGCAACGTTTAAATATCTGATCATTTCAATGAAACAAATCTACCAAATCCTCTCCATCTATATTTGAGAAACTCGAGATCTCACGCAAACATCTTTTGTTGCTTTCTTCAGATTCATCTAATTCGTAGTTACTTTTCTTTCAAGAATTTTTGCAATCAATGGCAGAAATGAAAGATGCCCATGTCGTGGAGATCCCAGTCGATGAAGAGCATCAACAGAAGTTAATATCTGCTATGGACGCCTTTTCTGCCATCCAACATCACCCGCTAATGGAAATTTCACAAAGCCCCGGCCATCTATTACTTCTCAAACTTTGGCAAAGAGAAGAAGACCTTTTCGGTCGTAGAATCGCCATAAAAGAAACAAGACTAGACGTCATTAGAAGAGAAATATTTCAACTCTGCTGTTTCTTTTTCATTTTTCACACTTTATTCTTAACCATTCTTTTCACATCTTATTCAGATCGTGATGAAGATCACCACCAAGTCTGTCGGCAATGGTGGATTCCATCTCTCTTATCTCTGTCCACTTCTCTTGTGGTGGTGTTTCTGGTTCACACTAAACTTTTCAGATTTTGGAAAGTCACTAATCAGCTACAGAGGGAGAGGAACGATAATCGAACCCTCACCAGATACATTCAAGAATTGAGGATGAAGGGTTCCAGTTTTGATTTGTCTAAAGATCCTCAGAATGGGGGCAAAAGAATGAAGAGTTCCAGCGTGGAGATCAAGTGGAAGCCTCTTACTTGGCTTTCTCAGTATCTGATTACCATTTGCCTTTTTTGTTTTACAGGTCTAATCTTCCCCGTTTGCAGATTCATGCTTTGTGCTTAAGATAGATATCTATCTGTCTTCCCCAAATAAATTTTTTTTTGAGGAGAAAAGATCCGGAACAAGAAAAAGAAAAACTTAGAAGGTAAGTAAAAACATTTGCTACTCTCAGGTCGCCATCTTCTTATTATTTTAGTAATGCTTTCTCCTCCTCACTTTTGCATATATGTGATATACTACTTTCATCAGCACAATTCTTCCAAATTCATCTCTACGCTGGGGATGAAACGTTATACTTTTAACCAGTCAAAGACATTTCTAGGCAGATAATTTTACTACACCACACCTTCTTCCAATTTCATCTCTCGGGGGTCCGAAGGATACTTGGAGACAGATTTATGTGAAATGTGTTTTTAACTATCACCTGGAAAGCAGAACCGCGCCGGCACCACCACCGAAAATGCCGGGTGGTTTGGAAACCCCTAAGTTTGTAATTTTGGTCACAGCAGTTGTTCTTTACAATTCCAAGATCTGATTGAACGATGATGAACACTGCTTGTGTTCCAAACTGAATATGCAATGCATACACCATTTTCTCTCTTTGGCAATGATTAATAACTATTCTCATTTTCTTGTCTATTTTTATTTATTTTTCTTAAAGTTTTTAAACTAATTTTTATATCCTTTGGGAACTAAATCTTATACAAATCAAATCTTAAAACAACAGTTGTTCTTCTCTTATGAAAATACGGACAAGAAGCTGCTTAAGAGTACAATGTTATCCAAAAACAATTCAGTGCCTACTAAAAACACGGTGACAAACTGCTAAGCACTTTCAAAACCAAATATCCGAAATACACCTGCAAACAAGTAGGTTAACTAATTACTTTTTCTTGCGAGGAGAACATATAACCAAATATCCCAAAAACAGTGCAAGCAACAGTTGACTCACCTTCGTCGGTCTGATATTTATTTTTATCATCTCCAGCATATGCAAGTAAGTTGTATTTTGGGTTCCATTCTACACTGTTCATGGCAGCCCGACATGGAATTTGATGAACAGATCGTCCAGTTTGAACATGAGACTGAGTAATTATATATATAACTTTAATCAATTTTTAGAAGTTGCATAAAATTAAAATATTTTAAAATCTATAGAAATAGAGAGAAACGTACAATATCAATGAACAAATCCTCACTAGCAGAAGCAATATATTCTCCTGTATGATTGAAACTTATTGTTCTCACTGGCCATCTGAAAGACAGAAATGTTTGAACAAAAATAACCGAGTTTGATTCATTTTTATAATGTGAAATTTCCTCTTTTGTTCGAATTCTTTCTTTAAATTTGAGAGACATAGGTGGAGGAGAGAACTTACTCAAGTTTTGGAAAAGTACGAACACATAACATCTCTTTTATATCCCAAATACTGACCAGTGAATCGGCACTTCCAACAGCGAAGTATCTGCAAAATTAAATCAATTTTTGTTATTAACTTTGCTATTAGAGCTCAAAAGTTTATCTTATAAAGTGATAAAAATAAAATAAAATATATAAACCTTCCTAGTGGGTCGATTGCAATGCAATAGCAACCAGCTGTATGAGCCATTAGGGTGTCAACTGGTTGAAGAGATGGATAAGCTAACACTTCTACCGTGCCTAAGGGCAAAAAGATAGAAGAATATTAAATTAAGAAATATATATATTTGCCCACATTTGTTATTTCCTTACCATTCCCCGTAGTTAGAAAGAACAAGTCTCCTGTCATGTTCCATGCAATCTCATTGACCTAACAAAATAAAATCAAAATTGGATCTAATGTTTATATAAAGAAGTCATATTCAATATTAATACTTCAAATTTCAACTTTGTTTCAGTACAACTTCAAATGGTCAAATAAATGACTAGTAACAAATAAAAACTCAATTAAAATGCATTATGACTACCTTATGCCTTAATTCCAATTGAGAAAGTTCTGGAGCTTGCAACAAATTCTATGTAGTTTTAAAGACAATAATTTCTTCTTCATTATCTTTTTTTTTTCTTTTCCAAAATTAACTTTTGAAAGAATTATGTGGGGAAGGTATTGAATATAAAAAGAATTCACCTCATAGTTGAACTTGCGTTTATGCGTAGACTTAAATTTGCGAACATCCAGTATAGTTAGTTCATCGTCCTGCAACATATCAAGAGTTTATAAAGAATAGAGGTATATAATTTCAACTTGTTTGAATTATAACAGTAAGTAGATTAATTTATTGACAAGCAGCAAAAACCTAACAGCTGCAGGGAACTGAACGGATACATAGAATTCAAAACATAATCTCTGAATCTATACTGTGGAGAATGAAATTACAAAGGCCTGTCCTATGTACCCTGTTCCCGACTGCAATATGGGTTCCATCAGGTTTATAGGTGATATTGATGTTTTCCCCACTAAGTTCAGTTTGCTGTGAACATTTTCCACCTGCAAAAATGCAAACAAGACAGCAAGAATCATTGGCAGCACTGCACACCGTACCATGTACCTATATTTTTTTTTTTTTATCAAACTTACTCTTTCGTGAGGGATTGGGTACATGATTATCCATATCCACGGAAACTATCTCAATTATGAAGCGGCAACTAGAAATATGCAATCATATACACAAACCATATAGGCAAATATTTACTTTGAAACAGAAAATATCTTTTCAATAATAATTCTGGCCCTTACCGACAATTTTCCTCTCAATGTCCAAATAGGCTCTTCCAAAGACTCCACATATAAATTCACAAGTTGACATAATTCTCCTCTTTCCACATCTATCTAGGAAACCAAAGATGAAGAATCTAGAACTAGACCAACAGTATATTTACTATATGGTGGAAAATTTTTAAAAATTTTGGACATTGAACTATCATTTCACCTAGTGTAGGTCTTACGAACACAATTGATGTGTTTTAGTACAATAGAAACTTTACTTACTACGTGCATCCCATAACCGAACTGTCTTGTCACCGGATGCAGTTGCAATCAAATCAGCATGTTTTGGATCCCAGCATAACTGATCCACACTGTCAGTATGGCCCCTTAATTCGATATCTTTGACCTTGCCCTAAAGAAGCATTTTATATTGTAAAATAGGAACATAAAAGTTAAAAAGAAAAACATATATTACATAAACATATTTATGCCAATTGAAAGTCTATTTGTTCCAAAACTTAACCCAAAATGTTTGCTTAGCAGTTCAGCTGAATCAACTGGTCAGCAACCAGATGGTTTAGTTATTAAGTAAAAATCTTCTATATTCACTTCGATATTTCAAGATTATGGCCAGAAATTATCAATTTCCAACACTGGTCGATGTTTCACTCATAGTTACCAGCTAGAACTAAGACGAGATACCCTTTGTCAAAGTTAAGGGTTTAGATACTTCACTTTTCCAGTCCTTCCACAGATGTAGGGCAGGCAGTGTTTTACTTTACATAAAATGCGAATCATAGTTGCTTAACAACTTAGCAAAACCTACAAAGATTGGATGGTGCTATAAGCAGCTTATCAAACTCCAAAATGTTTATCAAACTCCATCTTTACTAGTTAGTGACGACCAATGGGACAGAAAATTCAGCACTCTGAATTAAATACATGTTAAGATAAATCATTTCCAGTATATATTATATCACTTCTTCAGTCAATTCAATACAAAGCAAAACATAAAACCTGGAATATAATTGGTTAGACTTGTTGAGCTAAATTTTAATTGTTCAAAAACAAGAAAGAATTCAATTCAATTCAATGGCAAATATCAAAATTCTAGGGGAATTAAAAATCTTACGTGACCGTGTGGCTCAATGTGCCAAACACGAGCAGTTTGATCAACCGAACCAGACGCGAGTTTCGTGCCAGTACAGTTCCAGGCAACTGAATGCACCTTTGTATGTATGTAAATGTTTCCGAATGAATCAACAAAAAATAAAATCATAATCGAATAAAATCTCGATTAACATCTTGAAACATCAAAATGCTAGGGTTTTTTGCTTAGACATTTCTATCAGTATCCCGCAAAACGAAGACGGCAAATTAAATTACCTTCTTCTTGTGGCCTTGATACTCTCTGCTGTGGAGGTTCTTGAAGGGTAGAGTTTCCTCCATTTCTCCTCTTGCTGCTAGTTCTTCTTCTTGGCAATGAAATTCCTGTTACGAGGGTGAAAGCGCCGATTTTCTAGCGTTTTTCTTGTTTTCTCCGGGACTTGATTTGCGCCACAGCAAAAGTCGCCCTCAGCATGACTCAAAGACGTTTTATTAAGAGTTATTTCCCAAAATATAGCAAATTTTAAAATTCTTTCTAAAATATAATTACTTTTTTACTTATTTTTTAAAATATGGTATATCTATTTTGTCAAAGTTAAGGTTTATTTTTTTTAATAAAATATTCAGTCTCTTTTGGCAAAATAAAGACTCATTTTTTTCAATAAAATATATAGAGTCTACTTTCTTATTTTTTTCTTTTTAAATTTATTTATAAATTTTAATTTTCTAATAATAGTAATTTATAAACATTTTTTTATTTATAATTTTCATAATATAGATTATATTTATTATTAATTATTATACTTATATTATATTTAATAAAGTGATGTAAAAATTAATTAAAATTATAATATATTATAATATTAAAATAATATTGTATGTATTTTCCTAAAGTTAATTTTTTTTTTTTTTAGTTGTGCTTATGTATTCAAGTAATTTTAATTTAAGATTTGTGTTTATATTTTTCAATTAAGTAATTTAATAAATTTATATTATATATTTACATAAAAATCTTTTATACAAAAAAAAAAAATCTAAAAAATTGTTATCCTATACATAATATTATTGATGTTGATGATCATGATATTGTATATGGAGTACGTACTTACGCTATGATGAATTAGCGAGACAGACATCGTTTGCGGCCACCTTCTAGACCAGAGAATGTTGAACATCTGGTCATGATTGTAACCAACATAAATAATTATTGTATTTTTTTTTTAGTAATTTTTTAATTATTTTATAATGTATTACATTTTTATCTCCATTATAAAAGTTTATATTTATTTCTTTTTTTCACATATTCATAGTATTTATTTGATATAAAATATATAATTAAACTAAATTTTTATTTAAATATATATGTCATAATTAGGTATAATTTAACATTTTCATTTCTTATAAAAAAATTTATATTATTAAAAATTATACATTAAAATTTAACATTTATTATTTAGGGTTTTTTTTTGAAAAAATTAAGATTTATTTTTAAAAATGTATACAATATTATTTTAATATTATAATATTTAAATAAATTTTTAAACATACGAATGTTTTATTTATTTATTTATTTATTTTCTTTCATGTTTAAAAAAAGACATTACTATATATATATATATATATATATATATATATATATATATATATATAACTTTGTCAAATCTATATAATTATTTCTATATGATCATATTGGTTGTTATATTATATATAGGAGAACAAATTTTTAGTAATTTTTTTATTTGAATAAAATATTTTTTATGTAAATATATAATATAAATTTATTAAATTACTTAATTGAAGAATATAAATACAAATTTTAAATTAAAATTACTTGAATATATAAATGTAAGTCAAAAAAAATTACTTTACAAAAATACATACAATATAAATATAATCTATATTATGAAAATTATAAATAAATAAAAAATTGTTTATAAATTACTATTATTAGAAAATTAAAATTTATAAATAAATTTAAAAAAAAAAAGAAAGTAGACTCTAAATATTTTATTAAAAAAAATTAAGTTTCTACTTTACCAAAGTAGAATTACCATATTTTGGAAAATAAGTGAAAAAGTAACCATATTTTAGAAAGAATTTTAAAATTTGATATATTTTAGAAAATAACTCGTTTTATTAAACCATTGTGCCAATATTTCAAATCAACTCTTTAATGATGTACTTGTCATAATAGAAAAATTAGTAATATAATTTAATTTTAATATTTTATTAAAAGAAAATTAAAAATATTTAAACTTTTTCCCATAAAATGCCAATTAAGAAAATAATGAGAGAGCATTTAAACCCCAATTATAATCTTTGAATATTTTGATCTCTTTTTTATTTTTGGTAATTATCTTTCTAACTTATTTATCTCTGTTCATAGAATTTGGTTTTTTTAGTTTCCATTTCGAAAAGCATTTTTTTTTTCAAAAAAATTCCTTTAATTTATTTTATTTTATAAAAAAATTATAATTGATAAATGCTATATTAACATTTAATATTCAATAACCATTTCTCATATTATAACAATTTTACTTTATGATATAATATGTGGCTAGAATAATTAGTGAACAAATTTATTATTTACAAGTTTAATCTTAAAATATATTTTTTTTTTAACTTTTAAACCCAAACTTTTTTATTAGAAAAAAATAAAGTATTTGTTGATAAATTCTGTCAAAAAATTTAAATATTTAATATTTTACCTTGTTTAATTAATTAAAGGAAATTGTAAAAACGTCAATATACATAAAAAAAAAAAATAAAATAAAAGAAGAAGAAACGACATCAATACAAAGCGGAAAGTTCTCCTTCATTTAGATGTGTCAGTTCTTGACTAGAATCTACTAGTAGTAGTAGATTACTGCTGGAAGATAAATGGTGAGACGGCAATTATAGCTGCTTTTGAAGCCTTTGGATGCTTACACTCCTTGCCAAACCGCCGGTGCTTCCCGCTTCACCAATCCAAAAGTACGTTTACCTTTTATTTTAAATGAAAATAAAAGGGTTTGAGTTTTTGATTCCTTTATATATATATATATATTTTTTTTTTTTTTGTAAGCCTTTAATTTGTTATTCTATGAATTTATTGTTGCATTTGTATTTGCCTGTAAAATGCTCGGTTATATGTCTAAGACAGCGCCGGGCTCCACCGTATGATTTTTCTTAGCTTTTGCCGTTTCTTCTTCTTTTGTTTTTTTTTTTTTTTTTTATTATTATTCATATCACATATAATTTTCTTTAATTAATTAAACAAGATAAATGTTTAAGTTTTTAAGTTTTTTAACAAAATTTATCAACAAGAGAAATTTATTTTTCTCTAATAAAAAAGTTTGAGATTAAAAAAAATATATATTATATTTGGCTATTATATGTCAAATTTTATTTGAAATGTGTTTGATTATAGTTTCTAAAGATAAAATATTAGTAAATAGTTTAAAATCTAATTAATTGAAAGTAAAAATTTTCAAAATGATTAAGGAATCATTTTTAAAGATTATGTATTCTCATTCAACTCATAGAAAGAACTAAATAGTAAATATCATTTATAATTTAATTATCCACATATGTTTGATAATTAATTAGAAAGTCGGTTTATTGGTGAGATTTTAACGATTGTAAAAGGACGGTAAGCTTACCTAAGGAGTGACTTTTTAACCACATAAAATTAATTTAGAAGTATACTTTCCCATAATAATATAAATATTTAAAATATTTGAATCTTATTTGATATTATTTATCATTTTGTGTGTGACATTGAAGAAATAATCATTTTATATTATTGCCAAAATAAGTCACTTGATAAAATCATAAACATTTACTATTTAAATTATAACAATAAAAAATAAAATAACACATCTTGGATTTATACTATTAAAAAAAAAAAAAAATTATACTCTTTGACTTGACAAAATTGAAATAAAATGATCATTTTATACTTTTAATAAAAATTATATAACAAACTCAAAACTAAAATTATTGGCCAGAACTATGTATTTAGATAATATAAATAATACAAGAGATTAATTTATTTTTTTTTTTTTTTTTTTTTAAGAAACGTAAGACCAGCCTTAATAATAAAATATTATTAATATTTTAAATTAGATAAATATCTAAAATATAATCATTGATTAAAATAGTCAACAATTCCAATCAACTTCCGAGATATAGGGAGATAAAAGATATACGTCATGTTATTTTCTGTACTGAATGTTTAAAAATCACATCCCAACCACCGTTTCATCACTAGTCCATTTGATACCATTTTCTTTGTATTTTGACCTTTGAATTTGATAGCTAATAATTTGAAGGAAAACCCAAAAAAAAAAAAAGAAAGAGATTTTATATTACTAACATTTCAATGAAAAAGTTAGGTATTTAATTATTAATGTAATTTTTTAATTGTTGTAAATATTTTATATTATTCGATTTAAATATATATATATTTTTTTGTGTAAAGTCTGTTATAGTGAAAAAGTAAATATAAATATTTGAATTTGTTTACACTAGTTATTAATTGAATGCTTTAATATTAAATATTTTTCATTTTTTAACAAAAAATGATGTATCATCTAATAAAGGTATATTATGATTACTAATTTTAATTTTTATATAATCAATAATAAGTAAGAAACAAAAAATGGAGGAAGTAATTATTAAGGCTAGTTTTCACTCTTAAACATCAAATTAATTATTTATATAAACTTTCATTATAATAATGATAATTGTTATGCATATTAAATTATTAACAATTTAGTATGAAAATTTCAACTTGAACAACTAATTATTTGTCCAACTCTTTGCCTTGACTTATTGAATGGGGGGGAGAAAAAAAAAAAAAAAAAAAAAATTGATTTTTGTAGAGAGAGAAGGCATGATTAAAGCTCAATCATAACATGGGAAGTCCTTTTGTGAAGTTGTAGTTGAAGAACCGGCATGCCTTGGATAAAGCCATCAAAAGTTCCAACTCAAACAGGTAAAAATAAAACATTTCTACTATTTGTCTGTCCAGCTGTTGTCCTTTTTTCTTACAAAAAAAAATTGATACCCAAATAATGGGAAATAAATATATATATTTTTCTTTTAGGCATAAATAAAACTAATATATTAAACTATATTTTTCCAGTAAAGATATGACGACGAAATGTTTTTAGAAGAGTCCGACCTTAATCTCATAAGGTGAAATGATAACAAATCTGATATTTCAAATGATAATTGAGAAAATGTAGAAAAATATAAATATTAGTATTTGGTGCATACACTCTATAGTTTATTATGTCTTGTCATTCAATAATTATACCTTTTTTCTTTTTTATTAATATATATATATATATATATATATATATATATATTTTGATAACCAATAACTTTTAATATCTAATATCCATAAAAAAAAACTTTTAATATCTAATACTTAAATTATTTGTTATAAAAAAAAAAAAAACACTCAAATTATGTATTAATATTTATGTTATACAACTTAGACATGCTGTATACAATTTTATCTTAAATATATTATTTTTACACAGTATTTATGGTCAATTATTGGCCACTAAAAAAATGAATATAAAACTTAAATTATATAAGAATATCACAAATACTAAATATAAATATAATTTTCATTAAAAATATATAAATTGAGAAGTTACAATATTAGCAAATAATCAGTTAAGGAATACGATTAATTAGCATATAAAATCCATCAAAACACGGCTTCTTCTGTTAAAATTAAATTAATGTATCCATATATAAGTCCTCCTCCATGGTACACAAAATTTAGTGGGATCGACCCCATATCTAAAGTACCTAAACTCATGATACACGAGATTCTAATTTTCATACAAAGAACTTGAGAAAAAAGAAAAAGGGTAGTTGTGATATTACATTCTTGAAGGGCAATGGTAAAGAAGACGATGGAGTAGTTCTTGTGGACAGCGAGCGTACAGTACAGTGACAGAGAAGAGAAGAGTCCTTTTTTTTTTTTTTTATGGTTTGGTGTCTTTGTACAAAACTATACAAGTTTTTTCCATTACTTACAAAAAAGCCTTTGGAGGGCTTCTAATTTCTCTCTCTCTCTATTTCTCCATTTTATTTATTCTTTTTTTTTTTTTTGGGGAAGGGGTTTTTGTTTCCATTGCTTTCATCCACCGACGCCATAATAATCTCTACAGCTATACCCATAACTACTACTTGATTCTCCTCTATAGAGAGAGAAGAAAGAAACAGGAGACTGGTCGGTGGATCTGAAGTGGACATCGCCGGCCGGTGAAAACATGTCGTCTGGAAGGTATATGGCATACTCACCCTCTCCCTCTGCCCCTCACTCTCCTCATATTACCGCTGCCGGTGGACTTCTTTCTGCCTCCTCCGCTATCGTCGAACAAGAGAAGTAAGCCCTCTTTGCGCCTGTTTGTAGATGGATTTTTTTTTTTTTTTTTTTTTTTTTTAATTATTTTCCCAGTTTTTGATAGGAGCAGTGTTTAGGGTTTGGTTCATGGGTTTGATTTTATTGTTGTTCTATCTGTTTTTGAAATTTATTTATTTTGGTACATAGTTGAGTTCTTTTCATGTATCTTGATCTGGCTGGCTGACAGATATTTATCGGAGTTGCTTCAAGAACGGCATAAGCTCAGTCCGTTTACGCCAGTGCTTCCTCATAGTTATCGGTTGTTAAATCAGGGTGAGTTTGAAAAATTTTATATCCAGTTGAAACCTCTACCTACATGGGTTTCTTGCCCAAAATGAAGGTAATATATCATATTTCGCGTGCCCATATAATCTTCCAAGTTGCACAGTTTTCTAGACGTTGAATGAACATTTAGTGAATAAAATGGAAAAAAAAAAAAAGAAATACTGATTTTTGCTCTTTAATTCTTTTTTGGCTGAGTCTGCATTGTTACTAGTTGAACCACCAGGTCCCTTTTACAAATTTCTTGAAGCTATTATGGGTTGCCATATCTGTTCGTTGAAAATTTCCTTCTTACAGGATGACAGAGACACTCATTTCTGTTTTCATGGTGACCTAGTTCAATGAGTAGGAGAAGCTTGGTGAGCTATGAAAAAAATACTTAGGCATCAATTATTTTTTAGAAAGTTTGGACTAGTTCCATGAGTTATGACTAAAAACAAAAATACACCTATTAGTAGTTCTGGGTTTAGGGTAGAAAACAAAACTCACCGATAATTATTTCAAGGCTTGGGGAGTAGCGAGAGTTCCACGAGCGTGTTATTTCAAGGCTTCGGAGTTGGGGCAGCAGCACCACGAGCTTAGAGAAAAATAAAATGTATCCACTTTTATTTCAAGGCATGGAAATAGGAGCAGTTCCAGGACCTAAGACAAAAGAACAAAGTGCACCAAGAATAACTTTAAGGTTTGGGTTGGGAGTGTTTCCATGAAAAGAAGCACTAGTGAGACATAATTGGGAATATTTTTAATGTTGAGCTCTGCTCAGACTTTGGTAAGTTGATTTCCTTCATTTTCTTATTACTTGAAATGACCAGCTAAGTAAAGGTTATGCAATAGTCATATTCTTACGAGATCTATCCTTATTCATAGGTACAATCTTCACCTTAGCCCAATCCCGCAGCTTATTGGAAGAATACAGTTAATTCAGTTCTACAACCCATCTGGAGCAAAATAGTTAGGTGGGGGGCTGGGTTAACTTTTCTGATAGTAACCTTCTGGCATAGCAAATGGTTGCTTCTGGCAGAATTTTAGGATTGTGACTATTTTTCTTTTCTTTTAACTGTTTCTACGCATGAGCCACAACCCAATTCACCCCAATAACTACAAATTTGATACTAAACAGTGCATTTTTCTCTCCACCTTGTCTGAACTCCATTAGTGCGCACGCACGTACACCCACCTGCAGATAAATACCATGTCTTGAAACTTGTTGTGAAATTAATTATCTATTCCTCAAGGCCATTTCCATTCAGATGTAGATTTGATCCCATAGAATGATTGATGTGCAGAATATTTTGTTGGTGATTGTTGCAGTAGCTAAAAGAAAGTGGTCTGGAGAGCAGCTAAGTAGAACAATTTGTTGCTGATTCTTGATGTGCATTATCCAGTGGAATTCTATCCTTGGATTGGTTGCATCTGATGTGAATGAAGTAATTCCAAAAGGGGTGGAGGTGGGGACAGTATTAATGTAGCGCTTTATGGGGTAAAGGGAACCAAGGTTATTGAGTTTTTATTGAGGAGTGGAGGGAGTCCTCAACTGTTACCATTCCCTTAGAAAATAGCACTTGGACTAAGGATCCAAAGGAAATCTCGCTCGAGTACAATAGGTGACTTGTATTGTCAAACTTATAAATTAAGCCATTGATATGCAGCAGCAGGTGCTAATCATTAGGCTCTTCAGTAGGAGTATTGAGTTTATTTGCTGTTGTAAATTTGTGCCTTCATTCATGTATGATTTTTAAAGTACTTTCAAATGAAATAGCTGCAAATTTTTTTGGACAAAAAATATTAGCATTCCTGGATGTGGTCTAAACTTGCAGCTTCAAATGTTTGTTTCTGAGGTGGATGAGCTATGGTGGTTAAGGTGTGAGTAGGGGAAAATATTTAAGTTTGATCCCTGGGAAGGGAAGTTTGATAATTATGTATGTGTATCCATTAACTGTTTCAAGTGCATTTCAGAGGTAGAAAGGTGAAGAAAAGTTTTAGTCTTTGTTTTCTAGTTTTCCACCCGTTATATTTAATATATAGGAATACGCATTTAGCTTAGTTTACAGTAATACCTGTGCTCTAATTAAGAATGTGTTCGATATCCTCCTTTTTGGGCGAAGGGTGTCTTTTCCCTTGATTTAGGTTTTTTTTTTTAGAGAGATGTCTAACCTAGAGGTCTGCAATATAATATAATTATTGTTTTGAAAATTTTGTTTCTCTCCAGAATGGGAATTACTTTTGTTAGGCACTAATTCCTAGTCTCTCCCATTTCAACTATATTTGAACCAATCTTCTTTGGAGGTTATTAAGTTCCTTGAGTTTTCTTTTGTCTGTCTCCCAAGGCGTATTGTTCTTAAAGACTAAATTATTCCAAGCTTCAAGTATTCTTTTTTAACTAACCAGCCCATAGAGTTTGTCCATATTGTGGGCACTGATAACTAATTTCTTAACCAATGCTAACTGGTACATCTTATTCTTGAAAATTGACCTTTTTGAAGCAGAAATATTGCGTGTAACCACACTCTTGGGGAATGCATCAGTTTTAGATCAAAGTGGGCTTGAACTTGCTAGCCCCCTGGCTTCAGGAGGAATATTTTCAAATGGAGGAGCTAATGTGAACAGATGGGCATCACCGTTGCAATCCGAAGTATGGATACTAACCATTAACATGACTCTGATCTAATTTTTTACTGTTTTTAGAAGCATTGTTGACAAGATCATTTTACTTTCCATGCTAACTTGATTACTTTTTTTACAGTATTTAACTTTTTCTTTTTTAAGTTCCTTTTCTGTCATGACAGGTAGTTTGAAGCTAACAACATCAGGAATGACAATGTAGATTTAACTGGCCATATTGTTTCCAAATTTCTGTGAGAAGTCAGATAGATGCACAGTTATTTTTTTTTTTTTTTTTTTTTGCATTAGCTTGCAAAATAGATTTTTTTTTAAAGAGTCAGCAGATTAACACTACATTAGCAGATTAATACTAATTTTGCTCCACCGATGTGGATTTACCCGAAACTAAATGTCCTTTAGGATTCTATCAAATGCAGTAACCTATAAATCTGCTAATGAGCTGTGTAGGATGCTTCAAATTGAGTTATCAAGACCTAGTTTATTAGATCTTACTACTGGCATGCATGGGAGTAGGATTCTATTCTTGAATGGGTGATAAATTGGCAACATTTTGAGTTAGGTAATTTTGGTTGGATACAAATTTTTGCTGCAAGCCATTGTTGAGATTTCTTAGTTTGTTCATTAGAATCTTCTTAATTCTGCTTTGTACAAATTATTTCTGCAGGCTTTTGTTGGAATTTCTTTACGATGTTTACCTTTTTTGCCTTATTTTATCCTGTCTTATTGAATTTAGCATCCAGTGCTCCTGAGGAGTTTAGGAAATTTTAGAATCTCTGGTGGATGAGTAGAAAACAGTACAAGGGATCCTCTCTGTCAACTATAATGCAGAAGATTACCTATTTTCTTATATTCTTTGGGATCATTCTCTGCAGATGTCTGGTATAATGCAGCCCTCATCTGCACAAAGTTGGCTAGGGTCCCAGACTAGCTCTTCTGGTCTTATAGTGAAGCGAACCATCAGGGTTGACATTCCTGTTGGCCAATATCCTAGTGTACAAACCATTTTACTTTATTTTATTTTTTTTTTTTTTTGGATGTGTTTTATTCTGTTAAATTTATATGGAGGAATTTGTTGCAGTATAATTTTGTTGGACGCCTTCTTGGGCCTAGAGGGAACTCACTCAAGCGAGTGGAAGCAACTACTGAGTGCCGTGTTTTGATTAGGGGCCGTGGTAGTATCAAGGATCCAACAAAGGTAATTATGGCCTATATAAATTGATAAAATGTAGCATTTTCAGTCAAAGAGCAACTGCCTGCTGATTGCTTTTAGTTTCAATTTTAACTGCATCCTGCCACTTAGTTGTTTTATTTGGTCATCTCTGAATTTCATTATGATGCTACTGAGTATGATCCCTATGAGAGACGAGGCTGTTTGCTTTGGAGTCATTTGGGCACTGATGAAGCATCAATTAATTTGTGGTACTATTTCCTGGATCTAGAATAGGTCAATGACATCCATTTTGACTCTATTTCCTGGTATTTGGTAACCTCTTCCTGGATTTCTTTTTAGCCCAGGAGTTTTGGGTGGGTGGGGGGGGGGTGTGTGTGTAAAACTAACTGCTTACAATTTTCAAGAGCGGCAACTCAGAGCTATCACATATATTTGATTCCTTCTCCAAATACATGTCCTTTTATCCTGAATTAAAATTAAACGCTTATGTTTTCATTAAATGGTCTGTACGGTTCCAAAAATACCTTTGTGCTAATACATCTAGTTATCTACACATTTTCTCCTTTATTTCTTTTAATATTCTAGAGAAGGCACAATGACTAGTCTCAGATATGCAGGAAGAGTTGATGAGAGGCAAACCAGGATATGAACACTTGAATGAACCTCTACATATACTTGTTGAAGCAGAATTGCCAGTTGAGATAATTGATGCTCGGCTAATGCAAGCACGTGAGATACTTGAGGACTTGCTGAAACCTGTGGTAACTACTTTCTGTGTGTTCCTTTTTAATTGTAAAGGGAGTTCTGTATATCCTCATTTCTTTACTCTTACCTATTTGACAACAACACGAAAATGTAGTAATTCTATACCTTCTCCTTTCTGAAAACAGGATGAGTCTCAGGATTTCTATAAAAAACAGCAGCTACGAGAACTTGCCATGCTTAATGGTACACTTCGTGATGAAGGTTCCCAAATGTCTGGATCTGTGTCCCCTTTCAACAATAATACCCTGGGAATGAAGAGGGCCAAAACGAGGGGGTGAAAGAATTATGCCATGAGTATGTGGGGATTTTGGAGCTTATATGTAATCAACAACTGATAGTGAGAGTTCCCCACAACAAAGGTATTGCTGTGCGAGTCTGCCCTCCAAATGCCATCGGGGCTCTGGCACCATTATGCCCCAGTTCTAACTTTTTTCTATATTATGAGGTGTGTTAGGTTTTTTACTTGAAAAGAGGTTTGGCGCGAGCATAACGTGGTTATGGACCATATGGGTCCGTGGGTTTGCATATGTTTCTCCTTTTTGGCAGTTTGGTTAGAGCAATCATAAACGCTGGTCTTTTATATATATATTATATATATATATATATATATATATATATATATATATATTTATATCTAGTGTAAGCTTGTGATAGAAGTTTTACTCATGTGGGTACCCTACGAGACATAGGGAAGGACGTATATATACAAGTTACATTATTAAGGCTATTTTGATCCCGAATCCATCATGGGGTTTATAGCGTCTTGTACAATAAGTCTAGGACTTTGTACCCTAGGTATTATTATTACTATCATAATTATTTTTTATTATGAATTTTTCAATTATATTTCATATTGTGTTTAGATTGTGTTCTTTACATTTTTTTTTCCTCCCATATTGTTTTATCTGTTTTGATCTATTAATTTTATTTTTTAAAAATTTTTTTTCAACTATAAGTACACGTTTTCTTCAATTTTGGTGTGCCTGCTGTGTTTGCAGTTGTGTGTAGGGGGGTTTGATAAGAGATTGAGGTGGGTCGCATTAATAATCTGATTCAGGAGCAAGGTAGTGACCATCTATCGTCTATAGCCTGTAATGGCAGTACAGTTGGAATTAAAAAGACAATGCCGTTTCCACAGAATCGGGAAAGAGAAAGAGAAATAGAAAGAGAACTGGGGCTGATTTGCATAATCGGAAAACGTGTCTTAGCTAGAAATGTATCTATTTGGTACTAACAACGTTTAACTGAAGAGTTTCCAGATAAACAATGTAGGTAGGTGATGTCTAAACTATAAAAATTTAGAAAAGCACATTTAGTTCATAGAACCCCAAATCCAAATAAATAAGCATATCAAACCAAGCAAATAAAAGATTGTGAAAATAGAGGATGTGTAACAGTTAAAATGCGCAAACACAAACAGCTAATAGATGGTTTACGTTCTTATCTCTTTAAAAAAAGGGAAAAAAAAAAAAATGTGTGAGAGAGTATTTACAGCTCAAGATGGATCCTTCTTTAGAAGGCTGATAGGAATAATAAATAATAGAATCAGGCATTCTCTTCAGCATCTTCGTCTTCATTATCCTCTATTCCAACCCAACGGGTAAAAGCAAAAAGGAATTCCTTGAAATTGACCATCCCATTCTTATCCCAGTCCATTTCTTCTGCAACAACAACAACAACAACCATATATTATTGAAGTGAAAGTAGTAGTATCAAGATTGTGTGAACTAACTTCCATCTTCATCATAATTGGTACAATGCAAAATAAGCAATCAAGAACAAGTGAATATAGGAAGACAAAGTTCTTTTGATTTGATCAAAATATAGTTATTTTTATGTATTGTGAACAAGATCATAACCTGCACATACATGTAGCTAAAAGAATAGAATAGAGTGCTGTTAACAAAACTCACCAAATCTTTTCATGGCAATACGCCCAGATGACCTCTCTCCAGTAGTAGTTTCATTAATTGCTTGAACCATCTCATTCTTGCTGACATGACCATCCTTGTTCTTGTCTAGAAAGACAAAAGCATTCACCAGGGTTTCAAATGTCGAATCAAGGTCTGGCGTGTATATTCGTGATTTCTTTCTTCAATGTCAAGGAGCATAATACCTCATTTCCTTTGGGTTGTGAAGTATGTTATTTGACAAGAAGTGCAAGTTTCTAATGTAGTTTCACCACTAATAAACAGGGAACTCACATAACAAGCAGGGGAAGAATTCCAAAGTACTAAAGTAAACCCTTAGATAAATAGTTCTCCAATTAGAAAAATGTCAATATTGTAGATAATTATTTTATATATATATATATGTCATCTATGATAATATTCAAAATGAAGCCAACAAAATAAAAAAAAGGAATCAAAAGGATACAGCATGCACAGCTGCAGGGTCATCCTTCAGAAGATGGAGAAGGCAAAGAAGAACAATGAACTCATTAAACTCCATTCCCATGTCAGCATTAATATCGCATGCTTCAAATAGGTCGTTGATTTCCTCATCTGGAACATTCATCTCCAGTTTGTGGAAACAATGCTTCAGCTCTTGCCGATCTATTGTACCATTACCATCCTCATCTATACACCCCCCAAAAAACAGATAAAATTAAAACCTTAATATCCTCTCTTTTTCATTTTAATTGTTAAATTTTTTTTCCCATCTAAAAGGCTTAAGTTAATAGAGAATATTTATACACTTAACAAAACTTCTTACGTGTGGATTGAACATAAATTTTTTATAATAAATCTCTATACCATGTTAATTCCACCTCAACTAAGTTGATAGGGAGACTTTAACACTAATTTTAATTAAGAGTGAGGCAGGACTTAAAATTAAATTTAAAGTATTTATTATCAATAACAATATGTAAGAGAACAATTATGGTAATAAAATGACAGACAAGTCCATCCTTGTTAATGTTATGATAGAGAACATGAGTAGGATGCAACAAATAAGTTTTTGCAATTAGAACATCTCATAGTGAGTTGGGGGGAAAGTGATTTTGCATGAAACATGTTCATTGTAGAGATAAAAGCTTTTTGCATCTTACACTCACTCATATATCTAATATATATATATATATATATATATATATATATATATATTGATGAGAAAGTATAACAAAAAAAATTGGTCACTTACCAAATTCCTGGAACGTAGCTTTACACTTTCTTAAGCTCTCATCAATTTTGGGAAATTTTAAGATTACACTGTCAAATGATTTCATGGAACTGCCATCTTTTGCTCTCCTCCGCATTGCCTCAGTGATTTTGGCCTCGAGCTTTGTTTGCGGTATTGAAGCATGTGATTCACTTTTCTGCAATACGCCTCCCATTCTGAGTTAAGTTTGAACAATGTTCTGCCAAACACAAAGGAAGGAGTTGGAATTTGGAAAGTCTGAGCAGCTCTAAAATCAGATTTTGAACAAGATATGACTCTGTTCTCTAAAGGTAAAACATATCACATGAGAAGGAGGAGAATATGATAGATAGCAAAATCAGAAATATCTATAATATAGAAATTTAATGAACTCATTACTCTATCCAGCAATAAAAAAGTAGTAAATTCCTCTCTAAAGTCCTCAAACATCATCTGATTTCCTCAACTCAATAGGTTATCAAGATCATTTGAATTCAATAAAACTTTGCATGCCCTTATCTTTTATTTTAGAACAAAGATTTAGAATATCTATTCTTGTAGATAAAAAATATGATTCAGCTTGATTGCACAATTTGAATCACAAGTGTGTTATCAAGCAAGATCCATAGTACACTTCCAATAGATGATAGAGATAATTCACCTTGATAAAGGAGATGCCACCTAAGGAATTGACATGTGGCCCATAACTCTACTAAATGGATCATCCATGATCCATCAAACAGATAACAAAAATTCATTTGACCGTATTGGTGTTTAAAGATCTTATAGAAATGTATCCCTTTGTTTTGGTTTCTTATAGGTGGTATATGATTAACTTCAAAAGGTCCCATTGACCAAAAAAGTTAAGTAGATGATGGAAGAATATGGTCTCAAATGAAGAGTAGGAAGAGGGGGGGGAACACATAAAGTAAGAGCAGTTGATTAAGTGACTTTCCCAAGCATTCACATGCAGACTGAAGATGCAAATGGCCGATCCAAAATGAAATGCAAGAAGAATACATCCATGATTAGGCAAAATGGGAATCATAGGTTAACTGTGTTGAGATCATAAATAATAATTCCAACACCCAGATCATTATTAGCTCCAATTCCAAACTAACTTTTTTTTTTTTTTATATTGTCATTCAAATGCTAACCTTGAATCTCTATTAAATGGAGCGTGAGAAAGAAAATGACCTTACACTATCTGAATAAAAGAAAAAATGAATCTGAAACTATCATCTTTTTTTTTTTTTTTTTTTCTTGGGCTTTAAATCTAAATCTAATAGTCCATCGCGAACAGAGCAGTAAGGGTAAAGGATAAAGGATAAAAGGTTAAGGGGAGACGAGAGAGAGAGAGAAAGAGAGAGAGAGAATCATAATTCATAAATCGAAAAAAAGGGTGATCTTTAAACAAAGTAAGGAACAGAAATGTTTGTAGGAGAATATATTAAAGAAAGAAAGAAAAGTAGAAAGGCAATATTCTCACCTAAGGTTAGGTTACAAAGTGACAAAGATAGAATCTTTTGGCACCTTTCCGGCTGAAACTCCAAGCAGATGATCCCTGAAAACTACAAAACTTACTTTTGGCGAAACTTTCTCCCTTCTGTAGAAAATTCAAGATACTCAACTAGTAATGGATATCAAGAAAAGAGGAAAAGAAAAAGAAAGTCCAAACTAGAAAAATCTTATAAAGCATGAGATGAGATACAATTAATTTCGATGTGAGAGTAGCTGAGGAAGGATGCTCTGTCTTTTATTTTGTTTTAGTTTAGCAAATTTGAGGGAGTGTTTGGTTGAGAGCTCGGTCGTGGTCGTGGGTGGCAGTCAACTCCACCATTTGTGCTGCCTGCACCCACCACCTATTTTCATGTTTCTTTGATTACACGTCCACTCCACACTCCACAGAGATGAGGTGACCTTCACACTTGTCATTGTTTTGTTTGACTAGCCAAAAATAATTAATTAATTACTCACGAATAACAAGATTATACCTCCAATTACAACATTCACCGAAAAACAAAATTATACCTTCTAAACATAATATATTTGTTTTGTTTTTGTTTTTTTTGGGAAAAAAAAAAAAATATAGTATTATATAAAAATGAAGGTAGAAAACATGGATTAGGCAATAGGAATATGATTGATTGCAAAAAGATCCTATGAATGAATAACTGTTAGGCAATCTTCACTGTATGAGAAGCCCCAAGGCCAAGCAGAGATATGCAAACCGAATTGCATGAAGAAAATTCATGATTTATACGAATTATCAAAATGAGGAATACTATAACCTTGATTATATCGCCGTGGAAATGAACCCCCTCAAATAATAATATCTTTGATAGCATGTTGTTGTTGTTGTTGTAACATGGAATGGGGGCATAATAATCTCCAACTGCCCAGCTTGCGTAAGTAGGCTGTTCTCCCATATCCCATCATGGAAGAGTAGAGATGACCACACTTTTTCTACTAAAATATGAGGAATGAGGATGATTGCCACCAGGCTCTCGGGGGCGTCTCCTATCCCAATTCCCAACCCAAGTGAGTGTTCATATCCATATCTAAGTTACCCTCCAGATAGATTCCCGCATTATATTTCTGTTGTAGGATCTTAGTCCAGGTTTAGTAATTGCTCTCCATCCCAACTTTGCAAGCAGTATTATTAAATAGTATGTTGTAACTTGTAATAGTCGTAATGGTAACCCCCACTGTCTTTCGGTTGGCAGAATGCTGATGCTATAACAACATGACTAGACTTGCATTGCTCCCCAAAAGAAGTTCCCATGGAATACAGAAATTCATTCCAAGGTCCACTGTGGAATGTAGATATATGGGAGATCCCAAAATTTGTTGTAATGAACTGGATAGGATTGTACTGAGTGCAGTGTCTTTGGAGAACACCACACCTTAGATTTTTGAGAGGTTCACCAACAGTAGATCATCGGTCTCGTCTAAGATTCCAGTACCCGTACACCAAAGAAAGTGGTAGGAAATCCTCAACCAGTTTAGCTGATTAGAGAAGAAACAATAGTATGGAGTTTAAAGACGGCTGCTATCTTCCAAGTTCTAACTCCCCCACCAATGGGTCGGAACTGAAATTGTACTCTAAATCCTGGATAACAGCTCGCAATGAAACTTGCACCACAGGAGTTTAATAATAGTGTAAAGATTGGAACCAACTCATGTTGAAAATAACCTCTCAACTTGGTCATCCAAGGGAAGGGAAGAGTTGGGCAAAGAATGAAGAGTAATTGTGAGGTAATTTTTTCTTAAAATCTGATCTTATATCCACTGGACACACTATATTACAAAAGTCAAACAAACAAACAAACAAATGTCCACTCAGCTATCAAATCATACAGAAATTTAACATAAAAATTGCAGAAGCTCCTATGAAACGCCCTTCCTACTGCAGACTACACCTTCCAGTTTCTATTTTCTTTTTCTTTTCTTTTTTTTTGTTAAAACACCTTCCAGTCCTTTTGTGACCAGAAAAGAGGTATTACATTTGTTTCAAACAGCCCAGAATGGTTTTGGAGCATCTGTAGAGTTTCTTTTCAATGATCTTTCACTGATCTCCGCAGGCTCATCATCATCATCATCACCATACTCCATCAACTTAACCAACGTATCTGAAATTCAAAATGATGAAAACAAAGCCAGTTTAAACAATTAGATCAAGACTGGAGGAAAAAATATTTCAGAAAATTGGACATTGCAAACTTCCATCCCATCCCAAAACTGCAATGCACTCAAATTCAAGAAACAACAACACTGTACATGTTTTTAGATATTCTGGCAGAAGAAAACCTAATCATTGATGGAGATAAAAATCTATGGCCAAGAAGGCAATAACCTACCAGGAACACTTTCAGTTCTTGACTCAGTAGAAGCACTTTTGCAATCACGCGCACCAAGTGCTGAACTGAATTTTGGTGGCGGCGGTGGCATTGATGTAGAGTTGGGTTTTAAAGATGGTGGTGGCAACGGTGAGGGTGAAATCCTCCTTGAAGGAGGTGGAAGCATGACACTGGTTGATGGCTCATCAATCAGCTTCCTTGAAGCAGGGATATTTGAAGTATCTCTAGCACCAACATTGGGGGTTAAATCGCGTAACTTTGCAAGTTCTGATCCCTGTAAAACATTCTGGAAAATGCCAGTAGAACTCTCAACCACAGCTTATAGTAAGGTAGCAAGAAATTAATTAAATTGAACACTTAGTAACCCCCTGAGGTCTAGGTCGGATGCTCCTGCATCAAGACTATTGACAAACACAAACACAAATGCATAGAAGCATCAGGAATTAAGAACCTAAGGACTACAGCTGAAGATAAAATTTTCATTAATAGCAGAGGTTTCTAAGCCAAGAATGAGCAATATCAGCCTAATGGTGGGTACTCTCATCTCTTTTCTCAGAATCTGACATTTCAACCATAAAAGAAATTGAAAGATGATTTCAAAGAGCAACCATAGAGATGGTTTTCTTAAATATATTGTGCTTATCAAAACTTTCAAAATAAGAGGTTATTTTAAGTTCTCAACCTATTTTCTCAACAACCAAAATTGTTTCTTCAAAAGTCTTAAACAAATTGAAACAAAACAAGTAGATCAAGTGCATTCCGAATTCCGGATGAAGTATTCAACTGCGAATATGTGAACCAATAGATCTTGGTTCTTGAGTCTAAAATTTAAAATTCTACATGAAATGGCGAGATATATGCAATAAATGCCCATAAGAACCATTACAAAGAAACAAAATGAACTTAAAGACATATATTCTAAAAGCTAAAAGATGAAACTTAAACAAAAGAGATGCATAATTATCATCAGCCAAAAAAATAAATTCTGCAGGAGTTAATAGACAAAACAGGACAGTTATAAATCAATGACAGACAAAAAGGCATAGCAAAGCTAGCAGCAGCTCCATGCCATCTCAGTTGCAGAAACCCTGTGGAACACAGAAATGTCCAACAGAGGTCCAGTATCAGCCTGTTAGCTTCATACAAGGTCAGAGAAAATACCTGGAAGAATAAGTAACTATAATCAGCCAAAAAAACAAGAAAGGAACAATGAAACAAATATCTTTTGTATAAAATAAACTCTTAGGAAAGTTTCAGTTGAGCTAATACTGAGAGAGTGGGAGAAAGGAAAAAGAGAATTCAATATGGATTCTACTCAAAAAGTCAGCTTAGAAGAGACAAGAAAGCAATAGAGATCACCTCATTCCCAATTGTTTCAGTAATTGTAAAGATACAGAAGGAAACTTTTCAATGTATCATGTGAATTGGTCTACAAGAAACACATCATTAGCGACTTTCTTGAGATTTTAACCTCCTAGTCTACTAGCAGTAGGAAAACCTCCTTAAGATGTATCCTGCAATATCTAGATCACTTTTACCTTCTTTTCATGCAACAGATTCTTAGAACTCTTGTCCATTTGATTATCTTCACCTTATTGTTAAACATTAACCAGAAGGGCAAGAGTTCAACATGAGCTTTTACAATGTACTTACACAGCCCATATATGTGTTCATGGACAAAAGTTTCACAAGGCTCCAATACCATGGCCAATAATATGAAAAATTCTACGTGAGCTTGGTTTTCATGGACCACATATGTATATACAAAATTTTTCAGTTGGTCTACTTAAGAATGTCCCAAATAGTATGAGGATTAACCATCTCTCAGTGAAGTACTCCAAGGCTCTTCTTTTAGAAGTTCTCTGAATGTGATTGATAGTACTATTGTATGGTTGAAATGTCAATATTTGTCCATCTTTCTTCTAACTAAAAGACAATAACAGCTACTTCCTAAATAAACTAAAAACAATAACAACATTAATACCTGCTTGAGATTTGATGGCATCTTTACTGCTGCTGGGAGCTCCTGAAACTTTCGTTTTTGTACAGAACGCTTATCCTTCTCTAAAGAGGAACCTGCAGTTGCATGTGATGTTAAGCATCCAGCTGCACTGACAGGACCAACTGTAGCAGTCACAGGAGAAGCTGACTGTCTTAACACTTGGGCAACTTGCTGCAATGGTGTTGCTTGAGGGTATATTCCACCATAACCAATATAGCTTGTTCCATGAGTCAATGAAGAACTGCTACAAGTATTTGCTAGGGACTGACCAGAACTAGACCACCCCGGATGAGGTACTGTCCCTTGAGAAGCTACATCAGAAGCACTGCAAACTATGGCCGGTGAAACCACCGATGATACAGAGAGTGGAGTTGATGCAGCAAGAGTGGCAGTTGACAGATTGTTTTGTGGTGGCTCAGCACCAGAACTCTGAACTCCAGCCAGTAACTGCGGTGGCGGAGGAACAGCACCATAAACTTTAGATGAAGAAACCCTTTCAGATACAGCACAGCATCAAGTTATTCTCCTTGAGTACTAATAACAAGCTATTGCTTCACAAAATGAATTACTACCACAAACCCAATTGCTTGTATTGATGATGCACACAAATTACATCAAAGACGGGCCAAAAAAAGCAATAACTTCACATGCTTGATTTATAATCAAGTTAATACAAACACATATGCAGTAACATATCTACATAGAACACTTTTTATCTCCTTTTTTTTTTTTTTGGTGGGCACAGCAGGAAGTGTTAAAATGGGATCTGTGTACCACTAAATCATGTCAAAAGGCAAAGACTACAATTTAGGCAAGCTATGATGAAGCAAATGTGTCATCTCCTGTGAACAATACTTATGCACTGGATGAGAATTCAATACCTGAATAATAAAAAGGATGAGCTTTCTTACATGCATTTGACAAGAAAATTAGTTACAGGTAATTACCTGGACGCACCAAACTCTGCACTAATTGTATCCAACAGATTTTCAGCCAAAAGCTTTGCGCGTTCAAGATTTTTCGCGTTGCTGCTCGACAAGAATAAATGCAATGGCTGCTGACCATCTTCAAGCATAGTGAAAACCAGACAACATTATGCTTTTGCAAGAGTTTATGAGTTTAACAAACAACAAAGAGAGATAATTGTATACAATATATAATTACCATCATCCTCTGTACTTGCTGGATTTCCTGAGCCACGTCCTTTTAGTAAGACAGTTGCTCCTGTTTCATTCATAATGTGATTTACATACTGGTCCTGCATTTACAAAACCCAACCAGCAGCAACAAAAACAATCTCTCCGAATTGTTTGGAGATATCAGAGAGAGCTAGATCATTAGAATCTCTTATCATACATCTTGAAGCAGATAGAAAATAGAAGGACATTTATAATTAAGTTCCTTTCATAAAAGAGGGGGGGTGGGAAAGGAGATCATCCAACTGCAATCAAGGGAGGTATAGGTAGAAAGGAGAAATCAAGGGCGAATCAGAGATAGTGAGACAGGGGATAAGAGAGACTCACATTTGGTCCATGAATACGAGCAGCAACATCTAAAGACGGGTCTGCCTCAAAACCCAGAAAGACACACGCACTGAATGAGTTATTTACCTGATTGTGAACAAGCAAAATTTTGTCAAAATTCTAGCTCTGCAGCGTTGTCCATGATTTCCCAAAATATCATTACCTTCACTCCATTATTTGAACACCCATTCTTCAATATCTCTTCTACCATGGCAGCAGCAGAATCAACTGCTTTGATCCGTTCCGCTGTTGTTTCCAACTGAAATAGACAAAATGACATGTAAATACAAAAAATCGGCATTCAATTTAATAGTTGAAAATCACTCCACATGTGGAAGAGGCCTAATTATGCAAACCCAAGTGCTCAAAGTGATTTTTTAAACTGCAAATAAATTAACATTTGTTCATCAAATTTGTATGTAGAAAAGTATGCATCTTATGTTGATTGAGAACTTATTGACAACCAGCAGACTGACAAACCACTTCAATGATCTTAACCCATTTTGGTCAAATGTATACAAAGCATTAGAAAATCCAAAAGTAGTACTTCACTAGGCTAAGCTTGAGCTTTTATTGATAATGTAAATAATCAAATAACCTAAGAAATATCTTTAAAATCTAGATACAAAACCAACACATTAAACTACCATCACCAGGGTACAAAACTACAATTGTATACAATACTATAGAGAAGCAGTATCCAGACAAACAAAGAAGCTATAATCTGCTCCTATCAGGATATTGAATTTCCCTTTCTACCACAGGAGCACAGAGCAGGAGGGGCAAATGAAAAAATGGGAGAATTTAGGGAAAAGAATCGAAATGCTTATACATACATGTGCCCCTGCAGAGATATGAAGATACAATGGTTTTTCCCCATCAACTGGAGCAGTTGGAGGCCTGTATTTACCCCTGCAATTCTATCTAACATTAACACCATGTATGAAACAGAAAAAACAAGAAAAAGAGTACACAAGAATACAAACATAATACCTTGTTATTACTATCGCATTCGTACACTTCTGAATCTGCAAAAGAGAAATGATAGTTGAGCAGAAATTATGGAACTGACAAGTGAATTGTAGTCCATAAAATATTTTTGGGAGAAAATTCACCTCTTCCTGAGTCTGCCTCTTCGTGAGCTTATAGCGCAAAGCAGAGTCAGCATCATTGATAACAATTTCTCGCGCTATCAGTTCATCCTGGATCTTGGGCTACAAATTCAAAAGCAAACAACAACTCAGGCAGCACAAACAACATTTATTATTACAACTGAACATTGAAATAAGCGAATGATGATTAACTCATCCGACAATTACTTGAATTGTTCGTGGAAAATTTTTTAGAAAAATGAACCTACAAGAGTAACTAGGCTGTCATTTAAAAGAACAAATAAATTAAAAGCTATGGCTTCAGATAATAATTCATAAGACATATGATGATATTAGCTTCTGCAGCTTTGGCAAAAAAATTTTTTTCTTTTTTTTTTCTTTCTACCAAAAGAAAATATAGCTCAATAAAGAGGCAAGTCAAATGTCTAACTGGATTCCAGCTTTCATAGTACTAATTACGGATATGGCTCCTTCACAACATCAACCTGAATGGGTCCAACCAGTCACCTCTGCTAGAGAAATATAGATATATCCACCACACAAAACTGGCATCCTTATTAATCCTCTCTTTGTAGTACCGCCGCTTAATATTACAAAATCACCTCTCTTAACCACTATGATGGCCATAAAATATCTTATTTCAGAAATTGAAGAAGTGATCAGCAAGCAAGAAAGCTGAAGCGCAAATAAATTTTTTGAACTTTCATCATGAGCCTCCAATGCATGTTGTTTCTCAATTCATTGCTATTATAGATGGTGAAGGAGTCATTGATTGCGAATCTATATTGGGATATTTACAAAAAAAGAGGGAGATGTTGCTGTAGTCAAAGAATTATCAATATTTTACCCATTCAGCACGTTTTACAGAAGCAATAACTGTAAATGGGTGGTCCTGCTCCTCTATTTTCTTTTATTTGTTACATTATGAAAGAATTGAATATCTCAGAAACAAAATTCATGAAGAAAATGCTGAAACAAAATTCTAATAAATAGCAAATATTATAAATAAACTAGAGTAGGAAATAAAGAGAAATAGACTAAAAGGGTGAAGGGACAGATGTAGCCAAGTGGAACAAGTCAATGGATAGTGCTAACTCCTATCATTCTCCTATTTCATGTTGATTTTCTCTATTTTCTTAATTGCATCCATTCACTCCTTTTTCTCATTCAAAGAGTAGGTTATGATTTATTTATATAAAATTCAAACCAGAATTATATTTCCATTACATTCATTTTTTACTCCCTTTTTTTTTTGTGTGTGTGTGTGTTTCAGTATTTGATTCACACCAAGCGCAGTCATAATGGTTTTTTGCATTTATTACCTTTTATTTCTGAGGGAAAATACAGCACAGTACAAGGCCTTTAAGACTCACAAAGAGACATTTAAAGAGAGACAAATTGATTTAAAAACAAAAGCAGCAGCTAGCTTTTTGTGTTACCATACCTGATTTAGTTTTTGGACAATGGTGGCACCATTTTGCGGTAAAGGAGACTGTAGCACAGACATTAATGTTGCTCCAGTAGAGGCAAGAGAATTCGTGAAATTAACATTAGGAATTGTAGGGATGCCAGGTGATGATGTAATTGCTGCAAGAAATCCCATATTCGACAATGGAAGAATTCCAGGAAGAGCCATGCCCGTTGAAACTAATGAATCAGCAGGTTGATCCCACTGCCTCTTTTTCCTGAAAGTTCATCACTGCAGTTACACTCTTAAATAAGCTAATAGTATCTTGAAACTTCTCCCATATGTCCACTCAAAAGTAGGCATGGATTTGATGAACTCTGAAACATAAAACCCCATCCATCTAATAGTAATATAAACTCATGTATTACAACACAGATGAGATGATGTGTCCATAAAATAAGTAGTAACAGAAGCACTACATCAGTAACAGTTCTATCCGTTCTTTTCCAATTCAATACATATCATTGTTGTAATATGTCATCAATTCACCCTTATCGAGACAATTAGGGCAATGCAGACTCTATGGCGCGCATTGTGTACAAGCCATTAGGGGTTCTCAAAGACTTCCTCAATTCCCAAAAAGATATCGATATTAAGTTAATATGTATATGCCTCGACGAAACAATATCGTACTAAAAATTTCTTACAACCTAATATAAATCAAATGCGATTATCACTGGTACAGTACTCCGGATGCAATCCCTCAAGAAGCTTAAACAATAGAAAATCAGTTCATATTTCAATCTCTCGACCTCCTAGGTGGACATGCATTATATTCATCCAACAAATTCACCACAAGCAAAGTCCATAACACTGTCTAAGAATAACTTAAACCATCTCAATCAATTCTTCGTTTGACAAAATAAATATGAACTTTTTATAAATCAACAGGTCAAAACATTAAAAGTTAACAGATTAATAACAAAAAAAAAAAAAAAAACTATCAATGAAACCCTAACAGGGGTTGAACTTTAGCTACAACAGAAATTATAATCGGGAAGGTTCTTCGTGTTTTATGGTTGAAAATTAGGCACCTCCGTTTCATAATTGAAGAATCGGTTGATTCGGAAGGCGAAACCCTAGGGCAATTGTTTTCCATCATCGATTCAAACTCTCGACAGAAATTTCTCTTCTTCTTTTTCTTTGCTGATCTCAATGCTATGTTCTTAAATAAATAACAGAAAACTCTGCGTTTAATTTGCGTATCAGGGCGTCGGAAAATACGATATTGCCTGAACGGCTCGGTGCCCTCGATGATTGGGGGAAAACCACCGGAGATAAGTCACGTGGTTTACACGCGACGTCCCAGTTTTATAATTAAATTGGTTATATTTAGGAAAAAATAAAATTGCCCCTCCTATTTGCTGCCACGCGGTATGTTTCAAAGTAAGTCTCTTTACTTTTAAATTTTTTATATATATTTATTGTGAAAAAAAAAAAAATATATATATATATATAATAAAGTTTTTTGAAGATTAATTTTATTATTTTAAAAAATTAATTCTAAATAACAATGTTATAGTAAATCTAAATAACAATGTTATAGTAAATCTAAATCAGAAGATACTAATTTTTCTTCACTTTGAAAATCCTTCTAAATTTCTTTTTAAATTTATTGTGATTTATGAATAAATTAAAAAGTTTGCCAACTAAATTTACATTATCTGTATATACTTAAAAAATAATAAAAACCTATTAGTTTATAATTATTTCAAATATTAGTTTCCTTTATTTATTTTTTTTTTTTTTTTCTAGTATAGTTAAAAAGTGTGAACAATATTTTTATTATAAAAATATAAAATTAATTAATTATAATATATTAGGAAAGGTGTCATCAAGTGCTGGAATAGCTCAGTTGGTTAGAGCGTGTGGCTGTTAACCACAAGGTAGGAGGTTCAAGCCCTCCTTCTAGCGCGTTATGTTTTTAATGTTTATTTTAGAATTGAACTCGGGACCTCTCGCACCCTAAGCGAGAATCATACCACTAGACCAAATGCCCAACCACGTTAGTATTTTTTTAATTAATTTAATTTATATTTCTAATATAATACATGAACAGTGAGCTCAAGCATAGTTTTTTTTTTTTTTTTTTTAAACGAATTATTATAAATAAAATTTATAACATATTTAGCTATACAAGTCAAACATTTGTAGATACTTAAATATATATATATATTTATTTCTAAATTTTAGAAAATTTTTGGATTCTAACATTTTTTAATCGTAAGGAAATTGGTAACAATTAAATTAGATGCAAATAGTTTTCAAGAGCTTGAAATTAATATTTTCCAATTTGAGCAACACACGGTCCACCAAACAACTGCGTATACTTAAATGCTTACCTAGTATGAGTCCAACACCATGGTCCTCTTTTTTTTTTTTTTTTCCCCACTTGGGGGCGTCCGGTGTCCCCACCTTTTAGGTGAGACTAATCCGAACTCAACTTGTGGACCGCTCGTAGAGTTCAACTCTTACTCGAGGGTTAGAGTCTGACCCAAAGCTTTTAACATGACGTTAATCATCCCGGGGGATTTGAAACATCAATCATCCGTCCCGGAGAAAGCATTAAAGTACGCTTACCAACTACCCAAGCTACCAGGTTACACCGTGGTCCTCTCATTAACAAGTTTTTGTACTTATTTGATACTTTTTCGAACCAATTTTATATTCAATTTTTTTTTTTTTGTAAATCAATTTTATATTCAATTATCGGCTTACTTTTTTTTTTTTCTTCATAATATACATACATGCATACAAAAACATGTTTTGATGCATATTTTCATGTTTCACGTTTTTGTTGAAATTATTGATCGAAATTTATTTTTAGTTATGAAATTGTTTAAAAAACTTTACTCAAATTATCATCATATAAAATTTATAAAAAAAATTGTTACTAATTCAACTTAGCTTAAATATCTATATAATCTCTTATAAATTTTATAATGATACATACAAAAATAATATTATGTTAATAAAATACGACATCCATAAATATAATAATAATATGGTTGAATTATTTTTATTTCATATGTGCCTTGATGCCACAAGGAAGCAAATACGTTGGCATATTGTTATATTTAGAGAATTTCACTTGCAAAGCTGTCAACAAGTCATATTTGAATGCTTATTAAAATATAATACTTCAATATATATATAATATTCAAATTTAAAATGCAATGCAGACAAATTAAAGAATATTATGTCTATATTTCTTAATATTATGGTATAAATGGAAAGGAGAGTAACTTATACAAATAACCTAATATATTATCATGGTCTTTTGTCTGTCAATTTTTTTCCTCAAAATAAATTTTTACCATTTTTTTTGAGTTCATCCTATTTAGGAACTCACAATATTTTAAAGTGAAAAGATAATGTTTAATTTATTATCTAAATATTTTTATTATTAAAATAATGTGAAAGAAGTTAATAATAATAAAAATAAAATATAATAAAGACTTTTATTTTTAAAAAAAAATATATATATATATATATATATATATAATAGATGTACAATAATACTTTTATTATTAAAATAATGTGAAAGAAGTTAATAATAATAAAAATAAAATATAATGGGACATTTCAAGATTTAAGAACACTACACTTTTCGGTAAAGCGTTTGCCTGGTTTAGACATCACACAGGTCTTTCGCTCACTCTTCTGTTACATTTTTCCTATTCATATCAGCCTCATCAGTGTGGTGTAACCACTATAACCAAAAGGGCACCGTTGATCACCCTGCTGTAACCAAGTTCGGTTGTGCGTTTCTCTTTTTGGCTTACTTCTTGGAAGAAAAGGCCCGCATATCGAAGTGGTGCATTATTGTATTCTTGGCTGTAAATTGTAATTGTAAAAGATGGTTGCTTTGGCATTGGGATCTTCGGCTCATTTTCTGGTAGGTACGACATTGTCTGGTAAGTCGAAAAAATTGATGGATTTCAGGGTTCTTTGTGAAGGAAAAATAGGAACGAGCTTCGATGATGGTCGACATGGTGAGTTTCCTTCCTTTCTTCCAAAGCAAATTCACAAAATCAAAGACCCATTTGCTCGAACTTTGGCCCAAAGGATTCAAAGGCTTCCAGTGCAGGTTTTCTCTCTCGCCCTTTTTCTGTTTCCCTTTTTCACCCTTGAACTGTCATATCACTAAACATATGGCAAACGGAGAACTCCTGCATGTTCTGGTATAATGGTGTTTTTCTGAACCAAAAAAAAAAGCCTTCGCTATTTCTTTTTCTTTTGTTTTGACAATGAAGCCTAGAATATGAGGTTCCATTTATAGCTTTCTCTTACGTATCTGATTAAAAAATGTCGCTTCGCTTTGGGTTTGATTTTGATGAACAATTAATTTTCTTGAGATCGATTATATTTAAAAAAAAGAAAAAAGGAAAAAGAAAAGCAGAGCACCTAGCAGTCAAAATTACTCGGCAAAACAAGGCCCCTTAATTTGGGCATCTATCTCGGTATACTGTAATTCTTTGAAAGTTCTTTATCATATACTCTCTCTACACTGACTGAGTAGTATTATGTTGATGATGGTTTTTAAAAAATCTTTTAACTCCCTATCAATAATCTTAGCTGTGGATGAAAAGCAGGTTGAATCTTCTGAGGTTTGTATAATGAGTAGCTGTGTGAAGCCAAAAATACAGAAGGATACCAACCCTGTGGTTCTTCTCCATAGTTTTGATAGGTCTGCATTTGTTTTTTTTTTTTTTTTTATTGTAAGATTTGTATTTTCACTTTGTTGGGCAGACAATTGAATTTAACTTTCTTGTCTATTTTCTTTGGTTTGGAAACTCTTTTAGTTCTTGTTTAGAATGGAGAAGCACATACCCTTTACTGGAAGACGCGGGCTTGGAGACTTGGGCTATAGATATTCTTGGATGGGGTTTCTCTGACTTAGGTTAATTTAATTTACAGCAGAAATAGTATTTCGATACAATTAGTTCCTGAATCTGTGATCTATCTTACTCAATCGTATCTGTTTTAGAAAGACTTCCTCCATGCAATGCAGCATCAAAAAGATATCACCTTTACCAGGTAATGTTTGTGCACTGTTTGATGTCTCTATAATCTTCAACTGACTTTTGGACGGCTATGTCACAGCTTTGGAGGACTCACATCAAAAGACCAATGATACTAGTGGGACCAAGCCTCGGTGCTGCAGTTGCCATAGACTTTGCCGTCAATTTTCCTGAAGCTGTATGTCTTTCCACTCTCTTCAATTAAGTACCTTTCATAATACAGAAAATCAAATAAATTTCAGTCTTCACATGATCTGACGGTAAAAGGACAGCATGTGTCTATACCAAGACCAAGTTACTTTGTAATCGTGAACTGAGATTGATATCCTTGGATATATTTTAGTTGTACTTTCACCATATTTTGATCTTGATTATAATTGAGAAATGTATTAATCTGTTTCTTCTGCTTAGCATTCTAATGCTTAATGAGACACTTTGGTGTTGTGCAGGTAGATAGGTTGATTTTGATTGATGCAAGTGTTTATGTAGAAGGCACAGGACTTTTGAGAAAGCTACCCAAAATATTGGCATATGCTATGGTAATTGTTTGTGATTTTCTTGAATCTTACAAATGACTGCAATTGTCTGACCATTCAAATTTATGTACCTGTTATGCTTGTTTTGGGTGTAATATGTGAGATCAAAATAAGTCAGTCAGTTTGCTAAATTTACTACCCTATGAATATAGATGATGAATGCCAGTTATAATGGTCGTTGAACGGGGACCAATAACTAGCTATTGGCATCGGAATCTGCTCAGTATCTGATTAGAAATTCTTAGTAAAGAAGTGAACTTTTTAGTATCACATGATTCAGAAATTAGTAGACAAATGGTTTTTCCACAGGTTTCTTTGCTGAAGAGCATTCCACTCCGACTGTATGCAAATTTATTGACATTTGATTCTATATCCTTATCAACAAGCTTGGACTGGACTAATGTAAGTGTTGATTGATGTTGCTGTACAGACTCCCCCTCCCTACCCAAAAATGATGATATCTAATTAATGGATTTTATTGTTCTTACCAAGTATATAGGTTGGCCGATTACACTGTCTTCTACCTTGGTGGGAAGATGCAACAGTAAATTTCATGCTTAGTGGGGGCTATAATGTTGCAAATCAAATAAAGAAGGTATTAATTGGAGAATCATACAACACATTTTTTATTTCTTCTTCTTTCATCCTGACTATCTTGATCAGGTGAAGCAGAAAACACTCATTATCTGGGGTCAGCAAGACAATATCATCAGCAACAAGCTTGCAGCTGTTAGTATCACAATCTTTTTTCCTCAAAACTCGTGAAAATTTGTGAAGAATCTTTGAAATTTACTAACATTGAAGTTTTTTTTTTTTTTATTTTTATTTTTTATATTGATACATAAAAATACAGAGACTTAATGAAGACTTGCCAAATGCGATCATGCATCAAATCCCAGATTGCGGTCATCTTCCTCACGTGGAGAAACCTGATACTGTTGCGAATCTGATTCTTCAGTTCTCCCAATCTCATATTGTTGTTTAGGAGAGAGGTTATTATTATTATTATTATTATGGTGCCTTGAAAATATCTTTGTTTGTTTCTTGGCTGTGTAGTGTATGTTTTACTGGGATGACACGATCATTATTATATGGTTTTTTATATTATTATTTCCTCAAATTTCTATCTTAAAATGAAAAAAAAAAATAACTTACAAAAAAAGAAAAAGGCTGTGCTGATGGAGCTTAATTATTTTCAAGAATTTTTTTTTTCAAGAATTTAAGAAAATTAATCTAAAATATAATTGAAATAATTTAAAGAAAACTAAGAAAAAAATTATATTTAAAATAAAAAATTACATTTAATTTTTTGATTAAATTTAAATATTATATTAAATATATAAACAAATATATAATGACCGCAGTAAAAATATTTTACTTTTTTAAAAGAGATATATATATTGTTTTATTTTACTTTTTAAATAAAGATATATATTTTTTTTTCCTTGTTACCCTGGGTTGAACTTAAACCCTAGTTTTCCCCAGTTTCCTTTCCTGTCCTAAAACCCTCTTTCTGACATCCAATTTATTGTGTTTTGTTGAGCGTCATTTGTGATCGAAAACTCTTCTCTTTCGCTTGAATCTCTCTGCCGCGCCGCACTGAAATCGTGTTTGGATAAAAAAAGAAATGAATAAGGCTATAGACGTTGAGGAGGAGGCTTCAACGCGTGTTCAGGTTCGGTTCGTGACGAAGTTGAACCCTCCCTATAAGGCCCCGCCCATCTCCATTGCTATACCGACCAACCTCACTCGTTTCGGCCTCTCTACTCTTGTCAATAATCTTCTCAAAGCTGGTATCCGCTTTTTGTGCCCATATCTCCAAAATTTTAGTTTCAGACGATGCTATATTTCGTTACTTATTTAATAGATTTTATTGCTTTGAAACAGTGGATTAATAATTTGTTTACTGTTGAGCTTAATTAATATGTTACCTTTTGCTTTGCAGGTAATGATGAATGGCAAAATGAGCCCTTTGATTTTCTCATTGATCAAGAACTGGTTCGAATGTCTCTTGAAGAATTTCTTCTTGCCAAAGGCATCTCAGCTGTAAGTGCTTTATTTCCAAATGCAATCTAATTGTAGCAACTACTTTAGTTTGTGGTAAATGCAAGGTTGCCTTCCATTTTTTATGCTTCCTTCCTGAAGGAGATGAAATAATGATAAATATATGTTTATTAATTGACGGTTGAATTTCTCCAAACTTTCTTCATCAGTTTCAATTTCTCTAAGTAAAGGAAAGCCTGACATCTAATGTTCCCTGGTAACAGATGCCTTCTAAGCAGAAAAATTTGGCAGTTGATAATTTCATTTTTATTAGTTTTCGGTTTTAACTCTGCGAGCTGATTATACAGGAGAAGATACTAGAGATTGAATACGTCAAAGCAGTGGCCCCAAGAAAAGAAGAGGAACCTTCTTTACATGATGATTGGGTCAGTGCAGTTGATGGTTCAAATCCTAGGTATGCATTTTGTCTTTTTTTCTCTTTTTTCTTTTTTCTTTTTTTAATATGAAATTAAATTTAAGTTATGAACACATCTCTTCAGTACTTTGTTTTGTGGATCTTGCACTTTTAATCCATTTCCAGGCATTATAAACAAATGACTAAGATGATACGTTGTAGCAATATCTTTGAATGAAGACTTCTGTCTTGTGTTTGACTTTGCACTTCCACTGTGGCCAAATTCTGTGGTTTCTTTGATCCTCTTGCTCACACTATAGAAGTGCCCCAATATGTGATAATTATTATCTTTGGATGTAGGTTCATTTTGACGGGAAGCTATGATGGCTTAGGGAGGTGACAACCTTAACTGTTCTTTTCATTTTTTGCCTCTCCTTTTCTGATGTTTTATGGAGCGTGCTTTAATACTTTATCTATGGACTGTTATAAGTAGTAATTTTGCATGTGAAAACTTGCAGGATATGGAAAGCTGCTGGATTGTGTACGAATCTATTAGAGGGGCACTCTGCTGCCATTACTTCTATACGAATTGTCAAGTCTAATGGTATGTAGGCTTGCAAATTATTGTTTGAAAAAATATTGGATAATCCCAATTTAAGGTATATCTTGTTCTTAAAGTTGTCATTTGTAATTGGATCAAGATGTTTTTATTATTATTATTATTGCAGAGTTAATAATTATTCAAATTTTTTGGTGTTCTAGCTGACATGAACTTTTCGTTTAAGTTGGTTGCAAATTCATAGTTTTCTCTAAACCTTTTATTTTAAAAATTTATTCTGCTACCAATTGTAGGATACAGTTTCCTTAAAGTTCATCATGCATCTAATAGCAATCTTGCATCATTTGTGCATGCCAAATTGTTTTATTCTTTTTAATCCATTGAATTAATGTTCTTTTTCTTGGAAATCAGAAAGTGGTACTGATCATGTTGTAGCCACTGCATCTAAAGATAGGACTTTGAGATTGTTTAAGGTAAACGCAATACTAAATTCCTCCTTAATTAGATTCTGTTGCAAGTAGAACTTAGCTTCACCTTTGGTAATAATTCCTCTTGCTACCTGAAAGTTTGGCACAGAGGAGAACTCAAGTCAACTTAAGAAGATCCAGGCTTTTAAGACTTTGCGTGGGCATAATGCTTCGGTGCAGTGCATTGCTGCGGAGCCTTCTGGAAATATGGTCTTGTTTTATCCTTAGTTCACCAAACTATTCCCAAATTTAGATTGTGACGCAAACACTTTTGCAGTTTACATCTAGATTTTTCTCATTATTCTCTTTTTGTTACATTTGTCAGATTTGTTCAGGTTCTTGGGATTGCAAGATCAATTTATGGCAGACAGATGATTCTGGAACTGTAGGTGAATTAGTGTCAGTTAAGAAGAGGAAAAAAGACAATGAAGATGAGGAAACTAAATTAGAGGTATTATATCTTTCTACTACCAATTAGAATTTGGAACCTCTTGAATCTTAATTTTTATTGTTTTCATTTTGAAAATGCATCCGTGTTTGTTTCAAAGCAGTTTGAAATATGCTTATTTGGTTTTGGAAATAATTAACTATTCACAGTTACATGAATTTTAATTTTGCCAGTTTTATCTTTTTCACCCATTTTGATAGATGTTAGTTCATTTTAGTACAATCATATTTTGTCCTTTGCTCTCTTTAGATTGTGATGTGTTGTGGTGTTTTTCCTCACATCCTCATGTAATTTCGGATCTTCATTTTGATTGGTTACATGAATGAATTGGCGCTTTTGTTCTAAAAAAAAAAAAAAAAAAAAAAAAAATTGTCCTTTGCAATGAAATTGAAATTAATGTCAGTTTTTTGTTCTTTTTTTTCCTGGCATGTAGGGTGAGGCTACATCTACACTTGTTGGGCATACTCAATGTGTTTCTTCTGTAGTGTGGCCAGAACGTGGAACCATATTCTCTTCATCATGGGATCATTCTATCAGAAGATGGGATGTTGAGTCAGGGAAAGAGATGTCAAACCTGGTGAATACGATTCAATACTCCCTCTATTCTTTTTTACTTACTAGAATTTGGAGATGCATATCTTTTGTGAAGTCCACCTACCATGCTTTTTAAAGAAAAATACTAAATACCTTTTATAGATTTTTAAACATGATTTAAGTATGTTTTATGTCTTAGAAATGGGAGAACCAATAAGGTGAGAATTTAATGAGGCAAGGACTTCTCCTTGTAAAAGATATAACAAATGAAATCTCGTTTTTATAAAATGTGAAAAGTGAAAACCCCCAAATTCATGAAGTATAAGGGAATGAAGGGAGTATTTCAATGTTACCCTCCTCTCCACCCTTCTTTAGCTAGTTAATTGATGCACATATAATTGCTTTTCAATGTAATGTGCTTCCTTGTGGTGTATTTTTAATAAATAAATAATAAAAATATATTATTTTCAGTTAAAAGTTATTAAGTATTACATGGCTGGTAACCTTTACAGTTTGTATTTGTCTAACAATCATTGACATAGTTGCTTAAAAATTATTATCTATTTTTTAACTAAACATATTAGCTGATTCTTACTGGCTTGATCTAGTGCAGTTATCAGATTTGTTAAGTTTGCTCTTATTTTAGACAAAGCGACCAATTACTTCCTGAACAATGGCCTTAAACTTATTGAATTACTTACTTTCCAGTGTACTTTTATATCTAAGAATCAATATTTTTCTGCCCCATAGTGGTGGTATTCATGGTATTGATATCTGCATTTATTGAATTATTAATGTTACTTTGTGGAATTGGTCACAAATGATAATATATAAGATGTTTTATTATCATCTTTGCTTTGATTTAGATGCTATTTTTTTTTGGAAGAAATATAAATAATTCTTTCTCTGTTCGCTGGTATAACTTTGCTTGTTTGGTGTAGTTTTGTGGAAAAGTGATCAATTGTATTGATATTGGTGGGGAAAGCTCCTCTCTCATTGCTGCAGCTGGTTCAGATCCTATACTTCGTGTATGGGATCCTCGAAAACCAGGTATATCACTCTATGTGATAGTTATATAAGAACATTCATTTAACTTAGAATCTAATCACAAATGTAATGTCTATTAGTATGAAAATTTTTCAAAAGTATTTTGACATTGAGTTAAATGTTTTCTGGTAGGGACTTTGGCTCCATCCTTTCAGTTCTCGTCTCATGCTTCTTGGATATCTGCCTGCAAATGGCATGATAAATCATGGTATCATTTGGCATCTGCATCATATGATGGGAAAGTAATGTTGTGGGACCTAAGAACAGCGGTATTATTAAATTTTGTTCTTTGAATTAAATGTTTGAATCGATTTTACATCAAAGATATTAATGCCTTTATGTTTTATATTTGTAGTGGCCGTTGGCTGTGATTGATTCACATAAAGCAAAGGTACTTCTGTTCCTATCTTTGTTATACTTTTTGGAGTGCTTTGAGTTAAGTAGTCTTATCATTCTCTACAATGTTTCTTATAATATAGGTGTTATGTGTGGATTGGTGGAAAAGTGATAATGTTATTAGTGGTGGAGCTGACTCAAAACTTTGCATATCATCTGATATTTCAATACTTTGATTTAAGGGTAAGTTTATTCAACTGAATTATTAATTTTGAATTATTCCTTTTATCTAAAATTATCTGTCATTTTGATTTGATTTAAAAATTGTGAGAAGCTCTTTTTTTTGTTTTTTTTTTACTATTTAAGTAAATTACCACGTCATTATAGTAGAACAAAAACAATCTGTCTGGAGTATGTATTCTTAAATTAAAGAGTTACTTGTGATTTATAAAGAAAAAATATGCTTATTTTAAGAAAATGTTTTAGATTTTCTATGGTGGAACAAAAACCACAAAGTTATGTTTTGTGGAATTTGTATCCTTGAATTAAAGAGTTGTACTTTATAAAGAAAATAGGCTTTATCTTGAAAAATATTTTAGATACTCTAAAATAAAAATAAAATGAGTATTCAATTTTAGATGGATGAGTAGCTCTTTCTGAAGTAAGCGATCTATTTTACTTTTTGACCATGCTGTGTCATTTCACTTCTTTGAAATACTAAGCCACTTCATATTTCCTGATTTATTTCTTTGGAATTATTTACTTAATTTATGATGTCCTCAGTGTATCGATAGGGCCAACTAAAGCATGAATGTGTATAATTGGATGGATAATTCTTCATTTTACTTGCAGGTAAAACTGTTGGGTTGGGAAGCCCCTGCTCCAAAGAGCTGCCAATGTCAAAACTGGAATGAAGATATTCTCATATTCTTATGTAATCTTTTTGCTGGCTGATTGTGCGAGAATCTGCTCAAGCGTTGTTCCTACTGTCAATTGCCTCATCCTCCTGAATTCCAAAAAAAAAAAAAAAAAAAGAGAGAAAAAGAGAAAGGATTCATATAGCAAAGTGCTTGATGAAATTCTGGATGCTATCGCCCCAGGGTTGGATCAACTGCGGAGATTCTCAAGTGGGGGCATGGATCACCTAATTAATGGAGCTCAGATTCTTCTTGTTCTAATTAGTGATTTAATGTGATGTACTTCGTTCATTTTCATTTCTTCAAATAGACTATTTAATGTATAATTTATGCTAAAGATGTACTACACTTATTATTATTTTAACCTCTGTGGCCCGTCTTGATGGAAGTGCAAATCTTCTATCGTTTGAATGAAAGAGATCCCTTGCTTTTTGATCCATTTTCTTATAGATCAAGCCTAAGGTTTCCTGCTATTGAATGACCAAACTGGCATGAAATTTACATGTCTTAATTACTTGTGGTTTTATGTCAAAATCCAGGGGATTGGATTTACATAGATTTTGTTTTATATATATATATATATCTATTTTGATTTTTTGATAAAATAATCTTTAAAACTTTCATTTGTTTAGTAGCTTTAGTCAATGTAAGCAATTTCGTTAAGAATACCCGAGGAAGGTCAAATAGGAGGTATCACAAATAGGTCAACTTTCTTGATCAATGGAAAAAAGGAAAGGAAATTTTAGTCAAAAAAAGGAAGCTCAGATTTCTCATAGGAGAGGACTACTCCCTGAGAAGTGAAAAAGTTAAGTTGTACATCGAATAGAAATGATAGAAATGATAAAGTTTATTGTATTTTGAATATGCATTTGAATAAAAATATAAAGATGATATATATATTATGTATGATGTTTATCTTATCTATTTAAAATAACATTTATTACATATTCTTTCTACATTTTTTTTATTTTTATAGTCACATCCCTTTTACCATTCACTTAGTTTATTTATTATATTTATATAATTTCATAATAAAAAGTACATAAAAGACCAACTTTTTCTTTCGTTTCCATATATATATCTCCCGTGTTCAACTTCCATCTCCTCGTCTCCTCCACTCACTTTTTTGTACCTTTCTGGAAGTTTTTTTCTTCTTTTTTGCCCCCCCTTCCTTTTACCTTTTCATTTTCTCTCATGTTTCTAGCAGTTTGAAAATCTTCTTTGTACATTGAAAAAGATGTCAGCAAAATACAGTTCCATATTTCTTTCTTTTCAAGCTTGATCCACCGTCAAAAACAGGTGTTCAACTCTACTTCTTCAATTTTCACTTCAAAAGAATCATATAATAAGCATTTCTGCGTGTTTTTCACTATCTATTTGTACGTCTTTTAAGTTTGTGAAATGTGTGAAAAATGTATATTTTGATGACAGGACGATATGGGTGCTGTTTCATTATCGGAAGCAATGTTAATGAAGGCTGTTGTGCAGCTACCCAGTATTTCATCTGGAGCTCATCCGGGCCGCGTTTCATTTCTTGATTTTAAGTGGCATCCCATTTTCTGTACTAGTAATAGATTTTCTAATAGAAAAAGGTTTGGAAAGTACTGTATACTTGTCTAAAAATTCTACTGTTCATTGTAGACTGATATATGGTTCTTGCAGAAAATTTTTGTATGCAGATGATTGGTGTGATAAAGTAAGGACTGCTGTTCTATCCAGCATGGTATGTATGTCTTCACATTTTTTATTTGGTTTGGTTTGTTTATGTATGTGTCTGAAAGTATGGATCTCTGTGAAGTATTTAAGAATGGATTCCTCAAAATAAATAAAGGGCAAGTGTAAAATATTAGCACCCACCTTCAAAGCAATCAATGTGAAGTTTCTTTAATGAAAATCTCGAATATGCAATTATATATATACACATGTGATTATTCAATTATGCATGTTTTGTTTGTATATGAGTATCAAATGGACTATAGTTTTGAAGTTCTCTCCAATGACAGGACAATTCCCGAGAGCCTTTTGGTGATGTTTTAGATGAGGGGAATGGTGGTCCATCTGAGAGTGAAAATGATGTGTTATTGGCAACTAGAAAAGCTCTATCTGAAGCAAGGGCTAGGCAAGAAGCTATTGAGAAAGAGAGAGATAAACTACTTCAAGAGTTAGTTAGCTCTAAGGCTAAACAACAGGAGTACATTGATGCTATTAAGCATGATAAGGAAGTGGCCATTGCAGAACTTGAGGCTGCTAAGGCTCTGTTCAATCAGAAGTTAGAACGGTCTGTAGAAGAGAAGTTCAATTTAGAGTCTAAGTTGGTGCTTGCAAAAAATGATGCTGTTGAACTTGCTGTGCAAGTGGAAAAGTTGGCGGAAATTGCTTTCCAGCAGGCGACATCTCACATATTACAAGATGCACAGTTGAAAGTTTCAGCTGCTGAAACTTCTGCTGCTGAAGCGGCTTATCACATTGAAGAACAAATCCGACTCGCCACCGAGGATACCATAGTCTCTGTTGTGGAACAATCAAAAGATGCCATTGAGAAGGCATTAGCTGTTGCAGAATCAGCTGGTGAACAGACAAAAAAAGCTTTTGCAGTGTTAACTGATGATATGAAACCTTTTGATGAGATTGCTTATGTTAATTCGGAGAATATTAAATTACAGAATGCTGTTAATGATTTGAAGGCCAAGTTGTCCATTGCCAGCAACAATATAAATAAGTTGCAGCTGGACTTGGAACAAGCTCGCCAGCAAGCTACTGCATTTGAACTCCGAGCAAGTGACTTTGAGAAAGCATTTCTTCAGCTTCAAGAGACAAGCAGGGAAGCAGCTCTTCAACAGGAGGAAGAAATTAAATTATTGCTGGAAAAGATTAAGAAAGAATCAGCAGAAAAAAGAAGAGCAGCTTCAAAGGCTTTTAAAGTTGAGCTGGAGGCAATCAAAGCTGCAATTGGAGCAGCAAAAGAAACAGCACGTTCCAAAGATGAAGCTTACGTGAGAAGATGTGAGGCACTTCAGAGATCCTTAAAAGCATCTGAAACTGTTTCAAGAATGTGGAGGGAAAGAGCAGAAATAGCAGAGGCATTGTTGGTGAAGCAAAGCTCTCCTGAAGATGATCAAGAAACTGCAGTATATACAGTTAATGGTGGACGAGTAGAACTTCTGATGGATGCGGATTCACAGAAATGGAGACTACTAAGTGATGGTCCCCGCAGAGAAATACCTGAGTGGATGGCCCGTAGGATCCACTCAATCTTTCCCAAGTTTCCACCTAGAAAGACTGGTGTATCTGAAGTTGCAACCTCAAAGTTTATACCTCTAGATTTGCCCAACCCAGATGAAGTATGGTCAATTGCTCAAGAGAAACCAAAAGAAGGGGACACACTCGTGGAGCATGTAATTGAGAAAGAAGTTATAGAAAAGAAACGGAAAGCTTTAGAGCGTGCTCTTCTGCGGAAGACAATTAAGTGGCAGAGAACTCCAGAAGAAAAAAAGTTAGGTGTGATTGTTTGCTCAAAAAGTTGCTATCGTTTGGTTTTATTTTTATTTCTCATTCTTTGCAGCAGCAAAGGGAAAACTCAAACTTATTTCTTCTTCCTGCAGAACCAGGAACTGGTACCGGCCGGGAGATAGTGGTTAGTATACTACTTGGAATGTTTAAAATCTTTAGTTAAGATAACTCTTCAATGGTCCCCTGAAATCAGGCCTAATACACTGCACATGGTCCCTTCAATTACTAGCTTTCCTTCATGGAATAGCTACTCCAAATGATGATCTGTTTGGAGATTGATTACTATTCATTTGCCTAATGTCAGAACCTTAGCATTTCTTTTTTTTTTTTTTTCCCTCCAGAATATTCTTTGTAGCATGTTCAAAAGTTTGAGTGCTATCAGTAGAGTCATTATATATCTTTTTTAAAACCTCTCTATAGCACTAATAAGCACTAATACACATTACTGAAAAAAATTCTTTCCTTATTTCCTTCACATTTTGCTTTTATCATATCCAATGTTGAAGAATTTTACCTTACATTTATATCTCTAGTGAATTTCATCCTGAAGAGTTTTTAGTGAAAGCTAAATCGTCAGATTGCAGTGATATGTTTTGGATGTAAAACTAAAATATCCTATTTGACTTGAACCTAACCGATATTCATATACTTGACCTTCAGTTTAGGATGCCTATCTTTTCTGATCAATAAGTCATCTTTATTGCAGAATGCAATTAAAAAATTTAGTCATTCTGCTTAAATTGCTTGTATTCCAATTTTTCATCTTTGCTTCTAGGCGTCTAGTTTGTTATTTGATTATTGAAACATATTCTAGCTTACGGTATTCTCTTGATTCAAGTTCCAAGGTTTCAACTGGGAAAGCTGGAGAAGACAATGGTATCTTGAGCTTGCCACTAAAGCAGCTGATTTGTCCCGCTGTGGCATTACAGCAGTGTGGTTTCCACCACCAACGGAATCTGTTGCTCCACAAGGTATTTTAGCCTCTTTTGTCATGGAACTATAATTTCTTTTATGCATGCATTACTGATCAACATGAAGTAAATGCAGGTTATATGCCTTCTGATCTTTACAACTTAAACTCAGCATATGGTACTGAGGAAGAGCTGAAACACTGTGTTGAGGAAATGCATAACCATGACCTACTGGTATGTTTTTGGATTGTGATATGATATTCTATTCATCAAATTGTGCAAGTTATGTATAATTCTTCTGGTGTCATTTTGGTTCAATTGAGGAAACATAAATAGTTTTTTAACATGACATTTCAACTTCTCTTCGACTTTTAGTATTGCTTGAGCAATATACCATATGCATCTTTTGCTGGTAATGGTCTTGTTACTGCTAATGGATACCGAATACTTTTAATGACATATTCTGTTCCTCTTATCATATTCTAAAATGATTTTTCAGGCTTTGGGAGATGTTGTACTGAACCACAGATGTGCTCATAAACAGGTGACCTCCTTATTTGAGAGTATCTTTTTGTCTTTCAAGTCATCTGAAACCATGGATAATTATATGTCTTGTTTATTTATTAATCAAGGTGATTCTTAGTTTAGAATGTTTGATTCTTCATTGAATTGTGATGAGATTTTTTTTTCCTCCATGAAATTATCTAATTGCTTTAGAATTTGACTGAGACAGCTCGTTTGTGCTACACATGAGTATAAATGTTCATCAACAATTACTTATGAATTGTTTTTACATCTTTGTTAAGAAAATGTTCCTTAATAATAATCATGGGACTATCTTGCTTCTGAGTAGGAAAATGGTCCTCAATCATTAAGATTAAGATCTATTCTATTTCTGAATTTAGGGACTGATAGGTGCCTGGTTTTATCTTTGATCGGGAACAAGCTCAGGCTTGCCCAATACTTTAAGAAAGAAATGATCTGTGCCTCTACACTTGTTTAAGCATTCTCTTGTTACTTGTATAATGAGAAATTGAACAGGAGAACTTCTTGGTAGTGAAGAAAGATATTGGTGTTTAATTAATCTTTAGGGGGAAAAACTAGTCTCTTGGTCTTTCTTCTAGGCCTGTACTATTGCAGCTTCTTTGTATAAACAAAATGGACTTATTGATCGTGCAAGATGATTGTTTTTGGAAGTAATAAATTGGTTACTGGTTGTAGAGCCCAAATGGAGTTTGGAATATTTTTGGGGGCAAGCTTGCATGGGGTCCTGAAGCAATTGTTTGTGATGACCCAAACTTCCAAGGACGAGGAAATCCTTCAAGTGGTACAGAAATATGTCTCTTTTCTATACCTTGTGCCTGAATTTGTGCTAGAACTCACACTGCAAGTAGAAAACTCTTTTTCGTAATGAAAACATTAACTCCTCACCTTTGTGTATGCCTTTGGGTGTACAGGTGATATCTTCCATGCAGCTCCAAATGTTGATCATTCCCAGGACTTTGTGCGTAGGGGCATAAAAGAATGGTTAAACTGGCTACGAAATGATATTGGCTTTGATGGGTGGCGCCTGGACTTTGTAAGGTGAAAATGCCATTCCCGGGTCTCTCTGTATCTTGAACTTCTGAATTTAGTGTTTGCCCTATCCAAATAGATTTCCCCTTTTTTTATCAAGTACTGTATAGAAATTCCCTTTTTAAGGAAGGTTAATAATTCTGGTCTGGTTTTTGGATGGCTTTAGCTATCTAGTATTGGTAGGACATTTACTAGAACAATAGGTGCATTTTTTCCCCCTGAAATTTGAAGTTAATTTATTTGAGGCAATGATAGGAGAGTTTCCAAATTGTTCCTGTTTTGCTTTCTTAGGATTCACTTCTAATCAGTCAAGAATTTGAGGAATATTGTCAGACTTGATGACTATGAAATTATCTTATTTGTTGGAATTTTTTAGATTATTGTCCAACTGATGAGGATACTGATTGAAGGTTTTCTTTGCTTCAATTATTTTTCTATATATAATACATATTTTAAATTCCAGTAGGCAAAGATTTCATGTAGTGTTCCAAAATATCTGTGCTTTCATGTATATTGGATACTTAAGACTCTATATTTCGCCTGCAGAGGATTTGCAGGTGAATATGTTAAAGAATATATAGAGGCTTCAAATCCTGCATTTGCTATTGGAGAATACTGGGATAGCTTGGCTTATGAAGGCGGTAATTTGTGCTATAATCAAGGTAAGGTGTGGCCTGCATACTTTTATTTCATTCATTAGTTCTCCTAATCATTTGCTCATTGCGGTGCTCGGTCTGCAGATGCTCATCGTCAACGAATTATTAATTGGATCAATGCAACTGGTGGAACTTCTTCAGCATTTGATGTCACAACGAAGGTGCTGTTTTCAAGTTTTTTCTTTCTTGGTCATAAATTTCAAAATGAATGAACATGATTTTTCTTTTGTCCTGACTCAGTTTTGTGCTGAACCAAATGAAATATTCTGTTTCAGGGTATACTCCATTCTGCTCTTCACAATCAATATTGGAGATTGATTGATCCTCAAGGAAAACCAACGGGAGTAATGGGATGGTGGCCCTCGCGTGCTGTCACATTCTTAGAGAATCATGACACTGGTTCGACACAGGTCTCTCTCTCTCTCTCTCTCATATATATATATATATATATATATATATATATATATAGATTGATATATAAATGGAGTAGGATTCGCATTAACATTGCATCAATCCCCTTTGTCTAGATTTATTTTAGTCACAAACTCTTTAGCGTCCATCGTTATTCTATGAGACTAGTTTACATGGTTGATCAGAAATTCAGTTAGTGTCCATATTATACGTGTTGATTTCTGTTCTGAAACCCCTCCTAAATGGATTGTTAGAAACACCGGTTTACTTTCTGGAAATGTTACTGAATTAAAAGACCCCTTTTGGTTTTATTTCAGGGTCATTGGCCATTTCCAAGGGAGAAGCTTATACAAGGATATGCATATATTTTAACCCATCCTGGAACGGTAATTTTCTGAATTCATCAAAGTTGTTGCTTGAAATTCTATAGAAGTATATTCTGAAACACTGGTTTCTGTTTTGTGCAGCCTGTGGTTTTCTATGACCATTTTTATGATTTTGGACTTCATGATATAATCACGGAATTGATTGAAGCTAGAACACGGGCTGGAGTGCATTGTCGCAGTCTTGTGAAGATATACCATGCAAATAATGATGGATACGTAGCACAAATTGGAGATACATTAGTTATGAAGCTTGGTTTTTTCGACTGGAACCCCTTCAAAGAAGTACAGTTGGATGGGAGCTGGCACAAGTTTGTTGATAAGGGATCAGATTATCAATTATGGATCAGACAGTAAAAACCCTTAAATCCCCCTGTTGTCTTGGGGGATATATATATATATATATATATATATATAAAATAACCTGGTTCATCTGATTATGGATGACAGCATTCAAGACTCTCTAAACACCTTGGATATTTCTGTCTGCAGTATACTATTTCTCGCATGCAAAGCGAGCGCTCTACCATTTGAGCTACATTCCCATTTGCTTTAACTATAGCAAAAACAAGAGAGTTAATGCTAAGTGCAACCATTTGATAGAATTGTTCCTTAAAACCATTAAAGCTTCTGCAAATATTCAAGAATTCAGCTCAATCATCTGAATCATCTTAAAATATATAATCTGAATCATCTTATTCATTCCATCTATTTTTGTTTTGGTTTTATCCATTATAATATTTTAATTCAATTGTTTTACATTTGCTAATTAAAGTAAATTATTGTCAAAATTCTTCTTAGAAGGTTAAATTCAAAACTCTTATCTATAAGCTTAAAATACTTTTTTTTTTAGAGTATATAATAATTTACCTTAATTTAATGTGTCAAAACAGGAGATTTAATGTTTTGATATTGAGTTTTATATTATATGATTATCCTCTGTTTTTTAAAATATATTACATATTATTTATTTTCATATATTTTAAGATAAAAATGGGATTTTCTAAATTTGAGTATTTTTTTTATATATATTTCTTAGAAACCTGATAAGGTTTTTGAAGAATTCTACAAACTTTTACCAAAGTGGATAATGCAGGCATTATTCCTTAGTCATTGTATGGTTTTTGTCTGCTTCCTCTTTAATTATAATAATAATAAAAATAACAAAGTGAGATATTATTATTATTATTATTCTACATTACTTAATGGATAAACTTATAAGTGTTTATAATATCTGTCCCTTTTCACTACATGTAGCAAAGTACGATGAAGAACCTTTGAACTTCAAATAATAATATAAAAAAACCCATTAGTCCATTCCACTTTCAAAAGTTGTCAGAAAGCGACGGTTGAAATCTTAGAAAAATATATATATATATATATATATATTCATGACTTTGAATCTCTAACTAATAATTTAGATTCGGTCAAAATTGTGCTAACTCCTCTCATTAAAGAAATATGTTTTCACTTATTTTTTTGCCAATAATTTTAATAAGCTATTTGGATAAGTATAGACTGCTAGCACATTCACCTACACATGTAATGGTAAAATGTTGAAAAAAAAAAAAAAGAAAAGTTATAAATTTACCATATGTATACATGTTATATTTAAAGTAAATCTTTATCCAAATAAAATTATTATTTATTTTATCCAAAAACACTAAAGATTTTCAATGAATAGCGCAAATACCGGGTTTTAACTTCTTAATCAATTGGGCTGAGTCAGCTAGTAATGCAGTTTGGGCTTGAAATTATTTTAGCCCAAATTCGAACTGGACCGCTACACAACCAAGATTAAAATTTTTAAAACTAAAATCCATTTTATGGAAGTAAATTGATTAGGGTTTCGGCTACTGATGAAGGATTAAAAATTTTCTCCTATATATAAATTAAGTATGGTTAATTTAATGAAAAATATTATTTTTTGATCAATGATAATAGTTTTCACCAAAAATTTTTATTTTTCCTTAAAAAATTAAACATATTATCTGTATTTCACACATTTAATCGAGATGTTATTATAGTACTAAGAACTACTTTTGGTCCTACATAGTACTATTGCATTTATTTTTGAAAAAAGAAAATTTAAAATTAAAATATTACCCGCAACAAAAAAAAAAATATAAAAATTGCATGAAAAGTTTTTTCAAAAAAATTCCTCAAAAGAAATTTTTAAAAATATCTCAAAAAGAGACAACATCGGATCACACACGCGTGCAAATAAGCGCGTGTGTAATAACTACGCCTCGCCTCTACCTTTTCTTCTTCCCCCCTACCACGGCGAGCTATTATCCTGAATTTCGCGAGTTCACCTACACCGTCATATATCTACCGTTAAATATCTTGATCCAACGGATGTCGGAGCACTTTCGCATACACGATTCGGAACACGCCGACATTTCTCTAACTCAGCCTCCACGGACCAAGCCTGACTCCTAACCTCAGTTTCGGCACCAAACCTGCTGCTTCGACCGGAACCTACACCTTTTTTACGTTGAAAAAGAAATTAAAAAAAAAAAAAAATTTTATTTCCACAGTTTTGATCTCTTTATCTTCGGCCTTGTCTGAAAGAAAACACTGCACAGTGACGCATCCTACTCCGAGAGAGCAGTGAGCACAAGAAAAACTCAGCTTTTAGAGAGAGAAAGCTGTATGTATGTATAGATACACGTATATGTATATATATAGAGAGAGAGAAGGAAAAAACATTTCTTACTGTTAGCTCTGAATAAATTTACTGTGCTTTTGATGATCTTCATTTTTGGTAAGTTGAACCACGCTCTTTGATACAGAAACTGTCTTAACTTCTTTCTTGCTCAGAGTCAGAGATCACTTAGAAACCTTTTAAACATAGTTCAAACTTGATGACTTTGTTGCTTTAGTCCAACTGTTGATTTTGTTTTTGCTAATTTTTACTTTCATATGCTTTTGATTTTGGGGTTTGCTTATTTTATGTAGTAGAATTGGCAATTGCTAACTGTCAATTGTGCTTTTAGCCGTTAATGATGATGAAATGGGGTTTAAGTGTTTGATTGAAAGAATTGAGTAATTTGATGGCTGATTTTTGTTGACGGGTTTGGTATTTGGCTGGCATGCAATGGTCACTTAGGGTAATTTACTTACTGGATCTTTCCTTTGGAATTTTCTCCAAATCCTTGCATGTGCAATTTTACTTTCAAGTAAACCTTGTGGTCTCTCAGTTAACATTAGTTGGATATTATTGGTCTTAATGGGGTTATACTCTTAAATTAATTAATTAATTTATTTATTTATTTATTTATTTTTAATGCATACCTATTTTATTTGTCCTGTAAGAATTTTATCTTTTGCTGGTTTTTCCAGAGCATTTTTTTTTTTTTTTTTTCTTTTTCTGGGGAACGGGTTTGGAAGAAGGCATATATTTCCTTGAAAAAGTGAAATCTGCAGCTAACCCTGAAAAGTAAAATTTGCAGCTGAGTGATCGTGTTGGTCATAAAGTTATCACGTGGGACTTAAAGGGGGGTGTATGCTTGACCCTTCTGGTTGGGAAAAATCATTTCCAGCAGAACAATTACTAGTTTGAATTCTAGATTGGCTATTTCACTCAAAACTAAAGCAATTTGATTTTAGGACAATCTCTGCCTCCCTCTTCGTGGTTTTACAAAGCTGGGTGATAACATCATCAGCAGATGGAAGGTTCATGTAATATAGACGATCATAGAGTCATATATCTGTGTTTCTTTAATATGAAAGTAAATTGAATTTTTGATAGTTGTTCATTTGCATTACAATTTTAGAATTGAAATTTCATGATACAATTGCCACCTGGAACATAGGTGCATTTATTGTGCATGAATTTGGTAGCCCTTTATTTTCCTGCCTTTTGAACTCTTTTAGAAATTTGTTGTTTTGCAGACTTAAAAGAGGAAATAGCTGTCAACTGTGGATCGGATTGACATTTTCTGCTTTGGAAAATCAAGTGAAAATGTAGGGGGAGAGGGACAAAGTTTTCATTTACATAATCTGTTTTCTTCAATCACAACGTTTCAGTCAGAACAAGGAAGGTTTGTATTTTTCTGGCTTTGACGGACGTATCTTCTTTCTTACTCCTCTAAGAAGCCTGTAGGTAACTAGGAGATAGTTTTGATGCCACAATCTCATTGTTCAAAATCAGATGTTGCAGAGGCAGATCATGCTCAAGCAATTGCAGGAAATGCAGCAACAGCAGCAACTGCAGGAGCTAGGTGGTGTAAGGCAACAAAATTATATAAGTCAGTTATCTTATTTAAATAAACAGACTTCTGGTGATTTTCATTCTCGGCTAGCTAATGGAATGCCTGTCCATGAAGCATCGCAAAAGTTCATGGCTGGTAACTCACACTTGGCACAACATGGTACTTCACCAATTATTCAAGGGTTTCCAAATGGATTTGTCTTTTCACAAACTCAGAGTCAGGCCATGTCAATAGGAATGCTGCCACAGCAGTCTGAAGTATCTTTATATGGAACTCCAATTGCAAATGCCGAGAATAATTTACATCAGTACTCTCACCTCCAAGGAGTGTCTCACGATTCTGCCAACATGTTTGGCAGGGGCAACAATAACACAATGGAGATGCCAGTCATACAGCCAACAGCTGTTAAGAACTCTTTTATCAGCGGACAGTTAAATGACTCTCAGGAAAAGGTCTCTGTACTAGGTGGATCTTTTTCTCCCAAACACATATTTCAAGATAAGAACTATTTTGGGCGAGTTCCTATTCCAAGTTCAAACGATGGAGTTGTACCATTGAACTTGCAGCAGCTGCATTCACTTGAAAAGGAGGTGGGTATGAGAGCAGAACAAACTTGTTGGCCTGTTGGTGAACCGAGAACACCAAAAGTTGACCTTTCTCAGGGAAGTACTTCTCTGGATCCATTGGAGGAGAAAATCTTATTCAACACTGATGATAGTAGTTGGGAATCTGCTCTTGTGGGGCATGGTAACATGGCTATGGGAGGGTTTGGGGGTGCACATGAGCATGCAGACTTCAGTGGTGCTTTTTCGGCTACTCAGAGTGGTAGCTGGAGTGCACTTATGCAAACTGCTGTCGCAGAAGCTTCAAGTAGTGATACTGGTCAACAAGAAGAGTGGAGTGGTCTAACCTTTCAGAACCCAGAAATTTCTGCTGATAATCAGCCCACAAATTATATTGGCAATGGGAAGCAACAGAATGGTTGGGTTGATACCAATTTGCAGTGTGTCTCTTCTCCAACTTCAAAACCTCAGGGTCAATTTCAAAATTCTAATCAAAATCATGGTGTCCCTAGATTTCAGCAATCAAGCTATCTGGTTGCTAAACAGAGTGATGGAATGCATTCGGATTCTTCCCATGAATCCTTTCAGCATTCACCCCAAAATGCTAGACTATGGTTTGATTCTAATTACCAACAGAAGCAGCCTGTTGAGAAAAATCAACTGGTTCAGCCTGCACCTTTGCAAAATGTTTGGCATGGTCAACAATTTGAGCATTCTGGAAGTGATGGGTGTCAGCCAAATGTATCTTTGTACAACAATGATAGTCTACCTTGTCATAACATAGCAGGTAAATCATAAAGCTTCTGTAATCCATCTAAATTTATTTACTTGAGGTTCCATTGTGATGAAAAAGCTATAAATATATAAACTCTGGGAAGTCAAATAGTGAAATTTCATGTCCATTGGAGCTACACGTCATGCTATCTATGAATAGCATATGCAGTTAGTTGCTTACTAGACTCTATCTAAGCTGGGTTCTGCGTTGTTATGTTGGAATATTTGATATAGGAAGCAGTAATTCATGAAACTCAATCGCAGCCCTTATATTTTGTTTTAACTCTTTTTATGACTTTGCACTTGAGAGAAGCAATATTACTACATACCATGGAATATGGTCAGAACTTTCCCTTCTAACGTATTTGATCTGTTACAGGGGAAGAACTGAGGAAAAATGTCTGGCTGCATCGGAGTAGGTTGGAAACCATGGTCAGTGATGGCTTGAGGGCATCTGATCAGGTTGATTTGTTTGTTCCTTTCTGGTGTTATTGTGTCTTTGAGACTAATGAATGCATGCTTGATTCCTTTTGTGTGGGGTATTAATGATGTTGCATATAAAAATGTTGCAATATTTGATGCATACGTCAATAGGCTGCTGACCATTTGACCAATCAGGATCAGGGGCATGCTGGACAAGTAAAGTTCATTGACAATGTTTCTGATGTTGCAATAAACTTGGAAAAGGTAACATGAATACTTCATATTTGAGAATGCTGATAATTTGGTTTTAGTTTTTTTATTGACATTGATTCTTTGACTTGGGCCAACATCCAGAGGAATTCAAGAATATCAGAAGAGATGCCTCCTAGAAATACTGTTGACTCTATTGCTGCGCTCTTTGATAGTTCAGCTGAATTTTGTGGCCAAAGCACCATTGGACATACAAGGTAGGTATTAAATTTGATATGCTGTAGCTTTTCGTTCGAGGTCCTACATATGGAACTAAATTAGCTGATTTTTCACTTGATGTACTTTCCTTATACATTTTTGTTAATACTTTAATCCAATGATATGGGAAATTTATCTACCTTCTGTATACTGCTTATAGATCTTCTGGGAGCAGTGACTTAATTTTTCTGTGGCAGTGATGTTATGGTTGATATGTTTAACAGGACAGGAAAATCTGAAGAGAATAGGACTGTTACACCTTCAGGCTCTAGAAATTCAGTTCCAGTATCTCAAGTTCCTCAAATCAATACTTCTGCTGATCAACCATACTACAAGCACTCTTCTGCTTCACAAGGCTCTGGCTCAGGGATGGGCCATCATCCACAAGAGGTATTGAAAACTCTTACATGCTCTATAAACTTTCCATTGCCAGTGATTGTACTTTTTGCTTGTAACAATTGTGGGTGTGGAGATAGATGGTTTTACTTTGCCATCCCTCATTTTTTTTAGCATTTCTGCTGCTACAACGCTTCAAATTCGTGAGCATTAGAACCTTGTTTCTTATTTGCAGGACAACTATAGCACCATGTTTACTACGGGTCCTTTGCATAGAGGGAATCACCTTCAAAATCAACACCAGCAAATTGCATCTCTCGCAAGCCAATCACCAAATGCAGTGTTTACTGATATTCCCAAGAAATTACAAGCCAGTGTGTCTACCTCTCAAGATGCCTCTAATCTCCCACAAACAAGCATTGACGGCCATATGTTTCCTACTTTAGACACCATGCAATTTGTTCATCCCTCTCTCATTTCAGGAATGCCTCAGTATCTTGGACATTCGATGGGTCCTCCAAGCATGTCCCCTGATGTACCCAGTCCATTACATAGGTTACAATCAGAAATGCCCAAGGTTTCCTCAAGCTCACTTCATTCCCCGGATTCAACAAATAGCAATACCGAGACGGCCTCTGGGGCTTCAAATGAGCAATATATACAAAACTCTTTCCAGTTCAGGAATAGTATTAAAGAGAACAGCGTGTTTACACAAGAGAATGTAGCAGCTCTTCTGAGCCTACCTGAAGCATCTTCCTCTTCTTCACATGGCAGAATATTTCATGGGCAGGAATCAGTTGTCAGGCATCTCCCAGAAGTAAACTCAATCAACTCTGATTCATTGATGATTACTACTCACCACCAGGCATTTGATAGAAATCAGCACAGAGACAATAATACCCCTAACATTTCAGGAAGCGATCTTGAAGGTTTTGGCCATTCTTTCAGGCCTTCACATAGTCATCAGCAAGACTTTTCTATGAGACATCAGGTCCAGTATCTGAGGAATTTAGATGCCAGCTGTAGTCACAAAATGCTGCAGAAGTCCAATGAAGTTGATTCGGGTCAAAATTTTCAGCATGCAAATGCTAATGCAAGACAGCTGTCATTATATAGGGAAAAGTTGGGGATTCAGAATTTGATCCATGAACAAAATGCAAAACCACAGGTGAATTCCTTTGCCTCTGGGGTCTATCCACTTTTGAGCTGCTCATCATATGCAGGAGGAGATCAGCTGGGCAGAGATTCAGCGAAATCCTTTATTCAGGACAGTCAATTAACTCAATTGTCTAGCCAGGGTGAGGATTATAATCATTCCAAAGAGCAGTCTAGTATAAATGTGCAAATGGCACCATCTTGGTTTAAGCATTATGGGACTTGGAGGAATGGGCAAATCTCACCAATGTATGATGCAAGGGGAGTAAAGGATGCTGGAAGACAGTTTAATATTAGTAAATCTTTTGATCATTTTAGGCAAGTATATAATGCCAATACAAGTCAGCTGATCAGTGCATCACCAAGTTTAGCTTCCAATCAAGTGGTTCCTAAACAACTTGCTACTCCTTTTCTCTTGACTTCAAATATTACTGAACAAAATACGGCTGTTCCAAGGCCAAAGAAACGGAAAGTTGCTAGATTTGATCCTCTACCTTGGCACAAAGAAGTGACTCAGGGGAATCAGAAGTTTCAGGAAGCAAGGTGTGTCATTACATGTTCAATGCTTAATGAATTTTTTTTTGTGAATTTAATTCTAACTGGTTATGTTATGAACAATAATTGAAACAGTATTAACGGTAATGGATTACACTTATTCTGGAGCTTAGAGAAATACCGCAAGGAATTATTTATTTATTTTTTTTAAAGGATTCCAATGGTATATCTTGGGGTTTTTGTTGTCAGTTTTGACTCTGATGAAATGAGGATGGCAAGAATTGTATATTATCCTGCCTTCGCTAAATTTTTTGTATTTGCAGTGATGTGGCAGGGATAGAATGGGCATCGGCTTCAAATCAACTGTGTGAAAAGGTTAGTCAGAAAAACCAAGGGAGTTCAGAATATTAAATGCTTCACATTAGTTGCACAAAAGATTTCAAGAAGAAAAACGATATATTTACTTGCTGACAGAGAGTGGTTTGTTTTAATCAGGTGGAAGATGAAGGTGAAATATACGATGATTTGCTTCCAATAGCTCGGGCAAAGAGAAGGCTTGTCCTGACAACAGAACTCATGCAGCAGGTCTTTAGGCCTGCACCAGCAGTGTTCCTCTCAGCAGATGCCTGTTCGAGCAGTGAAAACACAATATACTTTGTCTGTCGATTAGCACTGGGGGATGCATGCAGCTTGGCTGGTCATTCCCGCACCGCTTTTCTCAAGAGTGACATGTACAATTATTTTTCTTCTCGTAGTTACTCTTTCCTCCAAACTCTTAAGGATATTATTGCACCGGTATTCACACCATGGTTTACGTTTTAGGAACAAATGGATGTTTGTCATGTTTTTTCATGCAAACATGCATACTCAAAAAGATCAAATACTTAGTATAAAAATATTCTTGGTCATTTATCAAATTTTTGTAACACCTGTTTCTTTCCTGAATATTTTAGGTCTCCTGAGAAGCTGAACTCTGATAAAGTTGGAGAAGCAGATTTATTAAGAACTTTGGAAGACTTCGTTGCGCGAACAAAAAGGGTTGAAAGTTGCTTGTTAAGGTAAGAAGAAAATGCTTATCCTTTTTGGGAAAATTGACTTTCAGAAATTTGTAAGAGCAATGTAGGACACGTAAAAAAATCCACGAATGTGAAATCCATATAATTTCAAAGACCCGAGATTCAGATGTCTCTCCTGTCAAAAGGTTTCTCTTTTGTATGTTGCTGTCTTTCATGGGACAGAGAAGATAAAAAAGCCATCCGATACTCATATACACGTAAAAATGGGAAAGAGATAGCGGACCTTACAGATTAGCCCACCAATGTTGTGAGAGTCCTAATTATGTTTTAGTAAACTTATAGAAAGCTCGTTTGATTCAAGCATTAACTTTGTGGTGCAGGCTGGAAAAGGCAGCATCCATCATAGATGTGAAAGTGGAGAGCCAAGAATTGGAAAAGTTTTCTGTTATAAATAGATTTGCCAAGTTCCACAGCAGGGGATATACTGTTTCAGTTGATCCATCATCATCTTCCAGTGCAGCTCCGAATTTGCAAAAAATGTTCGCACAAAGATATGTTGTAGCTCATCCAATGCCTAAAGTGATACCGGAGGAGACTAATTGTCTTTCCTTGTGAACATCATCAAATGATGTAAACCGTGTTTCCCAGGTTCACATCATATCTTTTGCAGTATGCAGCAGCCTGAGCTGCTAGACATGGATAGAAAGAAGAACTAGAGAGAGAGAATAAATTAAATAAAAAAAAAAAAAAAAAGAAGAATGAAAGAAATTGGACTTACAACCTGTAGTGTTTACAAGCTTCCTGTGGGCAGGAAACCGGTTGATCTTTTTGAATCAAAGACCGGTCAGCTGCTCTCAATTTTCAGGGGAGTATATATTGTTCTTTGTAAATGTTGCATGAGAAGGTTTAGGACAGTATGGTAGCAACCCAACATCCCCTCTAGCAATTAGAAAGGTAAAACAATCATGCAGTGTAGTTTGTTGGTTACTGAATCACAATGTAATATAGTATAACTCTTTTTGTTCTCACCACCTCATAATTCTAACCTTATGGGAAGAAAAAGATACCTTCCTCACCACCCCAACCCCCACCCTCTCTCCCTTTCATTTTTCTCCTTCGTCCTGTGTGTAGAATTTATGCTTCTGTTCTAGGCTGGTAAAATCATGAAGTATAAATTATTTGCATTGTTTCCCCCACTCACGTGTTATAAGTTTTTTGCATGGCACAAGAAATCAGTGGGGTATAATTCTGTCAACAGAAGTGTGAGGTCCACAATCAAAGTGAGTATGGGTGATATTGCGAAAAGTACATAGGTTTCAGACAGGACTCCGTGGGGGATGGGTGAAGATAAAAGACAAGAAGACAAGAAGAAGAGACTTTATTGCAGATCACAAGGGGGGAAATAAAAAGACGTGTCATATAATAATTGGATTTTATCGATACTTTTCTCAGTTTCCGATCCTTTTGCCTCTAAACTTCAAGATCTTTGACCAGAAAGTGCAGAGAGAGACACGTCAGGAAATCAAGATTCAAGGAGACAGTTATGACAGGTAACATATATATATATATATATATATATATATATATATATATAACTAACGAACTTGGTTGTCCAATCCAGTGTGTCAGCATCTGATTCAATGCCAAAAGTCAATAATACTCCATGTCATCATTATGATTTGATTTGAAAATGATGGGAGAGAAAAAAAAAAAAAAAAAAAAGTGCATTAGTATAAATACGCATTTATCAAATCCCATTGGGAGAGAGAGAGAATAAAGAAACAAAAATAATTAAAATGGTAAGAATGCTGTATTTGGACTTCATATACTGAAATAAAAGACAAGTCTTACATATTATTATCTTTTCCCGCTTTATCTCTTTATTTTCATTTTTCTTGAGAAAAAATAAGACCATCGATCTCCCCTGAGTTATTGGTGGTGCTGTCAGAAACAAAGATTTGGAGTTTGTATTCAGAATCTGCAGAGACGACTCAAACCAAAACTCATTTGAATTCTTTCAGCATATCTTTAATTCCTCTGTGTGATCGATCATCATCACCATCACCACCACGTGAGCTGTTTCTTTCAGGTTTGTACTTTGTACTAGTGGGCACAATGAATTCTTTACAAAACCTGTTGTGGGATTTTGGATGGAGATGAAATAGATGCATATTATTCTGAATTTTCTTTGGTTTTTATCATAATTTTGGATTTACTTGGGGGTGGTCGGTGGTCCTATACCTATTTGGATGAATCTCTCTTTTATGTGGGGTTTGTGTTTTGAGCAAACGCTCAAGCGCGACTATTCTTCGTAAACTAAGAACACCATATATATATATATATATATATATATATATATTCTTAAAAAAAAAAAAAAAAAAAAGAGGTGAAGAGATATTGGTACTGGGAAAGTAATTAGTTCCTGAATAATGATTTTACAAGAGTGTTATTAACTCTCCCAACACTCATCGCTCTATAGCAAAGTTCGAACTATAAATCATTTAAATATTGGGTTGGTAATCACAACCACAACTAGGGCCTAGAGATAAACTTAAAATTTGGGCCAGAGTTAGAGCAGCTGAACAGGGGACATCTAAATGGGCTCATGTATGGATAATCAGACTAAGTTCTTTAATGGACTTGGGCTTATGACTTTTAAACTCCATCTTTAATTTTTTTTTCTCTCTTATCTCTATAATATATTAGTATGGAATCTGCATTAGCATTAAGTACTGCATCTGCATCTACTTTTGATAGCGAGGTTGCATGCATGTAAGGCCAAAATACTAGCTTAGAAAATAATAATATAACCCACAAAACGTCCAAAATAATACCACATCAAATTTATTTATTTATTTATTGCTTATATAATTTCATCAACTGGACAATAGCTACATTTCTTAATACTAACAACCAGATTCCCACCTTATAAAAAAAAAAAAAAAAAAGGAACATAACATCAATACCAGCTAATCATTTGTAATTTTGTGATTCAAATGTCTACTGTTTAATGTAATATAGATTACTCATCTAGAAACAGAAAAAGTAATCTCAAAACAAGCAACCATTGATACAGATAGGGAATGAAAATGGGGAAAAGGCATGTAGTGATGATACCTTATCCAGTGCAAGGTCATGTAATTCCTTTGATGGAACTTGCACAGTGCTTGGCTGAACAAGGCTTGAAAGTCACATTTGTAAACACTGAGATCAATCACCAACTACTTTTAAATGCACTGCAGGGAAACGATGTATTAGATTTTGAACATATTCATCTCGTGTCAATCCCAGATGGGGTGGAATCAGAACAAGATAGGAATGTGCCAGGTAAGTTATCAAATGCAATCTACAAAGTCATGCCTGGGAAGCTCGAGGAGCTGATACGAGAGTATAATGCATCAGAAGAGGATGACAAGATTTCCTGTATTATTGCTGATCAGAGTCTAGGTTGGGCTTTGGAAATTTCCAAGAAATTGGGAATCCATGGAGTAGCTTTCTTGCCAGCAGCAGCTGCAGTATTAGTACTGGGATTTAGCATTCCTAAGCTCATTCATGATGGGATAATTGACCAAGATGGTGAGACTTTTTTTTCCCCTGAAACTATAATAGATCTAACAAACAATTAATTGATGATTAAACTACTGCTTGCAGGAACACCAGCAAGGAAAGAAATGTTACAGTTAGGACCGGCCATGCCTAGGATGGACTCCTCTGACTTTGTTTGGGCGCGTGTTGGGAACTTGGCTGTCCAAAAGATCATCTTTGAGGCCATGGTCCAAAACAACAGAGCTGTTAAGCTGGCAGACTGGCTGATATGTAACTCAAGTTACGAACTAGAGCCTGGTGCGTTCTCCTTGGCTCCAGAGATTGTGCCTATTGGTCCACTACTGGCAAGCAACAGGCTTGGGAATTCAGCTGGTCACTTCTGGATAGAGGACTCAGCATGTCTCAAATGGCTGGATATGCAAGCACCACAGTCAGTAATATATGTTGCATTTGGAAGCTGCACTGTGTTTAACCAAACTCAATTTGAAGAACTAGCGAGGGGACTTGAACTTACCAATAAGCCATTCCTGTGGGTTGTGCGACCAAACACAGCAGGTGTAAGTGGAAGTGCTTGTACAGAAGGGTCTGTAAACAGAACAGCAGCACACGGTCAGATGGTGGGTTGGGCACCTCAGCAAAGGGTTCTTAGTCACCCTTCTGTTGCTTGCTTTATCAGTCATTGCGGTTGGAACTCTACAGTGGAAAGTGTAAGTAATGGAGTTCCTATTCTGTGCTGGCCATACTTTGCAGACCAGTTCATTAATCAGAGCTACATATGTGATATTTGGGAGGTTGGGATTGGATTTGAACGAGATGCAAATGGAATCATCAGTAGGGGAGAGATTAAGAATAAGGTGAATAAATTGCTTGGGACCATGTCATACAAGAAAAGAGCTTTGCAACTTAAGGAGATGATGTTAAGTGGCATCAAAGGAGGAGGGAGCTCGCACAAAACTTTCACCAACTTCATTAAATGGCTGAAGGCATAGCTCAATCGTTTTTTCTTTTCCAAACTCCTGCTTCTGTAATTTATGAACAAGACAACGCCATCAATAAAGTTATGAGCATGTAACATGAAATGTTTGTAATTTGGCATCCATCTTATATGAATAGTGACTGACAAATTCTTAATTTGGAATCAAAGTTTGGAAATGCTTTCGAGTACCATCCAAACCTTAAACTCATAAGTACTCAGTTTTGGGGAAAATCTCCATAAACAATTCAGTTTTACATGTTATATAAGCTGTTTTTGTTCAGCTAGCATCTGGAACATACCTTTCCAGATCCATTGACAAGGCCCATAAATTTATAGAGTACTGTACTGAGGTTAAAGAAGGCTTCTGCCATAATTTTTGCTCAGTGATATTGTGTATCTATTGACAAATTCAAAGACAAAAAACTTGGGACAACTAAAAAAGAATTGGACTGATTCAAATGTTTTGCAAAACATGGGTTTGTTTGACATGATTTTCGCTTGGGAAGGGCTTAAACATATCCTGCAAGATTTGTAAAATTCTGCTGATTTAAGGCCGGCAAAACAGCAAATACACAAGACAATTTTCCTGAAGAAGATCTGTTCACCTGATAATCAAAATCACATGAGTTGATTATTTAGCCTGCTGATTAACTCTTCTTTGTGCCAATTTCAATGTCCTGATGTTAAAAACACACACATATATATATACTGCCAGAAACCTATGATAATATGCCAAATACAGAGTTATCCACTGTGAATTCCTAGAGGATTTTACTTCTTCAAGTATGTCAGGAGCCGGCCGCAGCGGAGCACAAGAAGACTCTGGAAGCCACATCATAAGTGGATCTCATACATTTACAATATCCAGACAATTGCTAACTGGATGAGAAGTGAAGGACACTTATGTGTAGCCCTCAAGTTTCCTCAAGTCCCGATGTAGGACTCCCTGAAGGGGATCCCTCTAAGGGGATTTCAACTGATTTTTCTTTTGATAATTAAATTGAGGAAAATACCATAGAATCCACACATCAGGAGCGGCTAACTTTGTTATTACTGTTAGTATATATTCAATGCCAAGGAAGCATTTCATTATTTTATCATACAGTAACACTTCAAGATGGTCTTATCCTAATGTCTTACATAAATTTGTTGTACATAATCCTTACCCGCATTTCTGATAAGAAGATCTGGACCCATTCAAATTTGCAGTTTATCCAACAGGACGGTTTCCTGGGTGATTATTACTAAGAACTTGCATTATAAAAGAATATTTCCAAGGACTGCTATCTCTCTATGTATATACCATGTGGGAACAAGACTCATGAAAACCAAGTAATAGAAAACAGGAAAGGTCAATTTGAATCTGAAGTGTATCTCTCTGAAAAGGCCATTATAGTGACAAAAGGCAAAGAAAGTATGACAAACTACAATGTTGCTGAATTCAAATAAAAAATATCACACCATAGATTCCCAAGGATACCTATCGTTAAAATGTATGAAAATATCTAGTAATTATCTCCTTGGAAGTGTTACTGATGATTACTAAAAAGTTAAGAAAGAAAGACAAACTGAATCATTGCCCATAAAATGGTTCAGAAGATTTTGAAGGATGGTATTACTGCTCCAGAGGAGTTTAAAGCAGAAAAATTATGGGCAATCCGCATGTTATAGCTGTACCTTATCCAGCACAAGGCCATGTAATTCCCACCATGGAAATTGCCTTATGTTTAGTTAAGCATGGTGTCCAAGTAACTGTTGTGAATACTGTGTTCATTCACAAGAGAATCATGCAATCATTATCAAACACAGATGACGTGCCAGAACTAATAAATCTGGTATCCATTCCAGATGGCTTGGAGCCCTGTGAGGATAGGAGTGACCTGGGGAAGTTAACAGAATCAATTTTCCAGGTCATGCCAGGGGAACTGGAGGCCCTGATAGATAATATAAATGGATCTAGAGAAGACAAGATTACATGCCTTATTGCTGATGAGAACATGGGATGGGCATTGGATGTAGCAGGGAAGATGGGAATCAGAGGGATAGCCTTCTGGCCAGCATGTGCTGCACTTTTAGCACTTCAATTCAACTTTTCCAAGCTGATTGATCATGGGATAATAGATAGCACAGGTAAAGCCTCATCTCATAGTACCATTTGATAGAAAAATTCGAACAAGGTTAAGTGAAAAACAAGTTTTATAACTGAAGAATGCCAATCCTTACAAATAAACAAAAATATATCAACTTGATACCTAATTAAAACTAACACATATTGGGGGGAATTCTTGGACATGAGATAATGTTAGGTAAAAATATGTATATATCGTATCTATTGACATCCATATTGATTCAAGGAAACACAACTTATTTGCAGCACATGTATTGTAGTAGTGATGAAAATCAAGTGGTTGTAAGAAGAAAATCTTGATATTAAGCGTTTGATATTCATATTCATCATCATGAGAATTTTGCACTGCTATTGGCTCTTCAATTTAATCAGTTAAACTAAGAGAAAATAATTATATATACCGTAGGAACTCCATTGAAGCAGCACAAGGTTCAGCTATCACCAGGTATGCCAGCAATGGATCCTGCACAATTTGCATGGGCCTGCATTGGTGACGAGAAAACGAGGAAAATAATTTTCAACGTCATGGAAAAGAATAACAGATCATTAAAAAAGGCAGACCTGTTAATCTGCAATACAAGTAATGTGTTGGAGAAAACAACCCTCAATTCGTTTCCAGAAATCTTACCAATAGGCCCTCTGCTGGCTAACAATCGGCTGGGAAAAGCAATCGGATCCTTATGGTCCGAAGACTCAGATTGCGTGGCATGGCTTGATGAACACCCACCGCAATCTGTCATATACGTTGCATTTGGGAGCTTCACAATTTTCGAGCAGATCCAATTCCATGAGCTGGCTCTGGGTCTTGAACTGACCAATAAGCCATTCCTGTGGGTAGTAAGGCCGGAATCTACTGAAGAGACGGATTATAAGGATGCTTATCAAATTCAAAATCCAAGTCCAACAGTGAGAATGGGAAGCAAAACCCTGGGACGTGGTCGACTAGTGAGTTGGGCACCTCAACAAGATGTGTTAAAGCATCCTTCGGTGGCCTGCTTTCTAAGTCACTGTGGTTGGAATTCCACCATGGAAGGTATAAGCAATGGGCTCCCCTTCCTGTGCTGGCCTTACTTTGCAGACCAGTTCCTTAACCAAAGCTACATCTGTGATATATGGAAAGTGGGTTTAGGATTTAACCGAAACAAAAACGGAATAATCGAACGCGGAGAGATTAAGAATAAGGTAGATCAATTACTCAGTGCTGATGCGAAATTTCGTGCAAGAGCCTTAGAATTGAAATCAAGCATTCTGGAGAATGACAAAGAAGAAGGAAGCAGCTCGTGCAAGAATTTCATGGATTTAATCAACTGGATTAAGTATCGGAAGAATTAATCCTGGCTCCGGGGAAATGGCTACTGCTGTTGTTTTTACAAGTTTTATGTCTTTAATGATAATAATAATCTCCATTATAATATATATGTCTCATAGTTTTTACGTTAATTCATTAAGGTATATAATCAAAGCGACTGCCATTTCTATATGAAAATTGCCTTCAGCTTGAGGTTTAGACATTAGACGTGTTTTCTTCTCCGGCATGGCCGCCGGCGCTCTATTTCCTTGTAACATTACTTTAGACAAGTTCATGTTCTTGAAGGCCTCACCCATCTTTATGGGTTGAAACTATTAAATCTATAATTTTGTTATATACTATTTTTTCTTGTTTGTCTTGTTTTGAGTAGAATTTGGATATCTTTCTGTAGCGTAAGTAGATAATCTTATAACATTTTTTTTTTTTTTTTTATCGTGTGTTGTCCGGGTTATACCCGAATAATCCACACTCGGATCCTACAACACTATGACCGAGTTAGGTGTCAAACTCCCGTCTTTAGACAAAGAGTGTGATTACCGACCACTCAGCTACCACACACTTAACATCTTATAACATTTCAATCCCTCTTTTTTTTTTTTTTTTTTGGCTAAATTCCAATTCTCCTCTATTATTAACCTATTTTTCTGCATATCAATCAATTAATTATGGACTTACAAATAAAATAATATAACTTTCATAATAACCATATATTTAGAATAATAAGGGAAAGAAAAGGATTTAATTAATTAAAATATGCAAATTAAAGAGTAGAATTAGATAATTATTCTTAATTTATTGTAAATGATGCAAAATAATAATAATTTTTTAATAAATAAAAATTAAGGAAAGAGTAATTATCAATGTATGAGTATGAGTATGAGCATGAGCATGAGCAATATTTAACTTGCTATCTTAGTAAAGTTGACGTTCAACCTAATTTCATTAAAATAAAGTTTCTTAACTTTTCACCCAAAATAGAAATATGATAATTAATATTTTTAGATTTATTAAAAAGAAAAAAAAGAAATACTAATTTTTGTAATAAGTAAAATGTGAGAATTCAAAGGGATTTAAAAATTAAAAAACAATTAATTGAAACAGCATTAAAAAAAAAAAATCAATAAATTATATAAAACTCAAGTAACAAATAATAATACATCACAAATTTACCAAAAATAACATTAAAAATTATAATAATAATAAAATAAAATAAAAACGGATGGCGAGAGTTTTTGATATTTGAATTTTTCTTCTTTTGTGTGGGTACATACATGTCCTTCTCTCTTTCATTATTAAATGTGTCGGCCAATCAGTTGTCTCCATAATCCTAATAATATCTGCTCTGGAGGTTCCTATCTAATCACTTATAATAATTGGCTAAATGATTTTATTATTATTATAAACATTTAATCAATAATAACTTTTTAAAATTATAAATAAAATTACTTGTACAAAAAAATATAATCATTAATTACTTGTACCCTAAACCCTAATTTCATTAAAATAAAGTTTCTTAACTTTTCACCAAAATAGAAATATGATAATTAATATTTTTAGATTTATTCAAAAGAAAAAAAGAAATACTAATTTTTGTAATAAGTAAAATGTGAGAATTCAAAGGGTTTTAAAAATTTAAAAACAATTAATTGAAACAACATTAAAATAAAAAAAATAAATCAATAAATTATATAAAACTCAAGTAACAAATAATAATACATCGCAAATTTACCAAAAATAACATTAAAAATTATAATAATAATAAAATAAAATAAAAACGGAAGGCGAGAGTTTTTGATATTTGAATTTTTCTTCTTTTTTGTGGGTACATACATGTCCTCTCTTTCATTATTAAATGTGTCGGCCAATCTGTTGTCTCCATAATCTTAATAATATCTCCTCTGGAGGTTCCTATCTAATCACTTATAATAATTGGCTAAATGATTTTATTATTATTATCAATACAAAAAAACACTTAAATCAATAATAACTTTTTAAAATTATAAATAAAATTACTTGTACAAAAATATAATCATTAATTTCTTGTCTTTATAGGTTTTTTACTTAATAATTTATAAAACTTTTTAAGTTCATCATGTAAAACATATGAATGTTAATATCTGCATACATGTTAAGGCAAATGCACCAATATAAAGAAGGTCAGGAAGACTAGGGAGTTTGGACTGAGGCAAAAAGAAAAATGGGGAATCCACACGTTCTAGCTATACCTTTTCCTGCACAGGGCCATGTAATTCCATTTATGGAACTTGCCCTATGTTTGGTTAACCATGGTATTCCAGTAACTTTTGTAAATACCCTGTTCAACCACCAAAGAATCCTCCAATCCTTATCAGATGCTAAAATACTAGTTCCAGAACTCATACATCTGGTGTCAATCCCTGATGGACTGGAATCCGACGAGGACAGGAACGATTTGGGGAAGTTAATGATATCAATCCTCCGATTCATGCCGGAAAAACTGGAGGCTCTCATATCTGATATTAACATCATTAACAATAATGACGACAAGAAGAAGAAGATTACCTGCGTTATTGCTGATGAGAACATGGGATGGGCACTGGATGTTGCAGAGAAAATGGGAATTAGAACAAGGATACTATTCTGGCCTGCCTCTGCTGCTGTATTAGCGCTTGCTTTCAACTTTCAAAGGCTAATTGATGATGGAATAATAGATACCACAGGTATTACTGCCTCCTGTTTGTTTTTTTTTTTTGTTTTTTTCTCTGCTCAACCAAAAGAAAGAACTAATTAATTAATATATTTAAAAAAATAAAAAATAAAAATTAGGAGCCCTTTTGAAGAACAACAACACGAAGATATTGGTTCAACTCTCACCCGGTATGCCAGCAATGGATCCTGAAGAATTCGCATGGATCCGCATTGGTGATGAAAACATGCATAAGATTGTTTTTGATTTCATGGAGAAGAATAATAGAAGGGTTAAAAAGGCAGATTACGTGATCTGCAACACGAGTGAAGCGTTGGAAGAAGCGACCCTGAATTCCTTTCCAGAAATATTAGCAATAGGTCCTCTGCTGTCCACCAATCGGTTAGGAAAAACGCTGGGTTCCTTCTGGTCAGAAGACTCAGATTGCCTGTCGTGGCTCGATAAACAGCCACCGCAATCTGTCATTTACGTTGCATTTGGGAGCTTTACAGTTTTCGACCGGGCACAGTTCCAGGAACTAGCAATGGCTCTCCAACTGTCAAATAAACCATTCCTTTGGGTAGTTAGGCCGGACTTAATTTCCGACGACGACGACGACGAGGAGAAACAAAATGATGATAATAATAATGCTTACCCGAAGCCGACGGGATTCAGAAACAGAAACAGAGTTATCGGAGGACGCGGTCGACTTGCTAGTTGGGCACCTCAACAAGATGTTTTAAATCATCCATCCCTGGCCTGCTTCGTAAGTCACTGTGGTTGGAATTCTACAATGGAAGGTATAAGCAACGGTATGCCATTCCTGTGTTGGCCTTATTTCGCGGACCAGTTTCTTAACCGGAGCTACATCTGTGATGTTTGGAAAGTTGGTTTAGGGTTTAAGCGAAACGAAAACGGAATCATCGAGCGGGGAGAGATTAAGAATAAGATTGATGAGCTTCTGGGAGATGAAAGCTTTAGAGCAAGAGCCATGGAATTGAAATCGAGGATTCTAGATAATCTCAAAGAAGGTGGGAGCTCCAGCAAGAACTTGGAGAATGTAATAAACTGGATTAAACATAATAATTAAGGATTAGAGGAATTATTAGTTCAAAAAGCTTCCTAATAAATTAAGGAGAGTATATTTATCAGCTGCCTCTGGTGGCTTTGTTTTTGTTTTTTTTTTTTTTTTTTTAAATTGGTAACTCTGCAGGTAATAAATCCTCCTAGTATTAGTATTAGTATTAAATCACCAACATTCTTAGAATGCCTCAAAATTTTATTAATAATAATAATGGTGTGGGTATGCCAAAACGGAAGGCAAAGTAGTGCACATGCAAATTGGTCCGAATCCTGGGCGTCGACACTGTAAAGTCCAAGTTTGAAATGGATGGGCTCATACTTGTGGTCACTCCCACCACCCTTTTCTACCTTTCTTCCTAAACTTTGTGCTCACATATTTGCTCTCCTTCAAAGGCCCAAACCCTGATTTCAATTCATGACTATAATGCTCAAAATATAATTTTTCTACTACATTACTACTTTCTTTTTTGTAGAATTATAATACAATATTACTAACATATTCTTTATAAGATATTTAATTTATTGAAAATGTAAGAGATGATAAATTAAATAATAGTGAATAATAATAAATGACTTTTTACATAAATATATATATATATATATATATATATATATATATATATATATTAGATTTTATAATATATTTTAAATTAAATTTAAATTAAACAAAATAATAATGATTTTGAATACCCAATAATAAAAAAAATAAATAAAAAGTAAACGAAAGAAGACTCTTCTTCAAAAAAGTTGTTGTAGTAGGAAAGCCAGATATACAGCCGTATGGAAAACATAAACATAATTCTGCAAAAATAAATACATTAATCGGATTTAATTCTATTTAAGAATAAATAATAACTAATGACAAAACTATTAAATATTTTTGGAATATTCAAATCACAAGTTTGAGTTACCATAAAATGATATATATGAATTAATAAAATTATTAAATATATATATATATAATTCAACTATAAATAGATTTATTATAACGTAAATATATATATATATATATATATATATATATATATTTTTGTTTTAAATTTAAATTGTGTTGGATATAAAATTTTGAGATATATATATATTTTCTCGTGCCTTATCTTTCCTAAAAAAGTTAAGAAATACAACGTTAATGCATTGGGAGTAGCTGTTTATATAAATATTGACAGAAAATAACGTGCTCTATCACTTCACTGACCAAATGGTCCATGCACATCATATGTTTGGAGAGCACACAATATAGCTATAATACTTTTTTTTTTTTTTTTAAATACGATATATATATATAGCTATAATACTTACTTACATATATATATATATATATATATATATTTCAGCCAAGAACAATTATAATTATATATATTGTAAATGATATATATATATATTTAACAGAGGATAAAAAAAAAAAAAAAAAAAAAAAGGTTGCACGCGTTGTAACATTAGGGAGGGTCAGAAGGTTACTACAAGTTGTCACAGCCGTACCATAACATAGCATGTGATGCCATAACATGGACGCACTGCTGTCCATTTCACTGAGATATCATGTGAAATATCAGTAACTCCTTCCCTCTCTCTCTCTCTCTCTCCATTTTTATTTTTATATTTTTTTACTTATAATTATCAATAGTCCTAAAATAATTTATTTACATTCTCAATATATATTTCCTCATTCTTAAAAATAAAATTAAAATATTTTGAAATAAATAAAGGATTTCATGGGGGACTAATTTAGTTTAGTTAGTAAAATGAAGTAGCAAGGCGAATGATTAGAGGATAATGGTACAACATCTACAGCCAGGAGTACTAACTATTAGTGCATTAAGTAATTAACCCAGTTAGGAAGGCATTGCCTGCAGAGACCGACAGTGCATTTCTGCTCATCCCCGTAGACGGAAATTATATACAACCGCGAGCTCTCTCTCTCCATGACAGCGCACACACAGAAAGAGAGAAACAGACACAGGTATTGGGTTTGTCTACTGAATTGCTAACACAGTTTTCAGTCTATCACATGGTTCCTCTCTCTCTCTCTTTCATCCACAGTAAAAAAAAAAAACTTCAGGACAGAAGAGCTCATGTTATAATTTCTGCATAGATATATATATACATATGTATGTATGTATAGTGTCATGCAGAAATTGTAATACACACAGAAAGAAAGGAACGATCTTTTCCACCATATATAGAGTACCGCCTCCTGCGCAATCGAGTAAAAAACAACCTTTTTAACCACTGGACAAATCTACCTGGAAACATTATGCGCATATAAAGAAAAGAGAAGGGTTTGGAAAACAAAGGAATATATATATTATAATATTATGTAATTTCAAGTTAAATATGAAAATTGACTTTTATGATGCTGAAACTACTTCTTGAAGTACATTGCCTTGCAAAATGCAAACTAAAAACAACCAAGAAGGAAAAGAAAAGAACCAAAAAATTCAAGGTAGTAGAGGGGGGAGAAGGGGCCGGAAGCTTTTCTTTTACTTGAGCTTCACTTGGTTGAAGGATTTTAATAATAAAATTTTCTAACCAAAAAAAAAAAAAAAAAAAAAGGAAAAAAATGAAGGAAAAAAAGTACTATACAGCATTCTGGTTATTATCTTGAGAAGGGCAGCCATAAAAGCTTATGAGTTTTTGTAAAACCAAGATTTGGGTCCTGAGAAGAACAATGTAGTCTGCAGTTTCTTGATACAATTCATCTGCTTTTATCTCTTCTCCCTCAATGTGGGCTGGTATCAGACTCTTTAGAGCCTCCAACTTGCCAGAAATTAAGGTAGCAGCAGGAGCAGTATTATTGGTGATCATTCCGGTGGTCTTCAGAGGCTTGCAAACTCGATTTTTGCGAGACTGTAATCTTCTTCTGGTCCTTCTCATCGACAGGGGCAGGCTCGTAATGTTTCTTCTTGGCCTTGAGCCCATCGGAAAATGGCCGACGGACGGAAAGTAGTAGAAGAAGAAGAGAAAATGGTTATTCGGAGGAAGTCAAATGCCGTAAGGCGTTTCAACGGGGAATGAAATGCGTTTTGAGGGGTATAAGTAAGGAGAGCTTCATATATCGCCACTTGTTCGTAGGAAAACCACCAAATTGCCATTTCAGTATTTTTATTTTTTAATGTTAAATATTTTATTAGAGAATCCAATTAGAGTAGTATTAATTAGTACTGCTACACAGGTTCAAGGCACTCCATGCCAATCAATAATTATAACCTATTAAAATTTTTGTATTTACCTTCTTTTTAATTATTACACTCTTCTTTTTTTTTTTTTTTTTTTTTTTTACTTACTCCATTAAGAGATCCAAAGTATTTATTATTATTATTTTTTAATTAAAACACATGATTTAATTTTTGTATTTTTTAAAATTTTCATTTGAAGTAAAAAGAAAATATTATTTTTATCATTAAAATAAAAAATATCTGTAATAGAGAAAAGATATTACTAGCATACATTTTGCAGCTCTCATTTATTATTTTTCAAAGAAAAAATTCAATCAAAATAAAATAAAATTAAAATGGTCCACTACTTCATTAAATTCTCTCTCTACACATTTAGAAAATGAATGGGGGGTTCTGTTACAATGATAATAATAGGTCCTACAACCTCTTAAGTAGATATTTCCCTGTATAAAGGGTATATGAGTAATTTGGGGAAGTCCGACAAAACGACATCACTTTCTTCGTATCTCACTTGAAAATTTTGTAGCGGGAAGCGGCACAACTTGCGAGTTTCCATCACTCACCCACCCACCCACACCAGAGGAACTCTTTCCCTCAGAAAGCCTGCAACGGCACATGTGAGAAAGTTGGGGACCCCCTTTTCATTTCCTAAAATACCCCTTTTTTTTTTTTTTTTTTTCCTTCTTTAATTTCTTTTGGCCTAACAATAAAAGAAAAAAAAAAAAAAAAAAGGTTCCCCTAATTTCTTTCTAAATTTCGGTTCACTTTGCATGTGACGTTGTGTTGTTTAATTCGTTCAGCCTAACAAACTAAAGAACATGGGCACACGCAGGGGCAATTCATGATATTATCACAAAAATATATAATCAATGGTTACAAGTCCTATGGTCTTAATTGAAAGAAAGAAGCAAAAGTTTCATTAATAGAAACAATATTGATAAATGTGGCACCAGGTATTCAATTCAATGGATCAAAAAAAAAAAAAAAAAAGGGATCAAGTTGGGGGGGGCATGAAGAAATGATAATCACAGAATTAGCTAAACAACTTTAACCAAAGAGGAAAAAAAGTAGACTAGGTATAAAAGGCAAAAACAAAGGGCAATATAGTAATTTCAAATGGGGGTGAGGGTGTGTGTATGGCCTCCCAAAAGGGCGCATGTGAATGTGGCATGGGGGCCAGCAAAGACCCCTCATTGGAAGAGAGAGAAAGAAGAGGGCACATGGGGGGCACATGTAAAGGGTAGGGTGGGAGAGAAGAGAAGAGAAGGAAATTGAACTATTGAAGAGAGGTGGTTTATAGAAAGAAAGATGGCAATGTGACAAAGGAGAGACAGTGGAGCAGCATGAAATGTACAGCATGTTCTGCACATTCCCTGCATCGTACTGATCCGGTGCCAGTTCCAGTCTCTCATCGCATCCCACAAATTACACTACAACCGCCGTGATCCTCCGTCCAATTCCAATCTCCCCAAACTAAATTTTTTTTTTTAATCCATATATATATACATATATAAAAATCATATTAATTAATTGAAGGAGGAGTATATTTAATTAGTAATATTAATCAGACAAGCCGCACGGCATCCTTAATAGCAGCGGGTAACGTGATCATTTCTTCATTCATTACATAGAAAAACTTAATTTTGTCACATGTTTGCACATGATCATTCCGGCATGTGTGCCACGTGTGGCTTCTTCACGTGATTCCTCTTCCCCCCCCCACCCCCCCCCCTTTTTTTTTTTTATTATTGAGAAAAAAAAAAAAAAGGTTGATTCTCTCAGTGAGTTTTTCTAATCCATAATCTTAATCCTTCCTAATCTTTTTCTTATCTAAAAACATCAAATTCCTCACTTTTCTTGTTGTTGTTGATTATATTCATATTTCAATTAATTAAAAATTATTGAAATTGAACTTAAATGAATAAAAGATCTCTCACTCCGATCACCTGCTGTACTGTACTGTCCCGTGACATAAAAGAAATATGGTCCTTCTTGATACAAGGATGGCCATTAATATGGGTGAGTGTGCAGAGGAGGTCGGGCAAAAGGTCCCTATACAGAGCATTAATTGAAACTGCATGTCATGTGTGCAATAATTTTACCACATGACCTTTTTTTGAGTTTGGACTTTGGATAGCTACTGCGCATTATGGTCTATGGTTAACCAAATATGGTAGCCGTAAACCCCACTGCCTACGCACTTCATCACTCAATCGTAAACTCTTATAAAAAAAAAAAAAAAAAACTGGGATACAGACAAAAGCTGGGTTTTTCTAATTAGTAGTTCTTGAATGAAAGAACAAAGATGATTGAATCTAAGTTTATATTATTAAACTAATTAATGATAATGGAGATCAGGAGACTGATGATTCTCTGAATTTTTGCAGGCAGGATGAGGCTGGTGGTAATACATGCATAAACAATTTATTCCAAAGAATCCTGATCAGTCACACAGTCTACAATCTTGCTCATGTCCGTTGTCCATCCATGACAAAATAAAGAAAAGCTTAGTTAATAATATATTTATTATCCGGCACAAAGATTAAAAAAAGTAAGCAGGAAATTAAAATAAATGGGGGAGAGTCAACTACAGTTTTTTTGATCCCCAGTAAGTGTGCTTACAGGTAAAGGTAAACTCACTCACTAACTCAAGCAGAAACTGGAACAGGCAAAAAATCAAACACCTGGTAGGCGTTCATTTGTTGGATTGGTTGTTTTGGCGTTAGAAGAAGGCCAGGGGGGGGTAATTGTATACGGCAGCTGCATGCATCCAATCCAATCCATGTGCTAAAGTTTGCTTTATTCCTTTTGTTTTTTGGTCGGCAGAAGCCACCCTCTCCGGCCACTGCCAAACCTAATCAATGCGAGTTCCTCTCCACCTTTTCTTTTTCTGTTCATAAACCATATGACCCACTTGTTTTGTCTAACGTGCAACATTACTATTTTCACAGTTTCTGAACTTTCCTCCCTCTTGTCGTTTTCTTCCTTCATGTCTCCTCCTCCTCCTATTCTAATAAAACTTTCTTTATTATTTATTATGATCAACAAAAAAAAAAAAAAAAACCACCTTCTGAGCTTGGAATTGTGAACTTCTTTTCACCACCTCATCATCATAATCTATCTCTATCATCTATTAAAGATTTACCTGATCTTAACCAATTAAGAATCAATCAAATTTTTATTAATATTAGACTCAGTAGTTCTGGATGGTCAGTACATTTTTATAATTTGGGCTGATTCAGTTTCCTTTTCTCCTTTTCTCTAATGGCCCATAATTAAATGGATATAGGCCCATCTCTAATGTTCATGTCAAAGCCCAATATGCTTCTCAATCCCTTCATAATATATATTTTTGAATGGATAAAATCTCTAAAAAGAGAAAATAGAGGAAGTACTTTGATAATTTTCTTTATTTTTTTATCCAAACACGTAGTAAATGAGAATGAATACTGGTACCAACCTCTATGGGACCCATAATCCCTGCTATGCTGTCAACTTAGGTTCATTACGAATAAAATCCCCTGCGAGTCGCACTTTCCAAAGGCTGCGCTCTTCTTCCCCCTCAAATTTCTCTCTATCTATTCAGGCTTTCTTCTAGGGTTTCTCGCTTCAATTCACTTTACCATTTCACTCCGCGAAGAGGAAGAGAAAGGTAAAGAAAGAGCAAGGATTAACAAAACTACTTTCACTTTTATTATTCTAATTCTTTTTTTTTTTCACTTTTTTCACAGTTTCTTACAACTCTTTTCCTCCTTTTTTTCCCCCGAATTTTTCTTTGATTTAGAGATCACTGTAAGATTGTTCGATGTCGTTGCTGTTTTTACGGTTTGTTAATCGTCTCTGATCTTTTAAAGGTATATCGGACATTTATGCTAGGGCTCCTTAACATTTAATTTTAAGGAGTTTTATTTATCGTTTTTTAACCTTTTACTGAATTCTGATAAATTTCTTTGGCGATTTATCCTTGCTTATTTCCGTGTTATTGATTTTTTCGGCGTTATTCTATGATTAATTTTTGTGGTAGCTTGTGATTATCGCTAGATCGATTTTGGAGGTTTATATATATATATATATATATATATATATATATATAAACATGCCTTTTCTGCTATCTTAATTTTCAGAAGGAAAGTATGCGTGTCCTTTTTCTTTCACCCTCAAGCTTTGCATAAAAGAGGACGAGTAGTGGTGATAATTTACATTATTTCTGCTGCTAGATCAACAAAGGCAGTTTGTTTTAGTTTTTGAGTCAATTGTCATTTTGGCCTGAACGATTTGTTTTATAATTTTGATTCAATTTAATATTTCTGCTTTATTACTTGTCAATCTTGATAAGAGTGTGATACGGTGGTATGTGTAACCTGAAAATTTTCATTTCAGAATGATGATTATATTTGACCTTTGTTTAATTTTTTTTTTTTTTTTAAATTTATATATATATATCAATTTAATTGTGACTAGTTGCGCTTGTGGTTTTTACATGTTGTATTGTAACTTCTAATGGTTCATATTTCTGGCATTCTGTTAGTATTTTTAACTCAGAAATCAAACGAGAGAAGCTTTGACAACCTTGGTTATGTATTTGCATATTTAGCATTTGGAATCGTCTTGCTTTTCTGATGTGGCATCTATAATTAGAATTTTCACTATCATGGAATAATAATAATAATCACAAATAAATAAAAATGACTATGAATGGTCTCATAAAGTTATTATTATGCTTTGTGTTCATAGAGATCATTTTTGGTTAGTCGTCTTCTTCTTCTTTTTTTTTTCCCATTAAATATTACTCTTTGTTTCTTGTATAACGAGTGAATTTAACAGAGAATAAATAATTGAATCCTTTTTCTTTTCACAGCAGCACATGTTCGCCAACCAATTCTAGCATAAGAAAATAATCATCTCCTGAAATTTTAACTTGTTAAAATGCCAAGTGAAGAGATTTTGAAGGCTGTTTTCCCACTTTTGGACTGCACAGACCTAGCTAAATGTATGCTGGTGTGCAAGCAGTGGCAAGAGATTGCTCAAGACGATTACTTCTGGAAATGCTTATGTGTGAAAAGATGGCCATCAGTATGCAAGCGGCAATGCTCTCCCATGGTTACCTACTACAAACTTTTTCAAAAGTTCTATAAACGTCAACATCGAAGAAGCCTTCTTCCTCCTAGGCTGTCCTTAAGTGATTTGGAATTTTACATTGACATTTGGGCTGAAGAAAGCTTGATCTTTTCTGAGGTTGTTCCTGGGCCCACTCTTGAGAAAGGAATGTGGTTACCTCCTGCTGGAATATGTAATGTGCTCAAGTGTCACTTGGAGGGTCCAGAATATAAAATGATTCTTCCTGTTGAACCACGATTTACCATTCCATTGTGCCAATCAGTAAGTGTTTCTGTGCTTGTAGGGCGAAAAGACTCCAAGAAGGTTGCCTGCATAATTGATAAATCTGTTTTTGATTACATTGACCGAACAGCATATCGAGCCCAAGCTTTTGATTACCTTGATATTTCACCTAGCTATCCATTTGTATCAGAGATTCGAGCATGGATCTCCTTGCTCTTTATGGATAGTGGCAATGAAGGGGTAATTGATGTTTTTGGTATTGAGGTTGATTTCTGTGATGCTGCCAACTCTGAGGAAGAAGTCCTGTGGCTGCTAGACATGCTTGATTGGAAGTGAGGCTTATTCAGTTCAAGTCTCTTAAGAGGGCTGCAATCTACTACTGGTGATCTGAACTCTTCACTGCCTTTAGGTCAACTCCATCTTCATTGGTGTTGATTCCTGTTTGCTAAAAGTTTGTGAGTATTATAAATTAGTATGGACAGCTTGTATAGGTGTTCGTATTTTATCCAACTCTTTCCTGTAAATACTAAGTTCACTTCCCTATGTGTTGATTCCTGTTTGTAAATACCACAAGGCTGATTGTGTGGGGAAGGTGGGTGCTGCATATGTGCCTGAACCACTTGAGTTCTATCTATCCTTTCTATATTGTGCCTGCACTTCCATGGATGAAATTTGATTGCTTGCCTTATGCGTTGGTATGTAGTGAATAGTGTTAATGCTGCTGTTAGTTTTAATGGTTTTGTGCTTAGACCCTTCTAACTAGGCAGCCAAATTCCTAGGTAAATGTTCTATAGCAGTAGCCTCTGGTTTCACCGTTCTGCATTTTTCTATGCTCTGTTTTTAATGACCAAATTGAAAATTATCTTAAGAGCTGTGGGTTGGCTATTGTTTCTAATGCCAATTGATTTTGTTCGTGTCTGGGTCTGGGTCTGCGTCTGCGTCTGCATGTCCGTGATGTTGTTAGTGGAAGTTATTTTTATATTTTAACATTGGGGGATATCACACAACACATTTACTACCATTTATTTTTAAGGTCTAATTTGTTGGGACCACATATGTAGTACTTCATAGCCGCTGTTCATGGTTAGGACTCTTTTTTAATTGTAAGTTGGAACTCCCGGAGATGAAAAATTTTCTTCCTAAGGGGTTGGAAGATAAGCTATTGAGCCAGTCGCTTAAACATCTGCCGATGCAGCATGCAACTGGTGCTTCGTTGGTGAGTTCATCAACGTTGCAGACTCATTGAAAGGATTTTCCCTACCATTCATATTGGGGTGGAAACCTTTGATTGATAATTGGGGAGATATTGATGGCGTCTTCTTTGATGGCTTTATGAATATATGGTATCTTAAATTATCAACATTTAAATCCAACTTTCCTAACTCCCTACAAAGTTCTATCTATTGAAGTTTTTCATATTTACTTTTAATGTTTTGATAAATCAAGGATAAATTTTTGTTTAAAAAAAAAAAATACTTTCAAATATTCTTTTACTACAATAATAGCTTATAGTTTAACTTGTCCACTTAAGTGTCTCTATGAAGAACATAAGTTTGACACTTGTTATAAATGATTTAATGTCGTAATTTCAACTATACTATATGTGATATAGCCTTCCATGGATCTCTCTTAAATACCGCGTAACCAAAAAGAAATAAATACAATGACAGAAAGTGTACACGTATAGAAGGATATCAGAGAGTTAGGAAGGCGGATAACTCAATTTCTCTTCAGAACTGAAATATTTACAATCATCAATTAGCTCAGCTCGTCAGTGTTGCAGATCATCAGGAAGAATTCGTTCCCCAGTGAAAGGATCAAATTTGTATGGTTGACCAGTGAAAGGATCAAATCTAAATTGGGGTCGTGAAGATCCATGTTCAGCTGAAGCTGTGATTTGGGGACTCCTGATTAGAGGTCGGGGAGATCTAAATTCCGCTGCAGCTGCCACCTTCTGTGAACTTAGCTTCTGCAATCTGTCATAAGGTACGGAAGATGTTGATGTTGCCCACAACGGAGATGATCTCATTTCCTTCATTCTTCCAAATGATCCTTGAGTTGAGATAGGAGAGTCTGGAAATAAAACAGAATAACGAGAAATGTAGCCATCTGGCCTGCAATAGAAATAGCTAAGTATTCAGTTACCACCGGTCATCAATTAATAAAGTCTAATAATACCAGATGCGAAAAATGAAGTTTTAGACCTATAGTTCATATTACTTGGCATGAATCAAGCAAGTAGGCTACATGGAGAATGGCATTAATCGTTTCCTTACCCCCCTGGTTTTTCTGTCACAAGGGGACCAACCAAGATAGGGAGCAAAGTTTACCTGGTGAATGGCAAACCAGAAGGAGAAGCAACAGGATCGACAGCAGAGAGGTTACTGCGTCCACTGAAGCTGAAAAGCAAATTTGAAAAACCATTAATAGGATCAAACATACTAATCCTTCCTGCTCACCATATCCATCCATATATCCTATTAGCAGGCCCATCCATGTCTATCATATTAGCGGAATGGCTAACCTTTGAAGGGTTGAGTCTACATGAACTCTATTGGAGAAGCTGTAAAGCCCCGAATCCCTTGTAGCAATATCTGCTACTCTAGAGAAACTTCCAGCAAGCCTATTGGACCTCATCTTATCAACTTGATGCTGTAGCCAGAAGAAAATTTTTTCCATGAAAGCAAATTCACATGAATAGAGCAATAAAACAGAATCTGTTAGATGCTTTTCCAAGTTTTGCTAATTACATACCATAGAAATTAAACCAGCTAAATAAATTCTCTTATCTTTTGAGTCACCTCCAGACAACATAAACTGCATAGGGAAAATGTAATAAGATGTCAAAATGTGAAGAGAGCACATTGTTTTTAACTCAATCTGAGAAAAATTAATGATCTATAGGTGCTTAAAATTATAATGACAAGTGAAAACTGTACCTGATCAAGGGTAGATATAGCAGTAGATTCAGGTAGTTCTTTGAGACTATTCAGGCTTTGAATGTCAATCTGTCCAATAATCACATGAAGAATTTGAGATCTAATGATCAGATGGATGCCCCATATGCAGAACATGAAATTGAGATCCAGACATTTTTCTTTTATTTCTTTTTTTTAAGGAGGGGCGAGGGGAAGAGTTTGGCATGAGAAAAAATTAGTGCAACAGCCAGAGATTTGTGATTTAGATATTGGAACTAAGAACTTGAATGATTCCAATGGGGAAGCTCTTAAGATCAATAACACATCAAACTATTAGCTAATGCAAAAATGTTGCCGACTCTTCCAATGCCTAGAATATGTTTTATGTGATCGATCATTAGAGACTTCCAGTAAGTTCCTTTTTTCAGAGGATAATATGCACACCAACTGAATACATTCCTTCAGGAAATTATGCAGAAATCTGCTGTATTACAATTACATTGTTATCCAGTGGTAGCAATCACATAATTTATTGCAGGCCAATTAATTCCTTGACACCTATCATAGCATTGTTTATTGCCTTCCTGTACATTTAGCAATGGCAAACTTCGAAAATGTTACACGCCTTAATGTTTTTGCAATTTTGACATCATCTTTACCATTACCATTAGTACACTTAAATAAGAAAATAGAGTAAATGCGAAATTTAAGCAGCCAGGATTCCCCTGCAACACCCTTAACAATCCATTCATGATGTCCAAGCATAAAGCAATTACTAACTGTTTTGAATCTAAAAATGACTTACATCAAATCGAGTTGCAATACCAAGTCGCAGAATCCGGAGTAAACGCTCCTTGACACTGGCAGGTAAGGCCAGTACAGCCGCTTCATAAGGATCACCATATTCCACATCCTGTAAAATTGAAAGAGAAAAATAGTAATAAGCAAATAATTTCTATAGAAGCACAAATTTTTTTTTTTTTTTTTTTTTAAACAAATCTGATCATGCAAATGAAAACTCAAAACAAATAATGTAGTTGTTACAAGAAAATCCATATATGGTCAGGTGAATATAGTTCATTAATTGAAGTGCTTCATGGCGTTAAGATCCACAAGTATAGCAGAAAATTTCTTCACTGCACTACTTTGATTTCCTAATACCTTCTTTTTTCCCATGAACATACATGAACCGAATTGCAATCTGACCATAAATTCTAATAGTACTAAGAAATATATATAAAAGAAAAAAGTAAAAAAAAAAAAAAAGTGAATTGCTACAGAGAGCAAGAATTGACAATTGACAATTTATTTATCTTTCATCCAAAAGCCTCTTCAGAAATGGAGGAGAAATCACAAGTTGTGGCCAACAAAGTTCAGCAGTACATAAACTGTAAGAATAAATGCTTAGCTCAAATTTGACCAAACTCATCTCTCTTATAAGGTCTCTGCAACAAATATTCCCTTCTCAAGACCTAGAGCTTATGAATGATTTTCATTTTCATTTTTTCCCCCATAAAATGGTTCCATTTGGAAAACCTAAATATGGATTGATTAATTAAGTGTCATACATATTACACTATTTTCAATTAAATCCAGATTTCAACAGTTTGTAGAAAACGGGTAACATAGAATTATTGCAAAAACAACCTGGTGAGCATGTTGTATGGGACCAAGGGGTGCAGGAACACTGGAATAAACAATTGAACTTTTTTCAGAGACATGATTTGGGGTCTTGTCATGTACTTTGCTTTCTGATTCCTCACGAGTGCGCTTCCTTGTTTTGTCCATGGGCCTTGCTACTTCAACCTGCTTCAAAAAATAACCCCAATTATCTACATAGGTAAAGGCTCCATCTTCTTTTCATGGGAGAACTACATGGTTTCAAAATTTAAAAAGATAAAGAAGCTTCAATTACCGATAGCTTATATGATGGGCCACCTTTAGGTCCCTGTACCGTCTTCTCATGCATTTCTTTAATAGCATTATCCAGATCCTATTCACATTCAATAAATAAGATTCAAATGTACACAAGATTCACTATCTTGATGAGCAAGATTACAAATAACGAAATGATATAACACAAAAGAAATACAAACATGAGGAGCCGAAAAGATATTAGCATTTTGTTCATGAGAATTAGACTCCCAATATAGGAAAAATCCATGAACTACAACATCTCATGATCAATTAATCCTGGCAAGAAGATCAACAAAATTTTTAACACATGTCAATAGAGTTTCTCATCAAAACATCTTCTAGGAAATAGAGTACGTAGTTGAGGATCTTGCTTTAAAGTCACAATATGCGGTAAAAAGTTGAAAAACAGATAGTAACATGAGAAAATATATATGTGTGCGCTAGTGTGGGCATAAATATGCATATGTGACAGAAGACACATTTTAGATTATGTGAATCCCCAAATAAGGCAATTTATATCAAAGGGGTAAAATATTTTTAGGGTACAAGTTAAGGAAGCATTCAGGAAATCCTCAACTTTCCTGTCAATTTATTATACCTCTAGATAACTCTCCACTTCCTTCTCTACTCAAATTATGGTATGATCATAAGAAAGTAATTTTGCTCTGAAAATTAATCACAAGTTTTTGAGAGAGATGATCACTCCTCCTACACCCTTTCCCCAAAGTCCTGTTTTAGGACAGATGATAAACACAAAAAGGTAGTACAAGTATTGAGAAGATCACAGTTATACGACGATAGACTTACTAGATTCACAACTCATAAATTACACAAAACATGAATAAAACACAAAAATAGCAATTAAATGAACATAATTGATTAAGGGTAAGTTTCTTCAATATATTACTGTATGCTATGAGTCATGGTATAGCCAAATAACTCGTTCCTTCACTAATTCAATTACTAATTCCAAGACTTATTCTACAACTGCATATTTAATCTTTATTTCTCAGGACTAGTAAACAGGTATCCTTAAATTTTAAAAGTTCACTATATATCTTGCTTACTCTCTTCTCCCTTTTTTTTTATCCCCTTTCTTTTTCCTTTTTCCAAACCCTAGAATCCCATAACAGCTGCCATGCGTCCTCAACATCCCTCATGATTCATCATCTTCTTCCCTCAAAAGTCATTGGATTTGTTCAAGGTAGTGAACCAGATTGTTAACCCAGAGAAATCCAAGTGACCTTTGATTCACAATCCAATGATTAAAGAGGCGAATCTGATAAGTACAGAAGAAAGCATATTGTATACATATATATATATATATATATTCAACTAGCACAATTACAAAAATAAAAGACTAACTTACGGATCTTTTAGTGAAATGAACAAAACCAACAGGAGGGCTTCCCTTACTCCACAGCACGACTTTTTCTATCTGAAAGAAGAATGAAATACCCATTAACTATTGTATCAACCACAAAGAAAAACAATTAGAATGACAAGCTGTTTACCATTCCGAATGACTCGAATAATTTTTTCAAGAAATTCTCATCGGCATTTGTAGGAAGGTTACGGATAAAAGCAATCTTGATCTGAAGCCAACAAGACAGTTTTAAGTATGAGTGTGATAAACATCTTTTTGGCTCAAACTTAATATTCAAATGAAAAAACCTTAGCAAGTACTGTTGGGTCAGCTTCAGCTTCTTCCTCGGCCCACTGAACAGTTGGATGCAAATGACCACCAATAACAAAGTCTGGTTTTGAACCCACGCGATGTGCCCTTGCTGCAGCCTGTTATTGAGAATTTTGAGGCAGTTTTGAGAATTTAGGATTTGAAAGCTTCACTATTTGGATGCTTTTTGTTATTTGTTATAAAGTTAAATGTAAAGATTTGCTTAGTTAGAAGCATGATTTGAATTTTAAAGCAGTTTTAACAAAAACAAAACTCTTAGGGAGGTTGTCTATGCTAAAAAGGCTGTTTGTGACCAGCTATTGCTCAGTTCACTCATGAAACACCTTTGTTTGATAAAAGGAAGTACCAAGGTAGGCAATTAAATGGCAGAATTGGTAGAGAATATTTAAGGATTTCATGGTTCATGATATGCGATTAAAATGAAGTAGTAATTAAACAAGTATTTTTCCAAAACCAGAAAGAAACATGCATGTTAAAGCAAGGAACCAGAATAGAAGGCCCCCTGGGAAGAGAAGACATGCAACCAAGAAGTATGGAGAAAAAGACTACATTTGATGATAAATATCAGTTCACTGATGAGAAGCACATGGACAGACAGAAGGAATGACAAAGATGACCAAGTAGGCGACATTTTAATTTTTCAGATTGAATATTACTGACAGCAATATTTTGTGTTAGTTTTCCTCTGACTCAATATCTGTGAAACATGTTCAAGCTTTTGGATGACTCAAAATAGTAATACCCACAGAAAAATTAACACCTAATATTGGTTATATTCTGATTAAAAAAAGAAAAAAAAAGAAAAAGAATAGAGCTATAACTTATAAGTGTATAGAAAAAAAGAAGTTGGGAATAGAGTAAATTAAAAAGAAATGAAGGAAAAGTTTGAAAGTCTTCCTTAAGCCAAGACAGAATCGAACAACTGAAGATCAGATTTCTGCATTAGGATTCCCAAATAAGAAATACTGACTACGAGGTTGAATAGTCAGATTCTTAGCCTTGCATGGTAGAACCTCGGGATAGATAGTGAGTACACAATCTGCTGAAAGAATAATATTACTCACAAAAAGTCATGAGATGTCCAGACTACATTGACAGACTGCCAAGCTACAAGTTCTATCACGAAGGAGAATTCTCTAAAAAGCCAAGGTCATGAAGAAGTGTATGCACAGAGATAACAGTGCAGGATCTGGAAAGGAATGAATTCAACCTTGATAGGACCAGATCCAAGTCAATGAGTTTATGGTTTCAAGTTACAACATTTATCTTTTCTTAACATTTTAGAGATCCAATTTCCACATAAGCATAGCACCATTATAGTTAAAATACTGATGAAGAGAGACAGGTTTAGGATGACGAACGAAACAAATAACAATAAAAAAGAATGAAGGGACACAAAAACAATACACCAATGAAGCAAAAGTGTCATTGTTAAAACCCATAAATTAGGAAGAAACCTGCAATTGTGGCAGCAAATGTTATAATCAACATCTTGACAAGAAAGATACTAAAAGTAGCCCTTCAAGGGAATAAGAGCTCGGCAAAAACAAATACATACTTCATCATAGTTGAGGATACCAATCATCTTTTCACAAGGATGACCTCACATTGTCAACAAAAATTTCTGTGGAAGCTAATAATTGAGATATCTATGGCATACTACTGATTTATGAGACTTTTGGTAGTAAATTAAATGTACAGTTGTGTCTATTATAAACCCAGATTTAGTAATAAGGCCAGAGGATAATTTGTCATTTTGGGGTGGTAATTGATTTTAGAATAATTTTCTTGGAAGACTTTTAGAAAGTTACTTTCATTAGCAAATGGTTCAAAAACCAACATGCTGCAACCAAGAGTCAAAACCACGAACCTGAGCGTCTAGCCTGTATGATTTCAGATGCATCAAGTAAGTAAAGCAACATCGTAAAATATGAAAAACAATTAGTCAATAAAATGCATAGGGGAACTAAAATAAAGATCAGATCCAGGAAAGTCTTACAGCATGAGATGCAAACTTCACAAAGGCAAAACCACGGTTCCGTTGTTTACGTACTACTTCCATTTCCCCACTACTCAGTGGCATGGGAAGATCAACAGAAACAACATCTGGGAAAACCTGATGAAGGTGTAGAGGAACAAAGTCACTATTTTTTGCCCTCAAACTCCCTACCCTCCAAAAAATGATGGCACTTAACTAGTGAAATAAAAACAACCTGCTGCACAATTCCTTCAAATTCAGGAGCACTCCAACCTTAATCAAAACATTTCCCAAAATTCAAAGTCAGCTATGTAAGATAAATAGATGGTTATACGTAAGTTTATCACCTTGAATTAGAAGATATACATATATACAAATATGTCACATTTGAAAATAAAATTTCATTCACAACCACATGAAGGAAAATCAGAATTGAACGACAATCATGAAAAAAGGTATTCTATGCAAGAATATTTGTGTTAGCCTGACATGAATGGTGGAGTAATTGTCTTGACCAGACATAAAGAAAAAACCAGAAGTGATGGAAACAGTACTAGGTGATTGAAATTTGACTGAAAGTTAGATACAGGACAAACCTTTATTGAGGTTCCCAAAATATAATGTATCCTGCTCTGTTGATCGAAGAACACCAATTTTCTTTCCATCAAGCTGAAACATTAAGTGCAGAAGAGACGAGAACAAATTAATGTTCTGTATTTGCCACATTTAACCCAAAAAGAGGGAAAGAAAAGTCAACAACATTTTGGAATGTTAAATTGTTTAAGCATTTTCACGGCGATGACTGTTTTACAAGTAAATTTTTCTAATAGACAGGATCGTATCTGATTTAAATGCAGTATAACCACATATAAGGTCTAGCATACTGGTAAAAGATTTGGCAGCCAAAAATATTAACTAATTACATGAGAGGTTACAGATATCAAATATCATTCACTTTTTTCCTTCATCAATCATCAATTGATGCATGTGAAAAAAAAGAAATTTTAATGCAATAATAAAATTATAGAATATCATCCAGAAAAATTCTATTTTACCACAATCCCATTTTTTTCCTTTATAGCTTTCTCAGCAGCTTCCTTTGTTGCAAATCGTACAAAGCAAAAGCCCTATCACAACATAGAAAAATCACATCAAAGAACCTGAGATAAAAAAATGTACACACATCTAAAGTGACATGTTTATCATTCAGATAAACATAAGACAAACCTTCATGCTACCCTTGTGATTCTTTATCAAGCGAATCTCCACTATTTCCCCACAAGGGGAGAATACCTTGAGAAGCAGAGAGAGCATTAGATGGACTTGCTTTTTGCAAACAAACACATATTCAGTAGGGAAAGCAAAACATAGAAGATAACAAACCTCAAGCATCTTGCTTTCAGTAATAGTTTGAGGCAAACCCCCGACAAAAACTTCAGATCCCCTGACAGCATACTCTTCAACAGAAAAAATTTTCCCAAGCAATTGAAATGTCAGTGATGTTATAAGAACACTGTTTCACTGGTATAATTTTTTTTAAAAAATTAAAAAAAAAAAAAACAACAACAACAACCTAGGAGCAAATGGATTTCTGCTTCTTATACTGCACAAAACTAGGAAATTAATGGTCTTGCAAGTATAAACAAACTTTACACCCTATAAGCATATGTTTCTTGTATAACATACAGGCTAATATACTTCTTTTAAAATTAAAAAATAAACACTACTTGTGATTAGATGCAGATCCTAACTCTATCCAATCAGACAAGCTTTTTCAGTTCAGTTATGTATGAACATTGTAGTTTATTTAATAACTGTCATTGAACAGAGTCCATGCAAATAAGTGGTGGCAGCAGAGAAGTATAAAAATTTATGTGGACACAACTTACGATGATGCTCCTGAGGCTGGCTCATCACTACCGATGCTGAGAAACTTATCTAACCAAAAATAGAAAGGCAAAGGAAAAATCAGATAGGAAAAATAAAAGATTAAAATGGAAACATATTATTATTTAATTGCGTAATTCCTACACAATCAAAAATCTTTTTACCAATTCCTTTGTCCCTCTTTACGCTAACGATTGCATTCTAGAAAGCTAATCAAGAGATAATTCACAAAATCACATTAGTTCACGTTCTAATCGCTGAACTATGAACAAGTAAAGATTAACCAATGCTCTAAACCATTCTTGCAAAAAGCCAAAGACCAAAGGCACGGGAAGTAAAAGAATGGAAACAAAGATTGCTTAGTAAACCCTTTCAGGAAAAGAAGTAACAATCGTAGCACAAGATTTTGATGTAAATGCTGATTAATCTGCAGAAACGGGAAAGGGATGATTTATTTTATTTTTTTTCAGGAAAAGAGATGAAGATTGAAGTGCGTGCCACGAAATTAACAATTTGATGCGATTACCGGCGTTTCTGAGATAAAATTTGCGATCCAAAAGAAGAACAACTTACCTAGGTCGTTGAGGCACCGGGGGAACTCGAGAGAACTAACTTATCGGTAACCTAGCAAAGCGAAACTGACTGACTAAATCACACTTTAGTGTCTTATTATAATTATATAATTATGGGTTCTTCTAAGTATAATGTACTTTGAGGTTACGTTACTAAAATAACCTTTTCCTTTTCACTTTTAATGTTTTGGAGAAAACTAGTACTGAGATAAGATAAAAATACAAAATAAAAATTTAGAATATTATCAGTGTAAATTCTTTAAATTAAAATTCAAAAAAAAAAAAAAAAAAAAAAAAGGAGAGAATGCTGAAAGGTCATTCATCATTCATTCATACGCGGTGGCACAACAAAATTAATATTATTAATACTACATTTCCTGATTGGGAAAGGGTACACATGCTAACTATGCCAGAGTGCATTAACCTTAATGTTACAAGTATAGAAATGAAACTTGGGCGTGTGCATCTGAGCCAGCTCTTCAAAACTATGTATTATGTACCATCCTTATTCAAATGTTACATAATGATCATGGTCATAATGTCTTCGACACCACTTCCTCGTTTTCTGCGGAGGTATCTACATCAGGTACCATTCTCCTAAAGACCAACTTCTGCTGGGGAAGCTGACCATTTGCAAATGCTGTTACCTCAGTGTCTACCACAATGGTATCTTCATCCTTAAAATCTCCCCTCAGAATGCCTCTGGCAAGTTCGTTTTCAACATATTGTTGAATCACTCTCTTCACTGGTCTAGCACCGTAGTTTGGATCGTACCCAAGATCCCCTAAAAGCTGAATAGCAGCATCATTCACTTGAAGTTTCATCTTCTTATCAGCAATTCTCTTTTGAACTCGTTCCAACTGCGTAGGAAAATGTTTTGAAATGTTAGGGTCACAAAACAATCAACCATCTCAAAAACATCCGATAAGCAGAAATTGGTTTATATATGCAAAATTTAATCAACAAAGAGAGAGATACCTGCAATCTGACAATACTGTTAATCTGCTCACGGTCGAGGGGCTGGAACACTATGTATTCATCAACTCTATTCATGAATTCAGGACGGAAAATAGCTCTGGCAGCCTCCATGACCCTTTGCTTGATGCTCTCATAAGCCATTTCCTTGGGCAAATTTTCATCATCTGTGTTTAGTATATATTGTGAACCAACATTTGAAGTCATGATGATTACAGTGTTGGTGAAACTCACAGTACGGCCTTGAGAATCGGTCACTCTACCATCATCCAAGATTTGAAGGAACACGTTGAACACATCAGCGTGGGCCTTCTCAATTTCATCAAACAAAACTACTGCATATGGCCTTCTGCGAATGATTTCAGTCAACTGTCCTCCTTCTTCATATCCAACATAACCAGGTGGGGCTCCTATTAGCCTTGAAACTGCATGTTTTTCCATGTACTCACTCATATCAATACGCACAAGAGCTTCCTCAGTGTTGAACAAATAGGAGGCAAGAGCCTTTGCCAGTTCTGTTTTCCCAACACCAGTAGGACCCATGAACATGAAACTAGCAATTGGACGGTGAGGATCTGAAAGGCCAGCTCGAGATCGCTGGATAGCCTCTGCCACTGATCTGACTGCAGGATCTTGACCAACGACCCTTTTATGTAACTCTTGCTCAAGATGCAAAAGTTTCTCCCTCTCCGACTGTTGTAACTTAGAAACAGGTATCCCAGTCCATTTGCTCACAATCTCAGCAATGTCACTCCCCGTAACTTCTTCTCTAAGCATGGATTTTCCAGACTTAAGATACTCATCTAATTCTTTCTCAGCAGTATCAAGTTGACGCTGCAAAGCGTTCAGGCTCCCATATTTCAGTTCAGCTGCACGATTAAGATCATACTCACGCTCAGCCTGCTGGATCTCCACATTTATCCTGTCAATCTGAAAGAGCATAAATTAAGTCAGATGATGAAGCAGTACACTTTTTCTTTTTCTTTTTTTGATAATTAATGAAGCAGTACACTTAATCATCCTTGGAACTGATAAAGTTGGAAGGAGTCACTTGGTTTAATTATTCTTGGCATCTCATTTGTGAATCAAGATAGTTATTCAATGCTGAACAGTCCCAATAGAAGGCCATAAAGCAAGTGTGGGTTCAACTCCAAGACCAAGCAAGAAAAGAGGTAGGGAAATAACAATTTCATAAAGAAATACACACCTCTTCCTTGATTGATTGAATACGGGTCATAACAGTCTTCTCATGTTCCCATTGCTCGGTCAGTTCAGCTTGTCGAGCCTTCAATAGTGATAATTCTGCATCTAAGCGATTCAATCTCTCCTTTGATGCTTTGTCAGTATCATTAGTAAGAGAAAGTCTTTCCATCTCCAGTTTCAACACCGTACGGTCAATTTCATCAAGAGCTGTCGGCTTTGAGGTTATTTCCATTTTCAATTTGGCAGCAGCTTCATCAACCAGGTCAATAGCTGTATTCAAGGTAAAATATTAGATCACACACTTGGCATCCACATAAAACAGGGATATATTTGCAGTCAACCAAATATGTAAAATCAGTCCGGCTAATCTTTCCTGTTGCACTTAAATGTAAGTAGAAACCATGTGATGACAAGGAAAATGCCTGCGGTTACAATTATAGGCTGAAGCAGGGCACAACTTGCAAACAACAGAAAGGCCAACAAATACAAGAAATAATACAAAATATTAGCACTACAACTTGGATCAGAGAACTAATTTCAAATACCACACTTAACAGCCACCATGGGCTGTTTTTAATGCAAGTGGTAAATATAACAGCAAAGGACAATGAAGCTATTACTGACTAAAATACTGATTTAGCCACTAACCTTTGTCGGGTAAAAAGCGACCACTTATGTAACGATCAGAGAGGAGTGCAGCTTCTACAAGTGCACTATCTGAAATTCGCACCCCATGATGCAGCTCATACCTTTCACGAAGTCCACGAAGAATGGAGATGGTATCTTCCACACTCGGTTGGTCGACATAAATTTGCTGGAAGCGGCGCTCTAATGCAGGATCCTTCTCAATGTATTTACGATATTCATCCAAAGTTGTTGCACCAATGCACCGTAATTCCCCACGGCCAAGCATGGGTTTCAGGAGATTTCCAGCATCCATGGCACCATTGGTAGCACCTGAAGAACAATGAAACTGCATCCATGATTTATTCGTACTTACAAAAATGGAATATGTTACTGCTAATAACTGTTTCATACTAGAAGTTCAACAAATCTTGCTAACCATGCATTATTTCTTCAATGAAGGACATTTAAGTATTACCTGCTCCCACGACTGTATGGATCTCATCAATGAACATTATAATCTGCCCATCTGAATCTGTGACTTCCTTGAGTACAGCTTTCAGTCTATCTTCAAATTCTCCACGATATTTAGCACCAGCAATGAGAGCACCCATATCAAGGGAAATTAACTGTATCCAGACAATAAATTTCTTAATACAAACAACCCTCGATGCTTGCACAAAAATTGAAAGCTTAGAAGATAGCACCACAAAGGTTTTTTAAAATAAATAAATAAAGAGAGAGAGGAGAACAAGCAACTCTTAACAAACATAAGAACTTAAGAAACTTTTCAACAAAGAAGTTGACTGTAAATTTCTAGATTACACACCCTTCGGTTCATCAAGGCTTGAGGAACATCTCCTTGCACAATTCTTTGGGCAAGCCTGTCAGATAGGGATCAAAAAGATTGAGAGATTAGATTCTGTTTTAGATCCAAAAACAACTGCAGAGCATGATATCAACAAACAATGTGTTTTTGGGGAACTCTCTGCTTGTTACTGGTCAGTAACTGAAATATACTTTTTGAGATATGCTCTTATTTCGATAGGAAGATGGATCTATTACGAAATCAGTATACAACACTTAATTTCAAGGGTCAATAAAGAGATAAGAATACAAAGTAAAAGCCAAAGAGGTCTTCATCTGTATTCTCAACTCTCTTTACACCACAAAAGTAAGATGTTACAGCATTTAGTATGTATCTGTTGTTTACCAGTACTACTAGTGCTTGATGCAAAATAGATAAAAATCACTAAAGAAATATGTAATTGGCAGAGTAAGTGAATATATATATATATATATATATAATATATAAAAATATATATTTAACTCACTCTTACAGTTTTAAGAAGTAGAAGGATCTAGATTTCTCTTGTTTTTATTAGTATAACCAGAGAAATAAACTTGCTTAAACGAGTCAGATGACAAATGTTAATCCATAAACAATGAAAATCATCCCTAGAGTTATCTTTACTACTACTAAATATGTCAATGTTACTAGGTTATAGTTGATAAAGATTAATCTGCTTGACAATCTTAAAAAGATAGCATACCCTTCAGAAACTGCTGTTTTCCCGACACCAGGTTCACCAATTAAAACGGGATTATTCTTTGTTCTTCGAGAAAGAATCTGGATACACCTGCGTATTTCATCATCTCTTCCTATAACAGGGTCCAATTTTCCAGCTCTTGCCATGGCAGTCAAATCTTTTCCATACTTCTCTAGTGCTTCATATTTCCCCTCTGGATCTGTGCATGATACCACAAATGGGGGTGAGACAATTCGTCACACAATATAGAAAAATGGACAGCATGCGTTCCCATTTGTTTAATTATTAGGACTAGAAAATAGAACTATTAGGTGAAGAAAAACACAGAATAGATGACAAGAATAGTAACATAGCTAGTAATCCCATCAAATAAAAAACATAGATCATATTGGAAAACGGCATGAACCATCAGGAAAGCAGCCAGTAAACATGAAAATATGTTACCAATACACGTTAATAACGAAAAGAGATCTGTTCTAACCTTGGTCAATGACTGTCTGGTGTCCACGTATGGTTTTTATAGCATCTTTTAATGCACTTAATGAAATTTGAAAGTCCTTAAATAATTGCCTCCCAAATCTGTCATCTCGAACAAAACCAAGGACAAGATGTTCAACTGATACAAATGAATCACTATATTCTTTCTTGAATTCCCTCGCTCGCTGAATCAATGCTTCCAAATCTCTTCCTAACACTGAACCACCTGTCTCACCGAGAACCTGACACATAAACAGATAAAAGAGATAAAATGAGTCAGTAGCCGCAGATATCTTGCAAACCACAATAACCCGAACTCTACTCTATATAAACTATTTATAATTAATGTTCAGTTTTGGGCTTGATCTCTGCAGTAGTAGCAGGGATATCATAGTACCATATGTGAATGTAAGACTACATGCGCAGAAGAAACTAAAACTTGACTGACGAAATATCCAAAGAATCCACTTGTAATTTACATTCCAATTCATGCAAACAGCATTGACGGATTAAGACCAATACAATTAACAAATTCCACCAAAAAAAAAATCATGTTTTGAGAAGAGTCCAAACTTAAACAAGAAAATAACCTACTGAATGATGAAATGCATTCAGAAAGAAGGTAAAAGTAGTTAAAGGTGAGAGCCACCTTTGGTTGGCGCTTAATGAATTTATCAGTAGCTTCCAGAAGCCGAGTATTATCCACACCAAGCTTGGAGAAAATCCGACGAGCCAATCCATTCTTCTGTTCCAAAAGCGCTTTCATCAAATGCTCAGTCTCTACAATCTGATGCTTGTTCTCTTTGGCTATTTCTGGCGAAGCCACAATTGCTTGCCACGCCATCTCCGTAAATTCCGTATGTGTAATCTGCCATTGAAGGAAAAAAAAAAAAAGAAAAAAAGAAATTAATCAGAATATTACAAACATATCAGTGCCACTTAAGAAGAAAAAAAAAATCCATAAATTCATTAATCAATACCCTTCCGCTGCTTGATGCTTCACATCGGACGACCAATGACCTAGAGCTCTGGCCAAATTTATCAACTCTTTTAGTAAAAAATGAATGGTTGGGCTTTAATTTGGGTGACGTTAGGGATTTAAGAAGCTTAGGCCTGGGCTTGATGTTAACCGAAAACGGAGGCGAGTGAGAAAATAATGAAGCTCTGGTAGAAGAATTGGTGGAGGAGGAGGGAACATGGAATTGCAGGCCGACAAAGGACGTGGAAGCTGCCATTGATGCTTTGTGAGTAGAGAGGTCGGTGACTGCTGGTGTTGTATTATTTACAGGCGAGAGAGAGTATGATATTGGAGTGAAAGAGGATAATTGGAAAAGGAGGGGACGTTGCGTGGGAACTTAAAAAAGTGGAGGAAGCTGCAAAAGGATCTGGTCGAGTCTTCTCGTGCATTCCAGTTACTGGAGTTTTACTTCCTTTCTAATTATATTCCTACACGTGGCGCTCAATCTGAAGGAATAAATAAACATCCATTTATGGGATTATGTTTTTATTTTTCTCAAATTTATAAACTCTTTGGTTATTTTATATCTTAGTTAGTTATTCAGAGAAAATCAAATATTGGAGAAATGAAAGGAAACGGAAGGAAATTTTTCTTCAGAAGTAGTAAATTTTATAGATAATGAATGGGAGGGAGACCTTAGATTTATAAATTAAAAATTAAATGAAAATAATTTTTGACAGTGAATTGAAAGGAAGAATAACAAAAGCCATAACAAAGGAAGAAAGAAAGAGGAGAGATTTGGCTAGAAATTGAGAGTCCTTTTTCAGAATTCACCTCTGATAGATAAATTTATTTGAAACAGACAAATTTCCAATTTGACGTGCTATATATGTAAAAGCCATGATGAATACATAATTTGGAGCGTAAAAAAAAAAAAAAAAAAAAAAACAAAAAAGAGTGAAAATGTATGTAATTCATGAAACTACTAAATATTGGGAAGGGTCTCTATATATATTTGCAAGCTCCCCCCACTGTTTTTCAATTGGGGAAGGAAGGTACAACCAACCACCTTAGCAATCTGCAACTGCACCTGAGCATGGTGGGGAGATCATGGTTAAGGGGGAAAAAAATGATAAGGTGTGTTTGTTCTAAAAATGATGGCGATAGAAATGACAACTCCAACAAACCTGTAACAGTTGTTGTTTCAGTTTGTATCTGCACTTCACATTATAACACATCCACACTTGTTTTGCTTCAAGTCATTTGGCACTTTCTTCTTTTCTGCTTTGGGAGAGAGAAAGAACAAACATTTTTGGCCTATTTGTTTTTGTGTGAAAAGAAAGTAAAAAAACTGAAACATAGTCCCTGACCTTTTTCTTGAGGCGGTGGCTGAACAACAACATGCATTGTTGTAACCCCACCCGGAATGTCACACAACGGACTCATACACTCCCCCACAGTTATGTTATTCTCCAATATTCTTCCCCCACTAATCAATTTAACATCTTTGACTGTTCTTGGACCATTTTCCTTTTCTGATCAAAAGCCAAAATACCACACAAGTAAGATGATCTGGAGTCATCATCAAACAAAGGAAATTACAATTCCAAAGGGAACCAAGACTCAACACAACTTTCACAATGATCTCCAACATCCCTTTTCTAAGTTTCTTTCTATTCTTGAAATATATCCATTTTTAGGAAAAAAAAATTGTTTTATTCAAGAGATAGAGAAAGAGGAAGAATAAGAGGAAAAAAATTGCCACAAGAGATTAGCCAAATACACCAATACTTTTTTTTTTTTTTTTTTATCATGTAAACAATGTTCCAGAGATGAGCACTGAGAACATAGAAAGAATAGATTATAATATGGTTAAAGATAATTCCCAATGACAAGAAATATCAGACTTTGATGAAGTGATCTTTTAAACTGATATGAACAACACATAATGTATATCTAATATTGGATAGCCAAGGAACAGAAGCCAATTGAGTAAAAAAGCTGTAGAGTCTAGTCTATTTTCCAATATGATACATGGCTTTCAGGGTGTATCAAAATGTCCATGTATGCACATTTACACCTACATTGCAAAGGTTCGAGAAGGATAAGAAGTCCAATTGGCTCCACACTGCATGTGCAAATCTAAAATTCTCTAACCTTCAGTTGCACTAGAATTGACTTTCAATAAATGGCTTTGCTTGTTATGAATCTCTAGGGAAGCAATTAGCTTTTTCCAGATAATAAGTAAAAGGAAAGAAGAAATCTTCTCTATTGGAATAGCTTAGTTAATATAGCTACACAACAAACTACGATAGGCAAGAAGAAGTTATGGGCATGTATGAACAAAAAATCAGTCACCAAAAAGAGCGATTCTATTGCAGAAAAGCTGAATTTTAAACCAAGACAATCAGAACTGTCAGGATGGTTTAAGCTTCAACCTGCCTGGAGAATAAAATTTCAAAAAAATAAATAATCTCTAGAATAAAATGTGCAGCAGACAAATTCAGATATGAAACTTCAAAATGAGAATTTTATACAACCATAGCATAAAAACTAAATCATTATTTACTTTTTCCTGAAATCACAGCTTAGTAGAAACCAGTCATCACAATGAAAAATTTTAATGAAAGGAAACGCTGAATGCAAAACCATCACAATCACAACTGTTGAATGGTTTAAGATTCAACCCACCTACAGTGCAAAATTTCAAAAAAAACTGTGATAGAAATAAATAATCACTGGAAACAAAAAATGTGCAGAACCCTAATGCGCATATATGAAACTTCAAATTGAGAGTTTTATAATACTGCAGCAAAAAAATCAATCAGAATTTACATTTTATTTTTCCTTAACTCACAACTGAATACAATCAAATTTTCAATTAATGTTATCCTCCGGAGAGGTAGAAATTCACTTGCAACACAACCAACATAAACTTGGGGATCAAAGCTAAAACTAATATTCCAACCTGAACATATGAGTAATATTAATCCAAGTTTATGATATTTCAAATGAATTTTCAATAAACTTCAATTTCACTAAGCATTCTCATCCCACTTCTAACCTAACTTAAAGCCTATTCTGTCAGTTTCAGCAGTTTTTAGGAAAGATACATTTTGGAAACTCTTAATAGTACTGACTTAATTTAACAAGTTCCAATAGCAGTGAGGAAAAGGGACAAGAACATTCATTTCCTAAGCATCAATTCCAGTCCTACACGAGCATTTTCTCTAAAGGGCTCGCCTCTACATATAGAGCCCCTAAACAGTGTTCATGAAAGTTCACTGAATGCTATTTTGACAAATTGGGAAAGCTCTAAAAATGATCTAAGTAAGCAAGCACAGGGACGATAAAAAAGGAGATATCCTATGAAGAGAACAAGGGAAAAAAAAAAAAAAAAAAAAAAGATTAAAAACTACCTTTAGGCCATTGAGTAAGGATGCTTTCTTTCAAGGTAGCAACGCTAGTAGCCGAAGGGTAGCTTTTGGGACCAATGTCTGATCCATCAATCAATCTGAACTTGATCTCTAGCTGATCTTGTGATACAGACATTTCTGCTAACTTGGTGAGATGGGGGTATTATATCAAAACCCAGGTTTTTCACTGGGGATTTGAACGAAAAAAAACTGTCCAGCACCCCAATATTCTTTTATGCAAAATCTCCAACTGAATTATGAAAATCGAATCTCCAAAGTGATTTGTAGAATTCATTCAAAGCTTCACCTTCTAGGAAACAAAGAATTCCAATCTTGGGGGAAGAAAAAGAAACACAAAAATCTTTCAGTAGCGAAGGGAAGAACAAAGGGAAAAAAAAAAAAAAAAAAAAAACTTCATGAAAATCATAGCTGGGCAAGGAGAATTTGAGTTCAAATAGAAGGTAGGTGAGATAGATATTACATGAACATAGAGAGACAAAGAAGCACAAGAACAAACAAATCTTTAAATTATGCGCTCTAAAAACGAAGGAAACCTAACAACAATTCTCATCCTACAACTATAATAATTAGAAAAAAGAAGTCTTGACGGGAAGATGAAGTAACCTCCAAAAAATGGGTAAAATCAATTCCCAACATCAAGCAAAAATTTCTTTTGAAAATAAAAATAAATAAATAAAATTAAGAAGCAGGTTGATCAGAAAAGAATCAAGAAGAGAAGTTAGAGAGACAAAAGGGGGGGTTATGACAGTGATCTTACTCTGCTCAGAAACTGATCTAGGTCCTCCTGTCACGCACTCCAAACAGCGTTTTTTAGCAGAGGAACACGAAGCAAAGAAGAAGAAGAATCGGCCAATCTGCGTACAGTGCATTTAAGAAATAAAAAATAATTGATTACTAAGAAGTACTAAAGCAGTAATACATATTATAGTAGTAAATAAATTTGGGAAGGAAAACAAAAAAAAAAAAAAAGGAAAGGGGGAAAGGGGTAAAGGAAAAGGGGAAGAGTTTCGGAGGATTCAAAGACTTTTTGTAATATACACTATTCCCACAACCAAAACTCTAATTCTGTGGTCAATCACTGTATCCCTCAATCTTCCCTTTACCTTCTTCTATTTCCAATTATTCCATAACACACTGGAAAAATAAAATAAATATATATATATATCGACACACCTACTACTAGTGATACTATATTTATGCGTTTCTTGTGTCCATTAATCTTTTTCTTTTTCTATTTCGTTTCCTTTCAGGGGTGATGCCCGAGAAGGATTTAATTCTTAACCTTCTGTTCTGAACCAGTAGCCCTTCTTCCTTTAGAAGTTTCGGACGTTAAAATTTACTTTTAGTATTGTAACTTGTAATGCTTAATGATTGATTAATAGTCTCATTGAATCAATATAATTAATTAATTACAAGATTATTTTTAAAATAATAATAATAAAATCAATGTGTTGCCCTATAAATTTCATAATGATTATCATTCCTTTGCTATGTACAAGCCAACTTCCATCTTTTTCTTTATTATTTATTTTAAAATATCAAATCATCTACTTAGGTAGATTATCACCAACCGGATTGACATTCCTAGCCTAAGAAAACAAGTGAGAAGGATACATCAGAATACTACAATTCTTGTAATTGCCAACTCAACTTACTTATGGCATGTCCTATAACAAAACTCCATTTTTCTTTTCTTTTTTTTTTTTTTAAAAAAAAAAGATTCACATTATATTCGAATCCAACTTTGCTTTTTCACTAATAGATATGGGGTCCATTTAAGCACGAAAGCCTAAAAGAATAAAGTAAAATAAGTCAACTTTAAGGAAGTTGCAACCAATGACTAACGGACACAGAGTTAGAATCCACCACAAGCAAACAACATATACCAAAAAGAATGCAACAATCATAAAAACATGGTGAAAAAGAATTTCCTGCACATTTCAATCTCTTGTGATGAATCTCTTACATAATCGAATAACCAACATATAACCTAAGATAGTTCCTCTAGCTGAATAGGGGACCTGTATCTGACTGAATCTCCACATCCCTACCATCTAAAAAGTCACCACAGCGACAAATAAAAATGATTTGTTGGGAAGATATTGGCTGAATAGTAACAAAAACTAATTAGGAAAACAAAATGAATATCAAGGAAAAAGAATCATCCCTGTGGCTAATGTGGGGATAAAGCCGGAGTCCTAAGAGGCCCTGCATTCTTGTTCCCTGCCTTCTCCATCAATTTGTACAACCAATGGCCAGACTCACATGTCTATGCAGGTCTCTTTCCTTCTTACCAAAAAAGACGCAGGTAAGGAGGCCAAAAATAATGTCCATCGTGCAACCAATAAAAAAAAAAATGATGAAATGATATTTATACAGATAGAAAGAATAAATCTCACATCCATGATTGATGCAAATCCTCTTTTCTCCACAAGAGGGACAGCAGCAATTTCAGAATTTGCAAGCAATACCAATTATTGGCCAGGCCCCAATTTTCCTTACTCAAATGGATACTCACTAATTCCACATAGTAGGCAAAGATCTTCAGCAAAATCTATAAAAACTTCCATCTTCTGTCCATGCTTTTTGCATTACATGTGATTCCCTGATAAATTTCTACTCCAGGATGTGGCAATTCCTAACGAAGTCATTGGAGTAGTTAACATACTTGGCCCAAAATGGTCGGAGATGGTCAAAACCAATCTGCAGCCAAGGCTTCGATTGGCCATTATAGTGAATAACTGCAGCCTTTCTGACATTTTCAATATTGGTCTTATTCTGGTATCCCAAGCCAAGCATGTGCCATGAAGGATCAATTGGGTGAACATGACCTTTGAATGCAATTAAAGCAGGAGGAAGAGTTCCAAGCTTCCAAAGTGTCAGATTTGAATTCAGATTCTGCAATATTCCACATTCAGATTAATAAATTGCACACAATTAAGTTTTAGAATTCCAGTTGCCAAAATACTAAGTTTCCAAAGACATGACAGGTTGTTCCATAGGATAGTACATTAAGCTATCATAAACTTTAAAACAAAAAATTCTTTTCATATGGATCCGTGGAACGGCAGTACAAAGAAAGGTATAAGAAGTAAATGACAAAGTATACGATGTTACCTTCTTAAGCCAGGCATGATATGTGTCCCTTATATCTGTCATCCTCCAAGCTCGCAAATCAAAGATGTTCATCCCATAAGCCCAGGCACAATCATCAGGGTTCAAATGCTTTGCTATGACAGGATTAGAAAAATTGAAGTAATTCCTAAATCGCTTAGACATTACCCATTCATCTTCACCTTTACAGGTTTCCACAGCTCCATTGACTTTTCCATTAAGGTCAATATCCCAGAGAGGGGACAAATCACGCTGAATTACGACATCATCATCCAAGAAGACCACCTTGTCAAGGTTTGGAAAGAGCTGCACAAATACAGAGGATAATTGCTACTTTATTGCATAAAGAAAAGCAGTCAAAATATCTAAAATGAATCATCTCAACGCAAGCTAAAACAAAGATGGAAACTTCCACTTATTCCGAAGATGAACGGGTTTTCTAAATGAACTTCACATCTTTTCTACTTTAAACTTGCAATTCTTTTATATGGACAGGGAAGCAGGAAGCATTTAAGGAATAGAGGTTTGCACTTACAAAATTATCTTGTTTCACTCTTCATGCCAAAACATTCATAGCGAAGATTTAATTGCATGTTATACAAGGTATGATGCAGTAATGTATTTGTATAAATGGGAGAGAGAGGTCGAGAGAGGTCGAGAGCTATACTTTAGAGCCACATACAGCTCAAATTTAACATGAATGAAACTCAAGTACACAAGAAAATTGCATGGCATTCCAAGAACACATTACCTCTGGTAAATATATTCGGAGATGGTTGAGCAACGAGATATATTTCGGACTTCTAGCCTGCAATTTTGATGCAAATGCTCTAGGACTGGTATCACTGAGATTGGCACCAGCCATATGATTGCCATGATAATATTTCCGAATCACATTTTGATTCTCCACAGCTTCTAGTACTGGGACATTCTCCCTTGTTAACCAATCAAACTGATGAATGCCTTTGACTTCAACAATAGCAGGAGAGACTGGATTCAAAGCAAACCACGAATGCATTCCTGCATATGTTTTCTTGTCTGTGATGACATGGAAAACAATTTTTTCAGGATCTAGAGAAGATTGAACAGTAGATGTGACTACAACTGATGCAGCCAGAATGTTATCAGTTGACAAAACAAAATGATGGTATGAGTTATCAGAAAGCTGAGGAAGTAGTTCAGGAGAAGGCAACTGTTTGCGAGCATGCGCATTAGAGGAATATTCATCAGTCAACCGTAGAGTTAGGCAATGAATGCCTTTTGGAATGGCACTTGCAGCGAAGTGTTTATTTGTTAATTCAGCAAACTTTGATTCCCTAATGTCCCTTTCTGATCTTTCCATCTGTAACCGAAACAGAAAGGTTTCCATTACGTAAGATAATACTAGAAAAACTAGTCAAAAAGGATGCTAATGCAAAGAAAGGTTCTCTCCATTATTACAGACAAGAAAGCATGAACATTACAGTTCTAGACTTAGCAATTGACAGTATAACATTGTTAAAAGCTAGATCAGAAAAGATATGAAAAGGTGTAGATAAGGGACATAATAAACAACAAATATCAGTATATTTAACTCATCTTATATTTACAGTTACTCTTGGCTATTATTTCAAAAGCAAAGGCATAATTAAAATATATATTTATGTGCCTTCCGTGCATTCGGTCAGAATACACAGAGGAGAAAGTGAAAGAATAATAGGGGGGCAGGGTCAGAACAGTAAGCACTTAGCTTGACTTTTGCATTCAGGAAAATCTAGAGGTTCAAATTCTAAAGCTATAATCTTAATCCCACAAACGGATCCTATTGCACCTTCCCCCTTCAAAAGATAAATACAATAATAATGATAAGATAGGAAAAATATTCAAGGTAAAACCTAGTCATGAAAAAATATTTAAAAAAAAAAAAAAAAAAAGCTTTCCTTTTCTTGCTTGCTCTCACCTAAACAAGAATTTTTAATTTACATGGACTCTGAACCAAATTTGAGCAAACCTACTTGACATCAACAAAGGTTGAACAAATCCTCCAACATTGCATCAGTTCTTAGGAACTCAAATATCAATTTTCCCAGTTAAATGTCTCAGAATTAAGAGACTTATCCTGAAGTTTTCAACTAAATCAAAAAATAAATTGTCATAAAGGAAAAAAATTCTACATCAAAGGAACACAGGCACTTCTGAATAAAGTTAATAATAAATTATTGAACTGTCAACAGATATATGAACCTAGATATGGGAAATGCTTAAATTATGAAGGATAGATAGATGCACGCACCATTCCCTTTAAGATTAAAGCAAATTCTTTTGCACTATATTTGTTATTTTTCATTTCAGAAACAAGTTGACGAAATGACTCTGGAAGCTTCAACCTGGCTGGGACTTCTTCAGTATTGACTTGGTTGAGGATTTTAACAAACTCCTTGACAAGCCTCTGCCACAAAAGTAAAACATCCAGATCTTATGAAGAGAAAATATGTACTAGTTCAAAAACTAAATTAATTTATTGAAAATATCATAATATAAACAAACGATATTATTTACCCCCGAATCATCAGCTCTACCAAGAAACGTTGGTCCCAGCCGTCTACCAAAACAATCTGAAATCAGAAAAGAAATCAATATGACATCAGGATTAGTAGTTAGTATTTAATATGACAAGAAAGAGGATGTGAAGTCCCAATTTAAAACCCAAAACAAAGAAAAACATCCAGTATACCACTTATATATGGAAGCAAATAGCCAAAAATACTAATAACACATAGAAAGAGACAGATCCACATGAACTCCAAATCTCCCATCAAAACAATTGCTTGTATGAACAGGTTATCTCACCACTCTTTTAATTAAGCTCGCACATTTAAAATTAAATGCCAACTTCAGAAACATGAAAAAAAAATCCAGATTGATACTTGCAATGCAAATAGCAAAGAAAAACTGTTGACATGTTCGGCAATTGGCAGAAAAAATCAGAACAAGGACATATCCTATACTTGCAAGCCAAAACATGTCAGCATAAATAATAGATGCCTAAAATGAGATTATAGTTTTATGAAGTTAAATAGGAAGCAGAAGATTCAACAATTTTACAATAATCAGCCACATATAAACAACTCCAGTCACATGAAAAATATTTCCTAAACTGCAAAATAACACATTATGCAAAATTTAAAGAAGGAGAAGAGGTTTCAGAAAGTAAGGCGAGGACCGACAATCTGCTATTACAAAAGGGCGAAGACATTTCAATTGATACAGACACTTACAAAAGGTCTAACATCAAACATTCACCGTGGGGTAAAATATTTTTGTTTGGGAAAAAAAATTTTCTAGTACATAATCTTCGGATCAGCATATACATCCAAATTGCAAATAACTCATATAAAAGTAGATTCACGTGCAGATTCAATTAATAAGTGAAGAGAGATGAAAATTTTTGGCAATTATATATAAGATAATATTAATTTTGCAAATCAAACTCAACAATTACAGCAGCAAACCTATCAGATCTCTTAGCAATATAGAAAACCTTTTAAAATAGTTAAGCAATCATAAATTGGGACCAAATTTCACAAGAAAAAAATAAATGACCCGCCTTATTCAATCATGAAACAGAAATTTCTCCAAAGAGTTATCCAAGAATCAATAATGGCATAGGGTAATAAGATTGTGATACAAGTGAAGCCATATCCCAACAGAATCACACAAAAAAAAAAAACCCCGGGAATTGATAGAGAATCAAATTTCAGGGGAGGGAGAGGGGTAAAGGGGTGAAAAAAAAGGATGGAAAAAGAAGGAATACCGAGCGAGGAGCACTTATTGACACCTTCAAGGGTAACAAGAGCTGTGAGAATGAAGACAAAGGGCAACAAGAAAGCTAATAAGAGAATGGTGTAAACGAGAGTCCTATAGGACTTGTGACGAGCTGCGACCTTGATCTTCATCAAATCAGCCCCACCATTACCAAACCCTCCATTGGCACCGCCGCTGCCGCTGCTCGATATCGTTATACTTCTCATGCTAGGTGAGAAGTGCAGCTGCATCTTCCTTCCCAGGCCTCTTCCGCCTCCTCCACCCGCGCAAGCGCCGGAACCTCCTTCCCCTCCTCCTTTGTCTCTACCACCGGTTCCAAAACCAAACAGCTCCTACAAAACTTTCCTTGATTCCGCTTCTTGTTCTCTGCCAGCTTATCTGTATATACACAATCCAAAGCTCTCAACATTCCAATCAGATCTCTCGCAGCTGCAATATTATCACATCAAATCTCACGCTCTCTTAATCATACGTCGTTTGCGCTCTTTTCAACGATCAATGAATGCATTAACTCCCCGGAATCTCTTCCTTCCACAAACCCTAATTCCAATAATCACAACAAAATCCCCACAAATACACTCTCACCAAGGGCAAATCTCAAATACTCCTACACATATATACATATATATATATATATATATATATATTCCGATTTCAAGGTATATTGTGACTCGGTATAAAAAATCTCTCAACAAAACGAATTAATTCAATTAAAGATTCTGAAATCCAAGAAAATCAATTGGAAAAATAAAAACAGTTATACTGGAAATTTCCTCCAAATTTTGATCGATGACGAAATGACGATTTGCTTCTCTCTTCCCTCGGATCGGAAAGAGTGAATGTGGGGGGGAGAGAGAGAGGAACCTGGTAGGGTATTTTGCCCACTTTTTTTCTGGTTAATTAAATTAATTAATTTCGTTTCTTTATTATGATTGGCTGATCCCGCCGATCTGTGAAATTGACTAAAAAGTTGGAAAATGAAAAATAATAATCGAAAAAGGAAATTAATGTGGTGTGACTACTAGAGGTAATCAATAGTTTTTATTAAATTTTAATCAGTCAGCTGTACTAATATTAATAGTCATCAAAAATATATATATAGTAAAAAAAAAAAAAAAAATAATAAAAAAAAATGTACAAATAATTATAATAGTCAACACCGTGTTCGGCTACAGAAATTGAGACAAGAAAGAGAGGGAAATTTTTTTTTTTTTTGCCGGTGACTGAGATTGGTGAAAATAAATGGGCTGGGCTGTTTTTTTTAAAATACTCTTTCAATAAATATTTATTAATTATTTTATTTATTTATTATTTATCAAAGAAGTTTATATATTTAAAAATCAAAATAATATTTTTAAGGTGAACAGTAATTAAAAAGTAAAAATAAAAAATTTATTGTAGGGGCTCCTCCTCCTTTAACCAATAATTCGGGTTTCAAATTCTGGCTTAAGTATAGAAAAATATTAAATTTTTTGGCTAACTGTCTCACCCAATAAGATGCTTACAAATCAGCGAGCGAGATTAATTTGGACGTGCCAGTGACAGGACCCAGCACGGATACCAGTGCGATATGAAAAAAAAAAAAAAATTATAAGTAATTGTAAGAAGGTAATTAAAATAAAGTAAACCATCTCCAAAAAGAAAAGAATACCAAACAAAAAACTGTTTGCTTATTGCAAGAATGAAGTCATGACTCATGTTCCCCTTTAAGACTGTCGGCATGCCAAATATGGTTGCCAACCATTTTTCTTTCTTTTTTTTTTTTTTTTTCCTGTACTCTTATATATCTATATCTCTCTCTATTCATATATTTTATTTAACAAATAACACTCATTTAATACTAAATCATAAATCCCATTTTGCAATTCTTGATATAATTTCATATAAATTTTATTTTTCCAGAAGAAAATTGACAATATATTCGATTTTCGGGTAGAAATTAATATATATATATATATATATATATATATTATATGTATTGACCTTTCAGCTATGTCATACTCTTTAGACGTGATTGATTGCTGGAGGATTTAAATTTGATGGGAAGGTATTCCACAGGTGAACGGAATACATTTGCAGTGGTCCCATAAATTATACACACACACAAAAAAAAAGAAAAGGAAACATACCTTCGCGTCATGCAATCCATTCAGGTTTGTTTCAAACAGCATATCGGCTGTTCAAGATTGACCCTTTTGCATTACGAGTTAAAATAGCTCAATTCATAATATGTAAACTCTTTTGGATTTAAATTACTATGTTAAAGAAATAATAATAATAATAATTCTAATTGACTCATTAATTACATCTATAGATTTAAAAGATTAAAGATAATTATACTTATAACATGTCATGTTGACAAAAATATATATATATATATATATATATATATATATATATATATATATATAAAAGTGAAAGTGATCATATTTAATCCAAGGATACAATTAGTTATAGAAAGAAAGAAAGAAAGAAAACCAATCGACAAAGAAAGTAACTATACTTGTCTACAACGTTTTAGGTAATTGAGAATCCAGCAGAAACAAGAAAGTTGAATAGAAGTTAGGAATCCACAGGCATTGTATGGTATTTTTTTATGCAAACTGACACACAAAGGAGGGACCCCGCCCTCAAAAGAAGGTTACCTTTGTATTTAAACTATGCAATGGGCACATGGCATGTACAAATATGTTACTGGAAAATATTGTTATCCAAGTTAGTTCATGGGGGTTTCTTTATTTGGATCTCCATAATTTTTCTACATCGAGTATTTAACACCAAATCCCAATCACATCACCACATGCCCTGCCATCATGTTCTTCTAACTCATTTATATCCTACTGCTCATATTCCTTTTTACCTAATTTAAAAATTTAAACATCTGAGGAATCTCCCTTAACTTTGTATTTTGGCAAAAAGAAGAAACTAAGGATTGGAGGTAGGCTCAGGAGAGGTGGATTCATCCACATCAGTCCAGAAAATGAATCTGTATTGAAATTATTTCAAACTTCAATGAAATTAATAATGGAAATTGGGTCCTTCCTTAGACTCTGAAGGCTTCCTTGGTTCACAAAAAAAGCTCTTTTGTATTAAAACAACACATATAAATACGAGGCTTTATGAACAGAGTTAGCAACTAGGAGTACCTACCTATATGATGGAGTAGTGTCCATAAGTTATTTGCTATATGGCCTCTTTAGGAGCATCATCTCCGGGATGTATACTGGACTTGTTTATCCACTGTAAACAGACAATAGTGGCCAGAGCTTTTTTCACACAACAACGTAAGCAGCTAAGCTTTCCAGAATCCATGTCTGAACTCAAAAGGTTTGTGAATCTGTTAGAGAATGTGAAACAAACTTCAGATTAGATTAAACCAAGATTAACTAATCCATGGGATCATCCCATGTTTATGGAAGAAAGGAAAGAGATGATAAGAGCAAAACAAAAGGTCTAATGTAGTCATTACACGCATGATTGATTAACTACTGATAAACCACACTTCAGCAAGAATCTGGGCGTATTAATCAGTAGAGTTTTAGTGAATGCTTAGCAATGCCCACCAAGTTTACTCATCTCTACAGCTCCATCAAGACTTTTCAGTTTTAGTTCTTGAGGGAAACTAAAATATATGACAAGAAATATTACAATGATTTCCAAAAACAGATCAGTGGTTTCATCCATTTGATAAAATGTTATCAGAAATAATAACTTACTACATCCTATAAAACAGAATCACCTGGACAAAATTTGGCAGGGTAATTGTAAGAAAAATGGTAAAATAGACAGTATGACTTGCAAGTAGTATCAAGAGATCGATTCATAAACAACATTTAAGGTGGAATTTACCTCTTCCTCTGACATGTATATTCAACAAGGTCTTCAAGAACAAGGATAACATCATGTCAACTCAAGATTTGTCTCAGCATGTTTAGAGCATTCAGAGTATAACCACTGTGACTGCCCAAGGTATTGATACCTCATGCATTTAAGTTTTACAGGTATCAACACACAGACCTTTCATTTCCAGCTAAATATTACATTGCAATATGAGATATCTCCGCTATCTGGTCCAGCAATTCAAATGAATTAGCATGAATGGTGATCCTTATGCATGTGTATAATTTGACTATGGATACTAAGGTCAGTTGGAAACCTCAGCAAATATTCTCAAGCTTAAACTGACAGCACAGACATCCTCACCTCAAAACACTCTGTGCTGGTGATTTTAGTAACTGTAAATTTTTCATCACATGCCTCATTTTCTCTGCATCTTCAAATCTTCCAACAGCAGCATAAATATTACCCAATAATACATAATTCCCAGTGTTATCTGGTTCCAACTCAAACACCCATTTTGCAGCCTCTTCTCCCAGTTCGACATTTTCATGTATCACACAGGCACCAAGCAATGCACCCCAAACAGTATGGCTCGGTTGAAATGGCATGCTTTTAATCAGTTCATAAGCCTCATGAAGTCGACCTGCGCGACCAAGGAGATCAACCATGCAAGCATAGTGATTAGTTCGAAGACAGACAGGATAGGTTTCTTTCATGAAATTAAACAAAGTCAAGCCATCATCGACTAAACCCCCATGGCTACAACCATGTAAAACAGAAGTAAAGGTGACTTCGTTAGGTACGATTCCAGACATAACCATTTCATAGAAAAGAGAAAGAGCTACCCTGGCATGCCCATGCATGGCATAGCCAGCTATAATTGCACCCCAAAGAACAATGTCTCTATTCTTTGGAAGAATCCCATTAAATATCTTATGACCAGACTCAAAACTCCCAGCTTTTGAATATATGTCAACTAAGCCTGTTGCAATTTCTGTTTTCATGAAAAACCCTGCCCTTATAAGGTAACTGTGTATATTCATTGCCTGCTGTAAATCTGCTTCCATTGCATAGGCTGGAAGGAGACTCTTGAAGGTTGCTTCATTAGGTTTCACTGATTCAAATAGCATTTGTTTGAAAAAATTTATTGCTTGTCTTGCTTGCTTGTTTAGAATGCAACCGGAAAGAACTGCATTCCATGGGACAGTTTTCTTTTTTGAAGTCTTAGACAGGACCTGGAGGCTAAGAGAAATGCAGTTGCATTTGGCATACAGATCGATGAGTGCAGTTTCAACATTTACATCAGATTCAATTTTGTGCCTAATAGCCCAACCATGAAAGCACTTGCCCAGTTTGAAATCAGGTAAACTGGCACATGCTGCAAGGAGAGAAGCCAGAGTTACAGCATTAGGTCTGACACCTTCGAGCTGCATCAATTGACACATTCTGATCGCCCTGTTTACATCACCATTCAAAATATAACCATTTATCATGGTCGTCCAACTTATCACATCCTTATCAATCATTTTAGCAAATACTAGTCGTGCCTCGTCCATTTCCTCGCATTTGGCATACATATCCACCAATGCGTTCCTAACCGATAATTTCTTCTCTAAACCATTCTGTTCAGCCAATAAATGCACCTCTCTCCCCGCCTCCAAATTCTTCAAATACGCACATGCAGGCAGAACTGAGACAATTGATACGCAATCAGCATCCAACCCACCTTGAATCAGTTTTTGGAACATCATCAAGGCTTCCTTGGCACAATCATTTCTAAAATACCCACTTATCATAGTGTTCCAGGACACCACTGTATGCTCTCTCATGGCCTCAAAAACCCGCTTAGCCCCCTTAATATCTCCACAATTCATGTACATTGCCAACAAAGAGTTCCCAATGAATGTATCCGACCCATAGCCACTTATAAGCGCTAAGCCATGCACAGCAATGCCCAATTCAAGTAGTAACAGATCACTACAAGCCCTAATCGCAAAAGGATACGTATATTTATCAGGTGCCGAATGTCCTGATTCCAGCATTTCAACAAACAGTTTGAGAGCCGTACGGGGTGACCCATTTTCAGCATACATTCTAATCACAGACTTGTACGAGCGTAAAGTTCGTTGAGGCAATCTATCAAACAGTGTACGGGCAAGCAATATCTGGCCACCAATCGCATAAGCTGCCGTAAGGAGCGAAAGGAGGTGGGTGGAGTGGTGAGAGGAAAGGAGGCCAGTTCTGACGGAGTAAGCATGGACTTTCTTGGTGGTTGATACAGACTTGGTATTGGCACAATGGTACAGAAATGACTCGCATTTTGCTATGTTGATCGTCTCAGTGGTGGAAAGCAGGTGCTTCAAGGCCTTTGACAAAGGCTGAGATGATTGCCCATTCATGAAATCCTTTGTCCCTCAAAAAAAAAAAGACTTTGTTTAGTTTTATCCTAAGATTTGTCCGTTTTCAGTTAACCTCAAAAACAATATATTTATCAGCAGCACTGAGGAGGAATTAGCGTTGAACCTCCTCGAAGAGAATCAAAAATTAGTTATAAGAAAAACTGAATCATTACCGGGAAAAAAAAAAAAAAAAAAAAAAACAAACTTGTGAATTATTTTGCTCCAAAGTTTCCATATAATTTGGAGTTCATCTTTTATATCCCTGTCCGTTTTCTTTTACTTGAGATAAGCATTTTTTTTCCTTTTATTGTAAGAGAAAATTAATGTGTATTAATATTTTTTTAAGCTAAATCAATATTTTTTAATGGTGTATTTTTATCTACATGAAGTGAGAAAAACGTTAAAAAAACAGAGGGAAATGAATAATGGATCCCCTGTCAATTTGTCATGATCTGCATGAAGACAACTTATTGTACATTTTCTTTGGAAAAAACCTAGACTGAAGAAAAACAGGATTCTGGGCTGGCCATGGTTTTTGTCCGAAATCAGCTACCTTAATTCTGTGGTTTTCTTTCTTGATGAGTTCAACTTTGGTATACACAGACTAAGTATGTATGAACAGGGGAATACCACATTTCGGATGTAGAAATAGAGATTAAATCAAGACCGATAATCTCACAATGCTGACAAAATAAACATGCTTTGCTAAGAGAAACCCTTAGCAAATTGAATTACTCATTAGCAAATTATTAAGACAAATGAATCAGGATATCAAGAAATGAAATTCTGCCACCACCATGGAACTCGGATGCATCAAAAAAACCCTTTTAGTCAAAATAGTTCATATTCCAGACCTAACACTTTGAGGAAAAAGTGGTTCCATACCAAGCTAGTGATTTTTGCTACATCAGTTCTGCAGTCCTCTCCTACTGAGTAGAGTAATAAAAAATTAGTACAATTTAGCAATAAAGAATTGAAACAATCACCTCTCAAATGCCAAAGAAACAAGAAAAGATGATGCAAGAGAAGCTAATGTATATTTTAGCACTCTATTATTCAACTAGTTTTGAAGTCTTTCTTTTATCCATTAGATCAGATCTTGTTTCCATCCTTACAGGTAATGGTGCAGAGTAAGTTGGACCTCTCTCATCATCATCGCTGCTTTTTGTGGATTCTCCATCATCTGATTGAGCAACTTCATCACCCTCAGTATTATCCTTAGATACTTCTTCAGCTTCTCTTCGCAGAAGGTCGAGTTTTTTCTTTGCATTGAGTAAATCAGTTATATCATCACCATCACATTCTTCTATCACAACTGGTTCATTCCTGCTTCTGGGAACATAATAGACATTCCCATCCTCTGAAAATTTCACAATCTTCTTCACCTTAGCTTGAATCCCATCAGGCCCCCCATTCCTGAATCCACCCTTTCTAGACAGGATAACCACATTTTTTCTAGGGCTTTCGACTTCCTCATCTTCTTCTCCATCCTCCTGCTGGGCCTGGGGTACCTTATTGTACAATGCCTCAATCCTATTTACTAAATCCTCCAACTTTCTATCACGATTGTCCATTTTCTTATTATTATTGTACAACCCTCTAGATTTCTTACTACTTTCCCCTTGCCTGACATTCTCCTTGACAAATCCAGACCTTTTAACAGTAACCCCGTCAATGAAATCCAAAAACCGAGTCAACTCTACGTTAATCGACTTCTTACCGTCCCTTATCATTGGATCATCACCCTGCAATTGAGCCCCAGGTTCAATTCAAGCAGACATTCTAATGCAATTAATATACATTAATTTGACATAGTACTTACATAACATATAAATAACGAACCAATAACTTACCCGTATGGAATCTAGCTTGAGCATCAACTGCAAGGCTTTGTGAGATAGAGCCAGAGGATCGAGGGGATTATTGTCCGAGACTGAAGACTTCAGAACGTTGATAGCTGACTTTATAGAAGCGAGCTCCTTTAGCTGACGAAGGGTTCTCGATCTGCGAATGAGGAAGGCTCTGAAATAGGTTTGAATAGTACGGGCAGCAGCATCTCGGAGAGACTGAGAACGAGAAGCAGCGTGATGGCGAAGGGAGGATTCGAGAGTAGCGATTCGACGGCTAAGAGAGGAAATAATGGGCTGTGAATGGTTTAACCCACCTTGCTGCTGCGGCTGGTGGTGGTACAGCTCCCTAAAGTAATCTTCCCTCTGTAAATCCGGCGGAAGCGGGTGGAAGCTTTGGGCGGCACAGGGTGGATTCGAGAAAGAAGAGTGGGGATGAGAAGGATGAAAGTGGTGGAGAAGATGTGGGTCCGGTGGTGGAGGGTTGTGACATGGGGTAACGTAGCCGTAACAGGAACGGCAGACGGTGGAAGTGGTGGTGGTAGAAGGGTGGCAGCAACCGTGGAGGTGGTGGGGATGAGAGGCCATGTTTGGACGGGATCTAGCTGGGTTTTGGTGTAATCGAGGGTTTTTGGACAAGGGTAATGAGCCCAGTACGTAGCACGTTCAAAAGGTGCAATTTGATTGGATGATGAAATATCATCCGCCAGTGTGTTTGAAATGAAAAAAGGAAAAATTCCCCATTAATGGTTTGGAGTTTGTCCGGTTTAGGGAGCACACTGGGAGCTCGCTCACGTGACAGCTGACAAGGACTCGCATCTCGCAGACTGCTTGCTGCTTTTATTTTTATTTTTTTGATGAATTGAAAGTATATTAATATTGAATTAATATACACACTAAGATCACGCATGGCCAGAACGAGGTTCCCCCCAAATATCGATAGACAAAAGATTAGGGGGAACTTGTCCGCAAAAATCAGACATACTCGCCCATTTTGTTAAAAAATGGGCACTGGAGTTACACATCCTCGGGGCAAAGCTCATCTGCGAAAAAAGATGTTGATTGAGCATGCTGACCCCTTTAGCAATATTAACCCTAGCTCTCCAATCATCAAAAGAGTTTAGGCCATTAAGAGCCATAACATTAAACACATCGCCTTCAAAAATAACATTATCTAAATTGAGTTCAGAAGCTCGCACAAGCGCTTGGATGGCCGCTTCAGCCTCGGCACAAAAAAGGTTTTCCGAGCTAAAGCGGCCCACCCAAGCACCCAAAATAACACCCCCAGAATTTCTTAAAACACATGTTGTAGTTGTAGTCCCTTACTTAAAAGATCCCCTGCAATGAAGGAGCCAATTCTGTCAAAATCTTTCCTGAAACTTTAGTGCGTCTCTTGATTTTTCTGTCCACCGCAACCCACCAGTATTTCAGGAAAAGTTTATTCATCTGTGTTGAAACAACATTCCAGTCGAGAAGTGGGTTCCCTTTCCAAACTTCATTGTGTACCCTCCAAGTATTCTCCATAGAGAATGCAAGAAAATGCCTCATCTTTTCTTTTTCATCCTCTGGCAGAGGGAAAGGATTATCCTTTCCTAGAATCAGCCCAAACCACTTTTTCACTGTCAGTTGATGGAAACCTTGGATCCTAATTTGCCAAGGTGAGTTGAGCCACAGGATTCGGCTAACATGGCACTCCAAAAAGAGGTGGTGTGCTGTCTCTGGGTGCTCTCCACACAAGTAGCACATAGATGGGTTTGACGGGAGGAACCTTCCAATACGATCAAGCGTAGGAATTGCTTTTTTCAGAATCCTCCAAAGGAGAAGGCTGTGTCTTCCGTGCAAGCCAGAATGCCATATCAATGACTACTTGCTGCTTCTACCTTTTCTTTTCTTTTCTTTTTTGTAATTTCTTGCTGCTTCTCCCTATCTATCTATTTAACCAAAATATAATAATGTCACATTTTCTCTCAATATTATAAATGTAAAGTTCATTACTCTTTCTTTTCTTTTTTTTTCCTAACAAGAAAATATATGGTTTGAAAAGGTATAAAGATTTATATATTTCTTATTTAAAAAATTAATTAATTAATTTTTTTTTTATCAAAAGACAAAATCTATTACGAAAGAAAATCAGTCAAGGAAGCTGAGAGTACATCGTCTGGAATACCCGAATTCCATTCACAAAACTCATTGATACTAAGACCATGGGAAGCGAGAAGATGAGTCAATTTATTAAATTGACGCTTAACAAAATGAACAGAAAAATTAACAAAAACACCGAGAAGATCTTTAATAAGATCCACAAAATGACTAGTAAGAGAAAGATCCTCCTCACACTGCAAAACCTTCCGAATTAGACTGAGGCAATCCCCCATAAAATTAACCATTTGAAAACCATGAATAGAGGCGAAGCGAATGGCATGAATGAACGCCAAAGCTTCAATGACTTCCGCGGACGTTGTCGAAATATTGAGGGCACCTGATAACCCAGCAACTATAGAACCATCATTCTGCCTAATCAAAACTCCCAATGCAGCCTTCGACCCTTTAAGTGCACCATCAAAGTGGACAAATACTGCATTAGCTAAAAGAGGGTGAGAGAAAGAACCGACCGAACCCATATTTGAAATTTGGCCATCAATATTTGAAATGTCCAGACGTTGCTGCAAAAAACTCCATATACGAGCACAAATAGATGAAATAGGAAGCAAGCAATTGTTGAAAACAAAATGATTTCTTGCATACCAAATACACCAGAGGATAATGCAGAAACATGAAACCTCATCAGAACTCCATTCTTTCAAACCCAGCTGCAACAAATCAATGACAGGGAACGGAGGAAGCGCTCGGAGTTGCAAAACTAAAGGGAATTGTTGCTAAACCTTCCGTGCTAACCGACATTCAAACAAAACATGACGAACTGTTTCCACCGGAGCTGAACATAAATGACACTTCTCTAGACCCATGTGCCGCTTACTCAGGTTGTCACCTGTAGCTAAAATATTATGTGAAGCCCTCCACATAAACTGGCGCACCTTAGGAAGAATGGGGAGCTCCCAAAGACGTGTCCAAAGATGCTTCGTAACAGTGGAGTTTGAAGATGAAGGAAACTCAACCTCCAACCGCCAACAATGCATGGCCAACCAAGTGCCCGATCTCACCTCATAAACACCATTCTTAGTAAATCTCCAGACCAATTTATCCGGAGAAGGCAAAGGACTAAGAGGAATATTCAAAATTGCCTCTTGTTCATCCGGTAAAAACCAGTCCCGCACAAGATTCAACTTCCACAAACACTGCTGACTATCAATAAGATCACCCACCTTCCCTAACCCAGACATAACAGCTTTATTTAATAAGGGTCGTCCAGAACTGGCAGAAGGCAGCCACGAATCATTCCAAATTGAAATCGAATCAGTGGTGCTAGAGAAGAAAGGAAACTCCGACGATTCCTTTCGGGGATCGTCCATAATTTCTGGCGCATCTTCCCTTCGAGATCAAGCTCCAAGGCTCTCGAGAAGTCAAATCCATTTTGAGATCAAGTCCAAAGACCATCGGAAAAATCAAATCAAATACAGATGGATTGAGATCAAGCTCAAAGGCCCTCGAAGTTCAAATTCATTCCGAGATCCAGCCCAAAACGCTCCTCGAAAGAAATCAAAATCTATTGGATCGAGACAAGCCCAAAATGCCCTCGGATCCACGACGAAAAAAAATCGACGGAGAAATATAAAGATTCAAGCCCAACATCAAAATATATATTATCTTGTGACATTTATATTTTTGATTATTTATTTTACAGATAATAATAATCGAAAAGAAAATTTTATTGTTCACCATAAGTATTAAAAATACATATAATAAATGTACATTTATTTTTATTCAATGTAGAAACTAATAAAAGAGTAGTAATTTTAAACTAACGTGCTGGATATTTTTCAGAATAAAACTCTATAAAATATTTTTTATTTTTTTATTTTCAATCAATAAACCAATTATTATCATAAATTTATTTATAAATGTTGTCTTTGTATGATTGCATAAACAATGTCTTGCCTTGTTGAAAAAAAAAAAAAATCAATATTTTTTACCAACGGCAAATTAATTACTAAAGATTTTTTTTTTTGTTTTTTGTAATCACTAAAGATATTTTCTACTGATCCAACGGTTGAATTTTAAGATTTCTATAATAGGAGTAATTTTATTTATTTGGAAAGTAGGATCTGGTCCTTTTTCTACCAACGGTAAATTACCAAAGATTGTTTTTCTACAGAATCCAACGGTTCAATTTTACACTTACCAAATAAAATTGGAAGGAAACCACATAAATTAAATGGAGATTTTTTTTTTTTTTTTTTAAACGGTAAATTAAATGGAGATTACTACTATAAAAATGCACCAATTATAGTTTCGCAAATGGACGGGTCCGAGGCGTAGAAGAATATCTCAACCTTGCTTCTAAAAGTAAAGGCCCCACATTAAATATGCATCGGGATTTGTATGATTTGGAACGTGAGTTTTGCTTTCTTTAAATTCTTCCATTTTCATTTCAGAATCGGACAACAACTCAAAGCCTCTCTCTCATCTCTCTACTTCTTCAATCAATCAATCACTCACTCACTCACTCACCCCTTCTCTCTCTCTCTATTTCATTCACTCTTCTCCATTACCTTAACTTTACATCCTGTTTTAGTTTGTATGATTGCAGCAGTTTCCTTATCGTAACAATGGCGGCTGCTCCATCTTGTTCCACTACTCCTACTCCTACTCATTTCAGAAGTCATGTTTTGACGCATTGCCAATCCAGAATTCCTGGATTAATCGGTTTTAGTTTAAGAAACCGAAATTGTAAACTGTTATTGAATAGAAGAACACCTGATACTTTTTGGGCTCGCAGGTCTTCTCGAGTTAGAAGGGTTTCCAGCGAAGCTAAGCAGGAATTACAGGATCCCGTTACTGAAACTGATGAAGGTCTTACTTTCATACCTTTTCTTCTTTTTTTTTTTTTTTTTTTTTCTTCTGTCAGTGCTCTAATTTTCTTAATTACACTCCTCGATTTATGTGCTGGTGATTAGGATTTCTTTTTGAGAATTCATTGTTTTTGTTGATTGCTGGTAAATTTGTTTTTGAGAGTAGTAGTACATTTGGATTAAGATCCAAAATATTCCATTTATGAGACACAACTGATCGACATTTCTGATGTTAATTCATGTGCTTGTCTTGCGATTCATTATTTTTTTAAAATCCGGTTTCATACTACAGTATACACTATGGTGAATCTAAAAGGTTTTCATTCTAATGATGATTATTAGGAACTCCAAGCGACCTGGGCTCATTTGCACCTCATAGTTCATCTATTGCTTCAAGTATCAAGTATCACGCTGAGTTCACACCATTATTTTCCCCTGAGCTGTTTGAACTCCCCAAGGCTTTCTACGCCACTGCACAAAGTGTTAGAGATTCACTCATCATAAATTGGAATGCAACATATGATCTGTTTGAGAAGATGAATGTGAAGCAGGCATACTATCTCTCCATGGAATTTCTACAGGTTTGTTTGGAATTTTCCTTGTTTCCTATATCAGTCATGTGTAATCCTATGATTTTCAGGTGTGCAATACTCAATTTGCTTGATGTATTATCTTAGTTTTCTTCAGTCTCTAGCCTTCCTGTTATGTGGGTATTCATACCTTAAACCTATATTAATTGTCATAGTTGTGCAGGGTAGAGCATTGCTAAACGCAGTTGGCAACTTGGGCCTTACTGGTGCATATGGAGAAGCTTTGAATAAGCTTGGCCACACACTGGAAAATGTAGCTTCGCAGGTTGAGTTCCTTGTATTCTTTCTGAAAGGGTGTTTGTATGACTTATTTTCCATTGTGATATTGACTTGTACCGTTGTGCATGTATTGGGATGTGAATTTTCACACTGAGATTTCTCTAATTCTTGGACTTGTAACAGGAGCCAGATGCTGCCCTTGGAAATGGAGGCTTGGGTCGTCTTGCTTCTTGTTTTCTGGATTCTTTGGCAACTCTAAATTATCCTGCTTGGGGCTATGGACTAAGATACAAATATGGCTTGTTTAAACAGCGGATTACGAAAGATGGTCAAGAGGAGGTCGCTGAAGATTGGCTTGAAGTATGGTTGTTTTTGATCATTTATTTCCCTATTTCCTCTTCTATGTGTTATTTTTATATGAAGTTTTAGATATATCTGAGGAAGGCTTTGGTTGTGATCTGTATTGGTTTTGTTTTCATAGGAATGAGAAGTCAACTGAATATGCCTACTGATAGCAAAGCTACTATCATTTCTTAACTGAATGATGTCCAGAATTATATTTTGGCTCGTTCAAGATGCAAACCCTTCAACACATATTTGCTGATTTCACTGTTTACTTGTAGATGGGTAATCCTTGGGAGATTGTGAGAAATGATGTGTCATATCCTGTGAAATTTTATGGCAAAGTTGTTACGGGCTCTGATGGGAAGCAGCGCTGGATTGGTGGAGAAGATATAAAAGCAGTAGCACATGATGTGCCAATCCCAGGATACAAGACAAAAACAACAATTAACCTTCGGTTATGGTCTACTAAGGTCCCCTCAGAAGACTTTGATTTACATGCTTTCAATTCTGGAGACCACAGCAAAGCATGTGAAGCCCAATCAAATGCTGAAAAGGTAGAATGGCTGTATTACTTGATTTTCTTTGGAAAACCTGGATTATTATTTGTGTATATGTATGTACGTTGCCATTCTTTATCACTAATCTTCAGTCACAAAGTTCCTAAGCAAATAAAGACACATAAAGGAAGGGCCTTATTAACTTTCTCTGTTGGGCCAGATTTGTTATGTTCTATACCCTGGAGATGAATCAGCAGAGGGGAAGATCCTGAGATTGAAGCAACAATACACCTTATGTTCAGCTTCTCTTCAAGATATAATTGCACGATTTGAGAGGAGATCAAAGGGGGGGCATGTGAAATGGGATGAGTTTCCTGAAAAAGTTGCAGTGCAGATGAATGACACTCACCCAACCCTTTGCATTCCTGAACTGATGAGGATATTGATAGATTCGAAGGGTTTGACATGGAAAGAAGCCTGGAATATCACCCAAAGGTACTTAGGAAGTATAGTCTGAAAATGATACCTTTTGACTTTCAATATATGTTCATTTTACTTCATGTAAAAGAATAAGTGTAGTCAAGATTCAGATTTAGCAACTCAGATGGCTCTCCTTCTGGTGTATGCATGTTTCAGAACTGTCGCATACACAAACCACACAGTTTTGCCCGAGGCATTGGAGAAATGGAGTTATGAACTAATGCAGAAACTGCTTCCTCGGCATGTTGAAATTATAGAAATGATTGATGAGGAGGTATGGAAGAATCTTATGAATCAGTGCTACATTCTAAACTCTTCATTGCTTAATATTATCCAAATAATACCTCTAGTTTGTTATATACAGCTTGTTCATGAAATTGTATCAAAATTTGGCTCATCAAATCCAGATATATTGGTCAAAATGTTAAATGCAATGAGAATTCTGGAGAATTTTGATCTGCCTCCAGCTGTTACTGACTTGTTGCCTAAACCACAAGAAATCCTCAATAATGATATAGATGAAGAACTTGAGAACTCTGATGCCATTGTGCCTGGTGATGAGAAAAATGAAAAAATCCTCAATAATGATATAGATGAAGAACATGAGAACTCTGATGCCATTGTGCCTGGTGATGAGAAAAATGAAAAAATCCTCAATAATGATATAGATGAAGAACTTGAGAACTCTGATGCCATTGTGCCTGGTGATGAGAAAAATGAAATTGAAGAGAAAGAGACACAAAAGAACGAAATTAAATTGGAGCCACCTCCTGTGCCACCAAAGATGGTCCGAATGGCAAACCTCTGTGTTGTGGGTGGTCATGCTGTGAATGGAGTTGCTGAGATCCACAGTGAGATAGTCAAGAATGATGTTTTCAATGATTTCTATGAGGTAAACTTCTCCATCAGTTTCCTTCTTCTATTCTGACTAACTGGAATAAGAAGAAGGTACTATTTTTTCTGAGGAATGGAAAGTTCTTATATATTTCAGTAATTTACAAAATTTTTGCAGTTCTGGCCTGAGAAATTCCAAAATAAAACAAATGGGGTGACACCACGAAGATGGGTACGATTTTGCAATCCAGACCTCAGCACAATTATAACTAAGTGGATTGGCTCTGAGGACTGGGTCCTGAAAACTGAAAAGTTGTCAGAATTGCAGAAGGTTTGTGATTTTTTCTGTTTCTCAATCAACATTCTCCGTTAAAGTATTATGTTAATCCTTTGTGACCTTTTTATGTCTTTCAGATAATTAATTGCTTCTTGCTTAGCAATTTAAAGCACAGATGAAATGATCTAGTCTGTAATACTCTTTCTGTATTGGTATGCTGTGCACTGAGCAAGACTATAGATGTCTGCTCGTAAGCATGCTCACACACAAAATCCTCATATAGAATAATGTCAAATTTTTAACTGTTGTTTTGATCGCATTAGGATCAGTTTCTTTTAATCATAGGGGTTAGTTTTTACATTTTGATTCATTCACAAAAAGTGAAAAATCTCTATTTATCTATGTTATTCCATGAACATGTATTTTGGAAGTTATGCTTTATGTATAATTGGAGTTTCGGAAATTTCCACAGTTTGCTGATAATGAGGACCTTCAGCTTGAATGGAGAGCAGCAAAGAAACGCAATAAGATTAAGGTGGCTTCACTCATCAAGGAAAAAACAGGCTATTCTGTCAGTGCAGATGCAATGTTTGATGTCCAAGTAACTTTCTTAGGCTTTGCATTCTCATAAGTTCAATTTTTCACGTGGTACCTTTGTTTTAGAGATGCAAAAACATCTTTTATATGTTTGTTTGAGTGATTCATGCTACCAAATGGTTCTGTTAGGATTTTACTATGCTATTGCCTTGAATTTATGAATGCAGCATCCATTTTGTTATTTCAGATTTAACATTCATTTTCAGTTTCCTTATCAAGTATATGTTGAACTGAGGTTAGAAATGACATTTTTTTTCAGGTAAAGCGTATCCATGAATACAAGCGTCAATTGTTAAATATCCTGGGCATTGTTTACCGTTATAAGAAGATGAAGGAAATGAGTGTGGTGGAACGAAAAGCAAAGTATGTCCCTCGAGTATGCATATTTGGAGGAAAAGCTTTTGCAACATATGTGCAAGCCAAGAGAATTGTGAAATTTATCACAGATGTTGGAGCTACAATAAATCATGACCCAGAAATTGGGGATTTGTTGAAGGTATGAGTTTTAATTACGCTTGTGTTGTAGGGAAATGATGCCATGTTTATCAGCTGTTAGTATATTGAAGCCATTGCTACTTACTGGCTCTGAGTCGTCCTTTTGAGTTATTGTGAGAAGGCTGCTGAACTTTTGCTTTGTTCCCATTTATAATTTCTTCAAATAGCTAGTGTTGAATATTTTTCTGCCATCTCTTTCACACCGTTGTTCTTTGAGATTCTTTCTATATTTCTTTTTTCTTTTTATTTCATGTTATTTTATTTTTAAAAGCCTATCAGCCAATAATGCATGTTTCCGTTGGATATTGATTATTAGGTTGTATTTGTTCCGGATTACAATGTCAGTGTAGCTGAACTGCTAATTCCTGCAAGTGAACTTTCACAGCATATAAGGTATCTAGCTCACTCTTGAAATCTTTTACTTTTCAACTGTATCCCCTTTTTGGTTATTGTAAAGCTGGAGATACTAATATTTTTGTGAGAAATTGCACCCTGATTGGTTCATGACCTGTATAACCTGGTCAAATCAAAGTTGAACAAGGTTTAAATCTTTTTCTTCCATAATTTGAAAGGTTCTGACCAATGAATATACTTTGAACAACTAATTTAAATCTTGAACTCATTTTCTGGAGCACACCTGACCAAAATCAGCTATGGCTGTTGTCTTTATATGCTTTTCACAAGCCCTATCCAAAAAATTGAATGATATTTATTGCATGGTAATCTTTGTTAAAGATAATATTATCATGTACCTTCAGGAAAAAGAGATAATATCCTCGTGTGATTGTCTGAACCTGTGTGTCTATGTTTTTCTCACTCTCTCAGTACTGCTGGGATGGAGGCCAGCGGAACCAGCAACATGAAGTTTGCTATGAATGGTTGCATCTTGATTGGAACTCTGGACGGGGCTAATGTTGAGATCAGGCAGGAAGTTGGTGAAGAAAATTTCTTTCTCTTTGGTGCTTATGCTCATGAAATTGCAGGTCTCAGAAAAGAAAGAGCTGAGGGCAAGGTATGCTTGTACTTGACATTCAATCAAATACACGCTACCCTAATGTAATGAAATTGGGAAGTAATAGTAACAGGTTAAAAATGCAATGTAACCGGCATTTTTTCCCCCTGAATTTATCTCAAAAATTAGGAGTTGAATCTGTTGATCTTTCTCTTCTCCCTTTATGTTCTCGGATAGATGTAAAACGATTGTTTATCTTTGAACTCCACTGCAGTTTGTACCAGATGAACGCTTTGAGGAAGTCAAAGAGTTTGTCAGGAGTGGTGCTTTTGGTGCTTACAACTATGACGAGTTAATAGGATCATTGGAAGGGAATGAAGGTTTTGGCCGTGCGGATTATTTCCTTGTTGGCAAGGACTTCCCAAGTTATATTGAATGCCAAGAGAAGGTTGATGAGGCATATCGAGACCAAAAAGTAAACTTTTTAACATTCTATTTTCTGTTGCACATCTAAAATGTAACTCAACCCAGTTTTTTCCCTAAATAGTTTGAAGTTCTATGGTCAGGGTAAGGGTTCTGGTTATCTAGTGCCTGATTTGTACTATTGGTGTTTTGCAGAGGTGGACAAGAATGTCAATCATGAATACAGCAGGCTCCTACAAGTTCAGCAGTGATCGAACAATACATGAATATGCCAAAGACATTTGGGACATCGAACCTGTTGAGATCCCTTAAAGGAAAAGTATTGGTTCACCAGATATGTGCTACCTAATGGACAATGGCAGTGCTGTAGGAATACTTCTATTTAATATGATCAATAATTTCATGTATATATAGATACATGAGAAGTAATCTTGTTACATCATAGGATGGATCTTCCTGTAAAAGTTGCTAAATGGAGAAACTTTCTGTAAAAGGTGTATGGTTTCTAAATCTAAAGCATGGGTGGTAGAAAAGGAACCCGTCTACCTTCGTCTGTGTAATATCTGCAATAAAAGAGCACGAGTTTTACCATCTGGTTTCAGATCCCACTCATTCATCTTTTCATGGAGCTTCATAGCCAAATCAATCTTTCCTTTTAAACAAAGTCCTTGAATGGCGGTATTGTACATGGATCCATTTGGGGGATATCTCTGCATAACAAACCCAAAAACAGCACAACATTAATATCCAACCTGATTAAAGGAGTGAAAAAAAAGAAAAAATACTGGGTGTGGGAGTACGAGCTTTATGATAAAACCATGATAAGACAGTTTGTTTTGCAACTTACATTAAGGATTTCTTCCATTTCAGTCCAAAGAGAGCCCCAAATGCAGCTTCTTATCAATGGTAATAAAGTGAATATATCTGGAGAGTGTTTCTGGTGAATCATGTGGTCATAGATCTGCAATCCAACTTTTGGCTGTCTTGCAGCCTCACAGGCTCCGATCACGAGGTTATATGGTGCAGTTGAGACACATAAACCTGAAGCTTCCATCTCCCACAGAAGCTGCAAAGCTTTCTCCCATAGCCCTAGCTTCTGGCAAGACACCAAAACTGTATTATATACATGCAAATTTACAACAGAGCTTTGCTCTCTTCTAATACCATCAAAGAACAGCAGTGCATCAGCATATCGATTTGCTTGGTTCAAAGCACCAAGCAGGGCATTCCATGTGTAAGCATCAGGTTCATGACCCAAAGATTTCATGACATTATAAACCTTGAAAGCAAGTTTCACTTTTCCAGCTTTTCCCAATGTGTTGATCAAGGCATTGCATGCAATCATGTTTGGCTTCACTCCATCATTTTCATCATCCAACATACTCTGAAACACACTTAGTCCCACATTCCATTTCCCTTCCTTTGCACATGCACCAATAATAGCATGCATTGCATCATTGGATGGCATAATTTCAGTTTGCATCATTTCATGATAGGCGTCAAATGCTAATTCATATTGATTGCAGCGCACAAAAGTGCATACCAGTAACCGGTAAGTGACTGAAGTTCCTGGTAAACCTCTCTCCTGTAATCTTCTCCAGATTTTCTCAGTCTGAATCCATTTGTTCTCTTTACTAAAAATTGATATCATTGTGTTATAAACAATAGCATCAAAAGATCTGCTCACATTGCTGTTCTTTTCCAGTTCCTCAAACATGCCTAATGCTGCATCATACCCAAAGGATTTAGCAACCGCTTTCAGAATTAAGCTACAAGTGTGTCCAGTAGTCATCTTCCTCGAATCCATGACATAAAAGATCCTCAAAGCATCATCAACCATCCCACTTCTTAAGAGGCAAGAAAGAAGAGAATTACATGCATGTACATTAGGTTGAAGGCCTAGAGTTTCCATGGACTTGAATAACTTTAATACACTTCTAACCTTATTTAATCTACTAAGCTTCAAAATCCTTTTCGATAGCTCCTCTTCGTTCCTTTCCTCTAAGTAAAGTAACCTATCATCCCCAACCTTATTTAACATTCCATTTTTCGAACTTCCCAAAAGAGGGACTTTCTCCTCATCAGAAATTTCATGAACTCCTCCTTCCTTTTCTTTAGGAATTGACACACACTGATGATCACTGATGTAATCATATTCAGCACTATTTCTATTCATTACAGAATTAGATATCACACGCATCCTTTTTGACCTAACTTCTGCTACTTCTAAGAAGAAACTATACAATCCCTCAGAACCAACTCGAAGGCCCTTGATTTTCTTAGATAGTCTACCTTGTCTGAACTCATCATATGTACAGGGTCTGCATGTGAAGCATTGACAATGGGTTTTGAAGTTCATCCTTTCAAACAATAACTGGGAGGCATACCCATTTGATGGGATTCCAAATGAAAAGGAATGCATCTTCACCTCGACCATATTATTAATACCAAAAGGTTTGTTCATTTAATAAAAAATCAGAGGTCTAAAACCATGGACCTGCATAAACGAAGTATAAAGAAGATACATACATATTTAGGACAAAAACCCTTTTCTCAACCAAATCATCAATCAAAAGACAAAATGCCAAATGCAAGAAACTTAGCTCAGAAGAATGAGGAAGTAGGAATTTCAAGTAAACAGTTAAAGGGAAGGGACATGAACAAATATCTCAAATCAGTTAGATTCTGTACAGTTTGAATAAAGAGTGAATTATCCAAAAGCAAGATTAATTTCTTGCCGAATTGCATGAAAGGAAAACCATGTACAAGAAAGCTTATCAGCTAACAACAGAACAAGATTGCTATTACCTTAAAGTTCCTAATCGCCACGCCATGAATCATTCAATAGCTCCATATCTTCTTTATTTTGTTTTCTTAGCATCTTTCAGTTTTGTGTCCACAGAGCTTCCTTCCGGTATCTAAATAGCGCCCGCAAATCCTATCGGGTTTGACCCGTTTTGAATGTCGGTCTTTTCGTTAGAAGACCCGAGCATTCTGGAAACGCACGCTTAGGATGCGTTATTCTCTAGCAATTAGCATTTATAAGCGCGCCCCTTTTCCCTTTATGATCGATCATCCACCTCACTGTACTATTCATCTGCACTGCAATTCGAAAGAGAAAACCTGATTATTTGTAAACCAAATGGGTATACTTTCTTGTTTTTTCTCCCCTATTTTCAAATCTACTTTTTGTGTTCTAAATTTCTTATATCATGGTTGCAGAAAAAGGAGAAATAGAAAGCAGCAGTAGAGTAGGAGAACAGCAAAGAAGGAAAGTTATGGAAGGAGTAGCATCATTAGCGTTATTACCAGATGGGTCGATCTCGGGCCACTTCATTGAGCTTCCCCATTCTATCTGCTATGGCCTTCAGGGCACTGGTATGCTTCTATTTTTTTGTGTTATCAGTTCAGATTGCGGTTCTATTTATCTTATCACTGTATTAGCTACATATATGTTACTTTTCTTCTTTTTTTCCTGGAATCTATTTGGGTTAATTTTAGGGAAAATTAAACTTTTTTTAATCAGACTTGTGATATTAATTTATTCTCTTCTCCTCTGTTTTTTTTTAAAAAAATCCAGAGATAGCTTGTGAAAGGGAGTGCAGTAGGGGAGAGGACTACCGCCTGATGAAGCTCACAATAATAGACTACAATGTGAGAGTTGCTGGCTGCTCTTTCCTTATAGTTATATGATGAAATTATATATGGTTTGTGTTTGGTCTATTCTCTTTCAATTTTTATAAGTGAAATGGCTACAAAGTCAAGGTTTTTTCAAGCTTTTTTTCCACAATGACTGACAGAAAAAAAGAGAAAAGGATGTGGTTGTTGAGTGCCGAGGGCACGATGCTGCCAGAATGCAGAATGTTGATCATGCTCATGGGTAAGTAAATCATGGTGTAAATATGTTTTTGAGGTCATGCCATGGAATATATATAGGGTTCTTTCTGGACATTCATGTTCTTGATCTATGATTACTTTCACCATCAACAGTACTGCCTCCGTAACAGAAAATTGGTCTTTGCCTCTATTTTCCTTAGGTGGGAAAGTGATGTAGTGGGTATGCTTGAAGAGAAGGATAAGAAAAACAGAGCTTTAGTGTCCTTTGACTGTGAGACACTGAAAGCTGAGGAAGCAGCTGAGGATCATATCAAGAAGTTCATGCCCAAATTAGCCGGAATGAATGCTGTGGGTAAGCAAATAGTCTTGATAGTTACCACCGAATCTTTTCTACTCTTCCTCCCTCCTGTAATTCAATGCAGCTAAAGTTTCCAAGACTAGGGATGATAACTTTACATCAATCTTCAATGGAGGTTTTCATTTTCCTCAACCTGAAATTTAAACTTGTTTCATGTTCCTGATGATATATTTTATTGGCGTAGTTAACATTGGCCGGATGAAGATTGCTGGACTGGACTTTGAATCAGAATCTGAAAGCGAGCTACTTCAGCAGGATATGTGATTAAATTGTATACATTTTTTTATATATCGTTGGCTTCAATTTGATTGCTAGATCAGTGCGCACTAATTCTGAACCAGAGTGAAATTAGCTGTTTCAGCAGGATATATTGCAATGTGTATGTGTTTTGGCAAAGGACTGACTAATTAATTTAATAATATACTCGTTTTCCTGCCTTCCCTGTTCCTTGATGATGGGATTTTGGTCTTCAAATCACATTTACACAGATTACTTTAAAAAATTGCTTATTTACAGAAATTCCATGTACAAATTGAGCTTAAAGAACCGCAGAATATTCCAGTGTTGCAACAGAGCAAACAAAGAATGAATTAATGTTAAAGGTTGCTCCTCCTACTTACTACTTCTATAGAAGTGACTTCCTCAAGACGATGGTTGTCAAGTCCTGATTGCATAGTCCTTTACTAAAATTAAAAATGGCAATTAAAGCCTCAAAAAATGTTTAGCAGAATCCGAGATGAGCAAAAACATCTAGATTACTTCAAAGACCCAAAAACAAGAAACTGCTTGCCAAATCTAACACTAACTATGCATAAGGACTATGTATGGACAAGCTAAGACCCAAAAGAAAGAGAAAAAAAGGTTGCAGAAGAAAGCTAATATACAATTATTTCCTCCAAATTTCTTAAGACTTCCACCCGTATGTTGAGACAACCATGCCGGCAGCGGAAGCGCTCTTCTTCATCATGGTAGCATGCTTTTGACCAGCAAGATGATGCATAAAAACCATTTCACTGTTACAAACTACATTGCATATGGTGCACATTCTAACATCTTTTGCTGCAACACCTCCTTCCAACATTTTTCTCGTCTTGGTCTCCAAATCTTCATTTACCGCTGCTTTCTTTCGAGCTTTCTGTGCAGGAATACTGGCAGGAGCCTGAGCTGGAGTTGCTGCTGAGCTTTGAGTCAATATACATCCATTTTCAGCCATTAGTTTCCACAGATTCTTTTTGTGTTTCTTTCCTAATTTGTGTTGGTCAAGAATACTCTTGCTGTTACAATCAACCTTACAAATTTCACACCATGCAGATTGCACAATTTTTATTTTCTTTGGTCCCTTTATTCTAGTACCACACTCTTGTGAACCAACCTTATGATTTATAGACAAGCTTGAAGTTATGTTTGTAGCCACCAACTTATCCGTAACAGTTGTGGGTTCTGTTATACTCTGCAGAATATCAGGTGATGATTACTTATATAAGAATTCAAATACACAGTACATAACATTGAAAAACAAATTAAAGCAATGGAAGACTCTCATCAGATGACACGAGAAAAATCTTCAAAAACTTGAAATGATTTGGGGAAATATTCCTCCAATCTACCCTATCAAAATGCAGGGTTGAAGAAAATTTTGCGTTCTCACCAGAACATAAAGTTGATTGAGAATAGTAAAGCATCTTTAAATACACTACTATGCAAATCTCGATAAGAAGAATGAATCATCATGCTAGAAGGACATCAATTTAAAGGGTTAAAATTCCAGGATTCTTGAAGAAAAAAAAGGCCAAGGATTCATCATCAACTCAAGAGGCATTAAAAGAGATCTTCACAGGCTTCACTAACAAAAGATCTAGACCATGGCACAATATAGAATTGAGATGGAGCAACCTTGATTCACAGCAGGAAAGTTAAAAGACAATGGCTCAATTTGCATTTTGTCGCCCCAACTTCTATTTTTCATGATACATCAATCATCAATTCCTACATCATTTAAGCTTCTGTATTCTTCTCATCTCACATTATTAGAATAAATGAAGTAAGTGGATCATAAATTCGAAACCTATACATTATCAGTCTAAATTGTAGTGTACCTTTCTTGGGATCGTCACTAATTGCTAAAGAATTTTAATCAGAAGTTTGCCCTGTGTGAAATTTGCTTAGTCCATTTTTTTTTTTTTTTGACAAATTAAAAAAAAAAAAAAAAAAAAAAAAAAAAGAAAGAAAGAAAGGAAAATTGATGTCTCACAAGAATCAAAAGAAGAAAGAAATTCGTACACAGAATAATTTGGGTTCTTAAAAATGAAAATAAAACAACTTACAGTCCCAATTCCAAAAGGAGGCAAAGCGAGCTGTACATTTGGATCGTGGTAGTAATGATGGAGAGGTGTTGAACTAGATGCAATGGCCTGGTCATGCAGATAAGTAAAGCTTGGGAGTGGTGGTAGAATTGCAGAGGCAGAAGAAATATGAGTAACCGTGGGAGGAGGTTCGACTCCAGGTGGATGAATTACATCAATTTGGGAATTTGAATCGCATGATTGTTGTACAGGATAAAGGTTAGGGTTTTGGAAAGGGGCACAATAAGCATTGTGGTGAGAATTAGGATAAGGAAGAGAAAGTGGCATCGGATTCAGTAGATTTACAGGCGGATTTTGGTGAAATAAACCCTGCCAGTCTGTGTTTTCCATGGAATTGGAAAGTGTTTCTTCCCTCATTGTCTTCTTCTTCATTTATTTTCTTCATTTTTTATTTTTTATTTTTTATTTTTTGATTTGGAATATTGGGTTGAGTGAATTTCGTGCTGACAGTAATGGGAGGATAATCCAAGGAGAGATCTTTAGTTCATTTTTCTACAGCCCAAAGCTTTTGGACTCAAACGCTTCAGTTGACGATTTAAGGCCCATTTGTTCAACTCTGTATATAAATAATTTAGTGTAGGTCTGGAAGATATGTATATATATATATATATATATATATTTTGCAAAAAAAAAAAATTTAGACAAATTATTTTTTAATTATATTTAAAAGAAAAATCATTAATTATTAATTATACTTAACTATAAAATCTTTCAAATACATCATCCATAATACAATATTATGGAGATAAATAATTGTGATTTAAAAAAGAGAATACAATTTAAATAATAAAATCAAAATGTTGTAACAAATTTGAGTTAAAGTTTATCTTTTTTTAAAAAAAAAAAATAATTTAAGTTTTTGATAAGATTTTGTTTAGTTGAATTTGGAAAACATATATGGTCATCTAATCAAACAAAATTAAAAATAGGAACAAATTTTGATTGAAATTATGAAAGATGCGGTTTTGTTGTGGACAAATGTGGACTTTGGGACTGTGTTGACCAGAAACTCAGAGAGACCTGATATTGCAGAAGAAGAAGAAGATGAAGACATTGCACTAAAAAGCAAATGGGAAAGAAATATGAGATTATTGAATCTTTACCAATGTCATTTTTGAAGCTACACCACAAAGAATTTGTCAATTAGACAGAGAGCAGCAATGGGTCACTTGATTTATTGCCAGGCCATGTTCAGTAGTGGTCCACCATAGATCATCAGCTGTAGACTCCTCCTCCTCCTCCTCCTCCTCTTGTTGATGATTTCTTACCACAGTGGTGTTTTCCTTGGTTCTGCTTTCTGTAAATCCAGCATAATGAGCCCTCTTGTGACCTCCCAATGCCTGACCTGTTGGGAAAACCTTCAAGCATATTGCACATTCATGTTGATGTTTCTGATTCTGATTTTGGTATTTGTTGTTGTAGTAGTAGTAGCAGTACTCATTATTCTCACTCAACAAAACTCCATTCCGACTCTCATTCACCATTGCCGCCGAGCTCCTCCTAATTACTTTATGCCTATTTCTATGACCACCTAATGCTTGATGAGACGAAAATATCATGTTACAGCTCCTGCACTTGTACCCTCGTTTCTTCCCATCATCCTTCAACAGCATCTCACTAACAACAACAACAACACCACTATTTTTATCAGAATCATCTTCATCTGATCCTCTTCTTGTTCCTGTTCCTAACGCCGCCGATTTCAGATCCTTTTCCGGCGGTGCTTCTACTTCTTCTACTTGAGTCGAATCAGAAGAATCACTTGCCTTTGAGATTTTGGTTGCTTTTTCCAGTTCAATTTCTGCCTCCTTTGCATCATCATCATCATCATCATTATTGTGCTTTTCAAATTCGTTGATTTCATCAGATTCAGACACGAGAGAGCTTGAAGAATCCGTCTTCTTCGCCGGCGGATTCTTCTCTTCATCTGCAGAAATTCCCCTGCTCCGTGTCTCAGATTGAGAAAGAGGAAATGGCTTTGATTCAACGGCCTCATTAGTATCAATGGAATCCACCAAATCCGTTGTACCCCTAGATAGCAACATCAAACACACAGCCGCATCCTCCACTTCATCATCAAAATCAAACGCTGCGGCGGAGGCGGCGGCGGCGGCGGATGATGATACATTTGCAGTAGAAAGGGAGGCATTTGTTGGAGTCATCAAGTTGTTGTACCTTATTACTGATCGCTTCTTCCTTGGATAATCAACATCGAACTCTGATTTAGTAGTGGTGGTGGAGGAGGAGAGCCTTGGTCTTTTAGAGTGACTTTTCAGGTGACCATAAAGAGCTCTGGCTGATTCAAAACCTTTGCTGCATTTCTTGCAAATATGTCCATTCTTCTTTCCCTTGACTGTGTGAGCACGCATATGACCGGACAGAGCTCTCGACGAAGGGAAACTTTTCTCACATTCTTTACAAAGATATGATACTTTCTTTGGAATTGGATCCCCTGCCACTGCCCTCACATGATCAGATATTTTCCAAGACTTCTTCGGATTCTCTCTCAGGTCGTAGCTATCCTGGTCTTGATCATCACTTCCAATTCCAACACTGATCATGAGTTCATCCATCTTTTCTCGAATCAAACTAGTCTTGGGGGTTTCTTCTTGCTCTGCTGAAACTTTGCTGCTACTACTGCTGCTTCTGCTTCTGCAACCATTATTGTTATTCTCTTCAATTCCAAGAAGATCGTCAGCACCATTTTCACAATTCATGTCAGTTTCAGCTTTTGCTTTGTTTTCGTTGTTGTTGTCTTTAGCAGCAGAAATCAAGGCTAAGTGACTCCTCATGTGACCACCTAATGACTTCCCATTGAAGCAACGCTTCTGGCAATATTTGCAGACGAACTCCCGCACTTGAACAACTTTCTCCTCCATTGTCGTCTTCACTCAGTCAACTCAATTAGGCAGGAAATTAAGGAACGACAACAACAATCCAAATCCAATCCAAGAAACAAGAATTCCAATTCAGAAATTTATAAGAAACCACAATCTTTCTTTTTTTTTTTTTTTTTGGGCTGAATCCCCTCGATCTCTCTCAATCGACGATGAAAGCCCAAGAATTTTATAGCAAACAAAAACAGAGCTAAAGAAAAGAATTGATCCGGAATCAGAAAACCTAACATTAACGAACTAACTAACCAGATGAGCAAGTAAACTGCGGTCAGCCCGCTGAACTGGAACAGCATCCATACAAGATTTCTGAAAATTAATGGAAAAAAGAAGGAGATCTCGAGATTATATAAAAGTAAAATGGATATCTAGCTCAAATATTGTGGCTCCTTCATTTACCCCCAATCAAGAATAGTATATGTAAATGGAGAGAATTTCATAGACGGATCACAAATAAGCACGAACTAACGACCTTTCTCTCTCTCTCTCTCTCTCTCTCTCTCTCTCACACACACACATTTCGGGCACACAAAACACAGTGAGAGCTCTCAGTCTCACTCGTGGCTATATGTAATGTAACTAACTACTATTACTATTACTATTACTTTTATATTTGCTATAATATTTTTTTTTTTTTTTAAGTAGGAGGAAGCCTTGCATGGAAGCAAAGATATGACACGCTGGATTAAAATATTTTTATAAGTATGAAGATTTTTCTTTTTCCCCTACCCTCTAACCATCTATAGAAATAATACTTTATAAACTACATCCGACTCACTCCTTCAACTAATTTGAATTTAGTTTTGGTATTACTCTAACTTAACTTTTACAATAAAAAAAAAATTAAACTCAAAATTTTGTATAATATTACTTAAACATATAATTTAAATAAATATTTTAATAATAAAATTGTTACTAGTGGAATATAACCTCCTCCTAAAACAAAAAGGAAAGAGGGGCTTTGTTTTTTCTATAAATGAGTTTAGTGTCATTATTCTTTAGTTTTGTCTTACACTAAGATTGCATCTTAAAGGTGGAAGTTGGTCCTTTCATGTTTGAGATCCTTAGCACAATTTGGCAATGAATTATTATTTATCAAGTATTTCTACTTGTACCATTTATAAAGCATAGGATAAATAGCTATTTAGTTGTACCATTTTTTTTTTTTTTTAGCATCCAGTATTCGAACTCACACGGACCGACTAAACCATCTCAGAGAGATTCAAACCCTCGATCATCCGCCCTCGGATATATTATTTAATCATGTAGATATATTATTTTAATTTACAGGATGTATTTCTCTCTTAAATCAAGATTTTAAAGTTGAGCTTTGATTATGTATGGAAATTAGAACTGCTTCTGAGTCTGGCTGGGATACCTAACCTATCCTTAGATCTAAAACGAAATGCCAATTGAATTACCAACCGACATCGTTATGTTATACATAAAAAATATAACAACCAAACAGCCAACTAACTGCTGGCATCATCTCTTCTCTCCACACACTGCTCCAAAAGGTGATCCATAATTTTCATATAAAGTTCGGTGTGTCTAGATTCAGTGGCTTACCGTTTTATTGTGTTCTCTGAAAGCTTTTCTGAATCTGAAACATCCCACAACCAGAATACCATCTGATGATAAAACTGCCTCTCGTCATGCAATCAAGAAGACTATTATATAGAAGCAAGCAAGCAAATAAGTACATGAACGAATATAAGAGTTCATCCCTCCAGAAAATATAATATCCTTGCATCCCAACCAATAGAAGATTACGGTGGAAATAGTTATCTAGTACTCATAATCGTTTTTATGGAACAAACAAAGAACAATATCTCAGGTCCTGACGAGTAACAACAAAAAAAGGGTATTATCATGAGAATACAATATACCAGTGAACATAAAAGAGTTTTTAATTAAAAAAACAAGAGAGCCATACCAAAACTCCTCTGACTACAAAATTAAAAAAAAAAAAATGTAAACATCAGAAACTGATTTATGAAATATTTTTGATTAAAAGAAAATAAAAAATCCAGTTGACTGCTCCATATGTGTAATCTCTAGTACCCATGCGTGGCAATTCATCATCATAGCAACGAACGAACTTAAGCAACTGCAGGCATGTCCTTGAGCCAGGCATCCAGTGGCTTTCCAATTGAAAACACAATAAAACCAATGTCCCTCAGCTTATCAGCATTGACAATGTTCCTACCATCAAAAATAAATGCGGGTTTCTGCATGTTGTCATATATCCTCTGGTAATCTAAAGTCTTGAACTCATCCCACTCTGTGAGAATGCATACTGCGTGAGCATCCTTTGTTGCCTCGTATGCATCCCAAACTACGCTGACTTGTTTCACAGTAGTGGGACTCATCGGTTGGAGGTGCAGCGGATGATCCCAGTCAAACTTATTCAAGGTCAGGTCTCTTTGGATTTGATCCTCTGTGACTTGAGGATCATATATGCTCACCATGGCCTTGTCTCCCAAAAGCCCCTTGCACACATCAATTGCTGGGGTCTCTCTTGTATCACCTGTATCCTTCTTAAAAGCAAATCCTAGAACAGCAATTTTCTTGTTTGCAACAGTGTTGAACATGGACGCAACTACACGGTTGACAAAACGGTTCTTCTGATAATCGTTGATCTTGATGACTTGTTTCCAGTATTCTGCCACTTCGGTAAGGCCATTGCACTCACAAATGTAAACCAAGTTCAAAATGTCCTTCTGGAAGCAAGACCCACCAAAACCAACACTAGCATTCAAGAACTTGGGACCAATTCTTGAATCTTTACCAACAGCATATGAAACCTGAGTTACATCAGCCCCAGTAGCCTCACAGAGTGCAGACATGGCATTGACAGACGAGATTCTCTGTGCCAGGAATGCATTTGCAGCGAGTTTTGAGAGCTCTGCTGACCACAAATTAGTGGTAATGATGTTCTCTTCTGGAACCCAGTGGGCATAAACATCTTTTAGTGCTTTGATAGCCTTCTGGCCTCCTGGGGTCTCCCGCCCTCCGATGAGAACCCTGTCAGGTTTGAAAAGATCCTCAATTGCAGTACCCTCAGCAAGAAACTCAGGGTTCGAAAGGATTTGGAAGTTGATTCCCTTGCTGTTGTGAGTCAAAATCTTCTCAATTGCCTCAGCTGTTTTGACAGGAACAGTTGATTTCTCAACCACAATTTTGTCAGATTTGGATACATCAGCAATCATGCGGGCTGCGCTCTCCCAATATGTGAGATCTGCAGCTTTGCCAGCTCCAAGACCCCTAGTCTTGGTGGGGGTGTTGACAGAAACAAATACTATATCTGCCTCACAGACATGTTTCTCCACTTCTGTGCTGAAGAAGAGATTCCTTCCTCGGCACTGCTTCACCACTTCATCAAGGCCAGGCTCATATATGGGTAGCTGGTCGCTATTCCAGGCATTGATACGAGGCACAGAAATATCAACAACGGCAACTTCAATATCAGGGCACTTAAGTGCTATAACTGCCATAGTTGGGCCCCCGACATATCCAGCTCCAATACAGCAAATCTTCACCATGGTATCTCCTCTGTTTCAATCTGAGAGTGAAAAAATTCATGAGTTTCACAAAAAAGGACATAACGGTACATCTATGAAAAATTAGTACACACTGTTTTGCAGGCGATTCAGGATAAACATAGATTGTTGTCATTCATTATGTCACTTGACTTAATTTAAAGCCATATATTCGTTTTATGTGAGTCACTGTAGGCAGATATCCATTTTTTATGCGAGCAAGAAGACAGATCAATAACGGGAAAAGGCAAAAATCAATTGAAAAAGGATCTTAATCTCTTGCAATATCAATAGAACGACAAAAATTATTAACAATTCTCTTCATTTAAATTGGAAGATTTAACGTACAAATAAAAAGGAAGCCTAATCATGCAACACATAAATTGAAAGAGAGAATACAAAGGCAGGGAGGAAATCAGATCAGATGAGACAAAGCGGAACCTATGAGCATTTCTGATATCAAATACGATTCGTGATTTTGCAATGTGTAGATAAATTGAAGCAGACAAGAATTTAGATCAAATGAGCTGGAAGAAAATTCCTACAGAAGACACGAAAAAGTCTTAATTTGGTGAAAATCTGAACCAGAGACGCAATTGCTTTTCGCTAACCGTCGCATTTAATGATAAAGCTTGAAACAGATCGGCCATGATTCATTCATTGACAGTTCCAGATTTAATTCCCAGAGTTACTAGCTAGCTAAGAAGAAACCATAATCGCAGCAAAACCAAAATCTGGTAGATATATGTTTCAGATCACACCCTGAATCTTCTAAAATTCAAGTAGATCTAAAGAATTTAGACAAATTTACAGCAAATTCAATCAGCTGAATCACATAAACAGAGGAAACAACCACATCCAAAACGAAAAAAAAAAAAAAAACACAATAATCGATTAAAATCATGCCAAAAGACCAAAAAAATCAAACACGGGCTTAAATCACATCATTCACAACGTCGACGCATTTTCCCCTTGATCCATGATCGGATCAAATTGACCTAAATGGAATCAGGTCGCGTTCTATTCATGTGTCGGTGCTTGTGCAAAATGCATAGAGAGAGATGAATGCTAAAAGAAAGAGAACCTTGAACTAAAAAATACCTCGATGCGAATTGGTCGGACAAGGCTGTAAGGACTAAGAAGAAAAAAAAATGAGAGAAAGGGGAGAGATCTGCTCACTCCCGAGTGTTGTGTTGTGTCGCTGATCTGAATGAAAGCTGAGAGAGCGGGTAGCTGCTTATATAGTCGTTGTGGATCCAAGATCTACCCTTTTCCGCCCCTCTCTAAAACGCGGTCCCAGACTCCCAATGAAAAACATAATTTATATTCTTCCCTTAACTTTATAAAATTACAAATAACAATTTAAAATTTAATTTATTCCGCTCATTTATGTTTTAAGGTATTATAATTTAAAATACATTAAAAATATCTTAATTTATTTTTTTTTTTTGAGAGTTATTAAGTTATAAACTTGAAAACACTTTTTATTCAATGTATTTAAGGTGTATACCATAATTTTACGTGAATTATAATAATACCTTTTGTTTCCTTTTCGGCATTATGTGTAAATTTAATTAAATTTTTTATTATTATTTATTAATATTATTTGATGTTGTTTACTTAAATTTCTCAAATTTGATTTTTGTATTTATTTTATCTATTTCTAGGGGAAAATAATAAATAATAAAAAGTTATTGTTTAAAAAAAAAAAAAAAAAAAAAATGGGAGGGTGCGACGTGGACAACTCATCTAGTCTAGTACACACGTTTGGCTGGCAAGGAAGACAGGGAAGAAAACCATAATAAAACATAAAAATAATATTTTTTCTATTTTTCATTTATGGTACTAGAAACAATGCTATATAATATATATATATTATTAAACTATTGTAATACTTATTATGTATATATATAAATTTGAATCAAAATGATATTTTAGTAGTTATTTTATATAAAATAAAAATATTATTGAGTAATAAGTAAAAGAAAAAAAAAATAGAAATAAAAAAGAATGGGAAAAATGAAATGTCGGAAGTGACCTTGTGGTGGGAAGGTTGGTAGAAGTAGTTGAGGGGGCAACAAGGAATTTTCTAAATCCGGATTTGAAGGGTGGATGGTAAAAGAATAGTATTCCCCTTGTATTTTTTTTTTTTTCCTTAAAAAAAAATACGCGTTTTTTTTATGTGGAAATGCATTACTACTGTCAAACACGCCTTTAACATCTGGCCAGCCACCCGCCCAGCATATGCTACTTTGACGGTGTGGGTATATTATACATATTTCTCAATTAATTCTCTTGTAAATTTAACACTACAATATACTTCTACTAAAAGTTTAACCTGTTAGTGAGAGGCTCAGGAACTCACTTAAAGACTTGTCCAACCCATCACGCGTTCGTTGACGTGGCGTCCAATTACGTTCGAAACCCAAGCATCCTTTTGCAAAAGTCGGGAGTCGAACTCGGGTCTTACGAGGTATAAAGACTTAAGTTAGGCTTTGATATCACTTCTACTAAAAGCTTAAGTTGTTAGTGAGAGGCCCAACAAAGCTGGACAGGTCTTTAAGTAGGTTCTTGGGCCTCTCACTAGCAGCTTAAGCTTTTAGTAGAAGACTTTGCTAAAAGTTATAGCTGTTAGTATTGGTCATGATACTTCTTCTACTTAAGCTTTGCCCAGCTATATGATAATATCAAAATATTCAATTATGACAAAATACTTAAATTAGTCTGTGATATATCGTCCTACATCGAAATAATAAGTGAATGTATAATAGTATATAAGATGGGTTTAGATACTCATAATCAACAAGAGTATCTCTTTTGGTACAGTGAGAACAATATTGCTAGACCCATATAATTGAAAATTTCATGATCATAATTGTAAGAAATTAATTCAAATATTTTTCCATTAAACTAATAATAAACAGAATCTAATGGGATCATTTGGCTTGATTATTTCTTAAAATTCTTCTCGTTGTTGTGACCAGACTTGATTTTTTTTTTTTCTTTTCTTGGTAGCAAGTAGCAAATCAACCTATTCCTGGAAAATGACATTTTCCGAAATCAAATAATTTAATATAATTTTTTTTTTTTTACCGTTTTTGCAACGAAAGAAAAATATAGCACGTGAAATCCATGGTGCAAGAAGGAAAATTGACAACGGTGTTTTATTTATCTTCTAATCCGATATTTAAAACTATTATTTCGATTAATTTATTAGGCTACACATACATGACTTTTACATATATATATATATATATATGATGATTAAAATAGTAATATTATATAATATTCATAATACTTTTTCTATTTTGTCAAACATTTAAAACTAATTTATTTGAAATTACATAAACAAAATTTTAAGACAACAACCAATGATAAAGATAGTTTTACAAACTCAAGGCATTGCCCCATTATCAAGAAAAGACCCCTTAACGTTTTTATTATTATTATTATTTTAATTTATTGGAAAACACCCTCAACCTAATTTTAATTTTAATTTAGTGATGGTAAAACAACTCCTTTTAGGTTGGAGCATAGGTGATAAGTTTTGACCACTCGGCCACCATCTATTTGACGTAAAACAACTCTTAGTCCTTCACATGGCGTACATTTTTCTACCACATTTTATGTCATACCCATATTGTATAATTTAATTAGTTAAATATGCTTATTTAAAATGTTATAAATTTATATTATAACTCAAACTAAATTTATCTATTTATTACATTGAGAAGAAATAAATATTTATTTATTGATATTTTTTTAAAAAAAATATTCATATAATTAATAAGCTACAACATTAAATTTTGAAAGGAATATTTTATAAAAAGTATTATGGAATAGAAAAAAGGAAATAAAGGGGGAAAAAGTGATGAACTAGATTATAGGGGGGAAAAAGGATATTTTTGTACCTTCCATTTGAAGACAAAGTTGATGTACAATGATCAAAATGCAGAACTAAGTACAGCCAAGATTACTTCATTAATTTTAATGGTTTTTTTTTTTTTAATTTATAAAAAAAAAAGTGTATATATAAATAAATTAGATGACTTAAATTTCAAGAATCAAAAATTGCTTGTGGGCTCAATAAAGCAAAGCGTCGAGTGAATCGTAAGAAAAGACCAAATCATTACCGTCCATCTAATTGATTAAATGCAATCACAATAATAATAAACTACTCTTACTTATTATTGTCTCCATTTTTTTTTTTTTTTTTTTTTTGTGCAAAATTTTATTGAATAATATATATAAAAGTATTGTCAAATAGTTGAAGGTGGATGTCATTAGACTCAAAGTCGAGCTAACTAGATCATTATAGTTTTTACTTAAGTATCCGGTATCCAAACTCACACGGACCGACTAATCCGGATTCGGTCTTGGGTGCGTTCGCAGAGTCCAACTCTTACTCGAGGGTGAGGGTTTGACCAAGAACTTTTTAAGTTGGCTCTAACCAACTCGGGGAATTCGAACCCTCGACCATCCGCCTTAAGGAGAAGCTTTAAAAGTCCGCTTACCAACTTTTTCAAGCTGCTGAGTTAACTAGATCATTATAGTTGGTATCAAAATAGATAATCAATCTAAATAGTTAATATTAGAACAAATAACTAACCTAAATAATGTCAATAACAAATTTGTCTCATTTTTAATGAAAAATATTAATATATATATATATAAAAAAATGCATTCATAATTAATAATAATTAAGAATAAATATAAAAATAATTATGATTTTTTTTTTTATAAAAAAAAGACTAATATAGAATTGAATGGTGTTAAACTCCTTTTTGTTTGGAAATAATCAAGAATTCACTTAATTATTTTTACTGGGCCGACTTGGAAATAGTAAATTATTTGGGCCCATGATTGAAAATATTAATGGATGCAGAGTCCAACTACTAAAGACAAAGTCCATATTAAAAGCCTGATCCGAATTGGCACTGCGAATGATCTGACTTGTCTCAACGGTAATTAATATCATCTCTGCCTTTGCTTTGGGAATTTAGATTAAATATCCGACGGTTTAAATTCGACATATAGTTTTTAAACAAGGTAATCTCACGCTCCAAAACTAAGCCCACAAGAAAACTAGCCGTTACAAGAGCGGCTGAAGTTCAACGTTCTTCTATTTCCCCCTTTTCTCCCAATTCTCAAGGAATGCAAGGAACACTCACACGATAGAATCAACAATCTTGTAAGCCCCATTCTTCCTCTCATTTTATCATCTCTTTTCCCGCACGGGAGATCTTTCCAGAAACACTTCTGTCTAGTCCACTCCCGGCGACTTTTCCGATGGAGTTGATTGGCAAAACGGCCGGAGGAGCCACTACCCCTTCAAAAGACTCAAAATCGAACAGATCAAAGATCAATGAAAGTTCAAGGCACTCGGAGAATTGCAACCCCAACACGACAAGTCCGATTTCGAAGTCGTGGAATTCACCATCTGTCAAATCTGCTACTAAATCACACAAGTCGGTTACTAGGAAATGTAACCCTACCCCCAATCCAGTGGCTTCGCCTCCAATTAAGAAAAAGTTCCGAGAGAGAAAGTTCATTGTGGCAAAAAAGAACTCCAAGAGAGAGAAGGCTAACTCCTCAACAACTGTGGTTTGTAAGTGCGATAACAAGGCTACTGATGGTAAGTGCTTGTGTGTCGCTTATGAGAGCCTGAGGGCTTCACAGGAAGAATTTTTCAATAATCGTGGTAGCCATGGAGGTGAAAATGAATTGAAGGAAGGCAACGAACCAGAGGTTCCAGTTCCACTTGATGATTGTTCTGAAACCTCCAGATTTGACGAAAATAATGATCAAAATCAAATTGAGGGGGCTGGTGGTGAGATGGCCATTTCTGATTCTAATATCAAGAGGAGAAGGGATAAGTTGATGGAAGTTGCAAGGGAGAATGTGCCGGAGCCTGGTTCTGGAAGAGTGATGCATTTAGTTAAGGCTTTTGAGAAGCTTCTTTCATTTCCGAAATCAAACAATCCAGATGAGAAAGATGAGCAGGAGATTGAGGATGATAAGAAAGAAACGAAATGGGCTCTGCCAGGGTTACAACCTACAGGGGATTCCGAGACACAAGTCTCTTCATCTTCATTCTGCCCATCAGATTTTTTCCTCACTTCGGAGAGTTTGGGATTGGATTCACGTCTCTCTGCTTCAGTAGATAGCAGTCAAGGAAGGTTGGTGATATAATTTTTATTAGCTTATCAATTGCATTTTATATTTTCTAGATTTATTCACTTGGTTCCTGATTTTCTTTTCCCTAACATTTTCAAGTTTTAGCATTTCAAGCAGGACCTCCGCTGGTGGCCAAAGAAGCAGACGAAATGTAAGAATTTCATTCTTCGTCATTAGTTAAAATTGCTTCAGTTCATTGATTGATCATTTTTGTATGCATATTTGTAATTGTGCAGAGTGCTGAATCATCTGGGACATTTGCCAGAAGACTGCGGAAAAAAAATCAGCAGAAGTCAACCTCCCTGAAACCATTCAAGCTTAGAACAGAGGTTTGAGTTAGAAAATTGCTATATGTATTTATGATTTGTGTCTTATCAATCACGTTAGTTTTGTACATTTTCATGATTCCAATACATATTCATGTATTGATATAGCTCTTGGGGAAAAACAAAAGCCATGCAGTAGTTAGTGTTATGCCAACTATCCTTTAGATTTTAGATACACTTCAAAGTAGCACATTCAAAAGTACCCTCGTAACTGGAGACAGTTTGTATAATAATAAAGGTTCAGTTCACTTTGAGATTTCAGGTCTAAAGCGAGTTAATTTTATACTACCTCTCCAATTTTGTATACATCCTTGAACAGTTGATTCTTAACCCCTTCTAAGTTGTGTCATATTTTTGTGGTTATACAGATGGAAATAAGAAGAAATTCTTGACTTGTGTCCTTCATATAAGCAGAATATAGGTTAGAGTTGCAATTACTTTTCATCCAATTGATCTGTTAATTGATCTATCATGCAGCAAAGGGGAAGATCTAAAGAGGAAGAATTTGTTAAGAAGGTGCAGCAAATGATGGAGGAAGAGGAGAAGTTGCGGATACCTATGGCCCAAGGTCTTCCCTGGACTACAGACCAGCCAGAGGTAAACAAGGCTTTTGTTGTTTATTCTTTCTCTAATGTGTCTGAATTGAGTTTATAATTTGATGTGAGAATAAAATGTGCTATCTGTGAAACGGACAAGAGGATATTATTAATCTAATTACCACGATTTTTACTCCCAACAAAGCTCATCCTTTATATTGCTACTTGAATCAACGTAACTGCTATTTTTTGTATGTCTTGAGTTCGTTTAAAAATTATTGAGAGAAATGAACTTCTCTATATGACTGCATCCAACTTAGACCTAGTATTATTCTAGTGGAATGGTGTTTTTTATCTTCTTTGCTTTCATTAGAGGCATAATTTGCATATTTTCCAAGGTCTGAATAGGTTAATTTCAGCTTATGGATACAAGTGAGTTCATTTAGCTTCTGTTGTCACAGAGTTTGGTGAAGCCTCCAGTTAAGGAGATTACATTACCAATAGATTTAGTACTGCACAGTGACGTCAGGGCTGTTGAACGTGCTGAATTTGATAATCAGGTCAGGCATACTTTTCGTTTCTTTTTAACCTTTTTGATGTATTGTATATCGCTTAAGGGAGATTGAAGTTTGCATTTAATAGGCCTAGTTGTTTTTTTTTTTTTTTTTTTTTTTTAAAATTTTTATAAACATTACTATTCTCAAGACAAAAAGGAGCATTTTTATCCGGTTTTAGATCACCAGTGTAATTTGTAATAAACTCAGCAGCTCTAACTTTTTCTTTGCACTCTCTATGATGTAGATGGCCGAAAAGACCAACCTTATTGAACAGTATAGGCTGGAAAGGGAGAGACAGCAGAAGGTAAATTGATGGAGAAAATGAAGAAAATAATTACAGTGACAGATTTGACATTTTTTAAAATAATGTCTTCTTAGTTGAAGTAGAAGGTGGGATTAGATGTTGATACTTGTTTTATTGTTTACTGTAGTTAGCAGAGGAAGAGGAGATTAGAAGGCTAAGAAAGGAACTTGTTCCGAAAGCTCAACCAATGCCCTATTTTGACAGGCCTTTCATGCCCAGGAGGTACATTTGCTTGCTTACCTCTTACCTGCATATGTAAATTGTGTCGTTCATACTTTTCACTACCAAAAAAAAAAAAAAAAAAATCTCAGTTGTATCAGAATAAAGTATAATAATCTTTCTTTTAATTGTGGTGGTCGTTTAGGTCAAACAAGCTTCCAACCATCCCAAGAGACCCAAAGTTCCATGTACCTCAACACAAGAAAATGAAATCCTGCATGTCCTGGAGCGATTTCTGCATAGAGCAGCAGCAGTGAAAAGCACAAAGGAGAAGAGTAAGTAGGGTGGAAAAGATTCTGGTGGTGATGGAAGCAACAAATTCATTTTTTTCTTATTCTCATGGGGGAAGCTTATTCTTTTAATCATCCTATGTACATGATGAAGCAATAAAGAAAAAAAGTTGTAAGAATTTTGGGAAGCAGGGACATGATAATTCTTGTGGTAGTTTTGGTGGCACAATGGCATGCCATTTTATATTGTTGTTACGTACTGTTTCATCATAGTCATCTTTGCACCTTTTATCTTCTCTATAAGGGAAAGATGACTTTTTTACCTTCTACTATACAAGGGAAAAGGGTTGCGATTGTTACTAGTTAATTAATTTATTATCTTTGGAGCTTGCTTTGCTTTGCACTCGTTGAGCCTTTCTAGATGGATTAGTCTGGATCGAAAAGGCTGAGATACTGCCTTTTTTTTTTTTTTTTTTTTTTTTATAAAAGAATTCATACCTTACCTTACATCTCATATATCTCATATTTATTAATTATTTTTATTTTAAAGCAAATAAAATTAAAATATTTGTTCATTGAATGACAAGGATCTTTAAAACGTAGAAAATTGAAGGTCCAAAATAGTAGAATGCATACAGTGAGACCTTTTTACCTCTGGGTTTAGATTTTGTTTCAAACTTTGGATTTTTACACAGCTTAAGAAACCCGATAATGTTTTCTTTTGGAATTCACCAGCGAGGCAGTGACGGATATTTAATCATTTATTTTACAATTCCGACAGGTTTTGTCTACGTCGTGTTTCTACTCTAATTGTGTATAACATGAAGCTGCCAAACTAGGCAACCTACTGTCCAGTATTTATATTATGTCTTATTTTTATCTACAGGGGAATCCGCCACCCTAATTACTGTATCTTGTATAACTTGCTAACTAGAACGATTTAATTTACAAGAGAAACTCCATTAAAAAGTTCCTTTAACTCGGGCTGGACTCCAAACCTAAATACATTTTATCAAAAGATCAGCCCCTATTCCTACATATTGAAAATACGCCAAGTTGACATGGCTCCACTCAAGCACTAGTTAGCAGGTACAGTTGCAATCACATACAATGAAAAAATAACAGTGCAGTTTCCATACTACAGAACATAAAGAGAAGAGTGCACTATAGGCATGGAAAAGCTCAGAATTTTGAGACCAAATACTGTTGAATATTTTAATGCCTTCGACAAAGCTATAGGCCAAAAAAAGAAAATTCTAAAAAGAACCTAAATCTCAACAAAATTGACAGCCATAGGAGCAGCAGGAGCAGTATCAACCTTCAAGGTGCAACTACAATGCGGCCTGCAACTTGGTCAAGATCTCTCTGCCCACTTGAAGTTATTCTTCTTCCACTGAAAGACACGAAGAAAAATCAATTCGTAAACCAGCAATCATGATCACAAATTATGAGTGAAAACTCAACTATGCAAGTAACACAGATCAATTCATGCAATGAGATGAGATAAAGAACCTTCTATGTTTAGAAAAAACAAAGGGATTTTCCACCCTTGTAGATCCAGATTAATAATATTCAAGTATTATAACATGCTTAAGACTATTAAGTTTATATTACAGAAGATATAACAGGTCGATATCTCACCCCTTTGAATCCACGTCAATAATATTGATCTTTTGTAGCTGATGAAGAATGTGGCGAGCAACAGCACCACTGCTTGTGCAGAAATGGGGTGGACGACTTCCATTCCTCTTGCTCCCACCATAAATCCTCCTGAAGGCGCCAACTCCAAGGCCTTGCCTCATGTAAATTTTCCTAGCCATAGAAGCTGCAATCCATAATAAATGTTTGAGCATAACAGCACAAATTGAAAATGAGATCACAAATCAATTATTCATCTAATGTATTTTTGCGAAGGCGTACTCATATATGGGGAATATAGACGGAGTAAAGGGGGTTGTACCGGCTCTGATGTAATACCAATCTGGATCATAAGGTGCAAGTTCCTTCAGTTTACCAGTTTTGACAATATCAACCCAGTGGGGAAGTTCAATCTGCAACGGAAAATGAGGTACACTAAACTCAATATACAACATGGCACCAGAATGCAGATAACATATAACAAGATGCAGTGACATCATTAACTAGCAAAATACATGTAACAACCATTTCCAGAACAAAATTCCATAAAACTAATAATTCAAACATAATGCCATCTAAAGAAAAAAAAAAATTTTGAAATATACATCAAAATCTAATACAGAATAGACATTTAAAATAATAAAAATTACCGCGGAATAGCACATAAATGCAAGTTAATTGTCTACCATATGATGAACAGCATGTTAAATAATCATACATTGGCACATAATAAACTAAAGAAAACAAGATTAAATGAATGCAGCAGAAATCCGAGGTATTACAAAGGAGTACCTTCCCGGATCGCCTTAGGTGAGCAGCATAGGATTTAACAAAATCGTGAGGAGAGACATCTTTCACGGATTTCGGAGTCGCCATTTTTCGGAATGAACAGCCGTAGATCAGCTCTCTATATTTCTGGCGGAGCAAAGAGCAACAGCTGGCTGTGAGCGAAGGTATGCCTCTAGGGTTTCTGCTGCTGGCATTTCAGTAAGTGAATCAATTATATATCGACCAAGGGGTTTAATGGAGTGGGGGTTTTAGATGGGCTGAATACAATTCGCCTATTGAACTTGATTGGGCTTCTGAAGCTAATGATGGGCTAATTTCGGACCCATTATTTTCCCCTATTTTTCCTTTTTCTAAAAATAAAACTATTTTTCTTTATTGCATGATTTTGCCTTTTTGGCGAGACATTCTTTTCTTTTAAATATATGTATTCAAAATTATAATACAATTTTATTTAAAAAAAGAAAGAAAATATTTTCTTTTTTTTGGGTAAATTTAAGCAAAAAAAGGAAATAAAGGTCAAATAAGCTTACACATTATTACCATTCCCATTCCCATTCCCATTCCCATATCCCATTATTATTTATTACCTAGTGTTGAATAATTCTCGCAAAAGCAAATATAAAATAACAGAAATTTTATAAATTCCTAATATTGTATTGTAACATCGAAAGCATAGGGAAGCGGCGTCGTACGATAATAACCCAGGCGACAAAATCGATCGACCTATAGCAAGAAAGGAGAACGCAGTGAAAAGAGCCCCCCGTCTCGTTCTTCCACTTCTATCTTCTCTTTCTTCCTTTCACCACCAGAAAGAAGAACCCTAGGATTACCACACCACCACTGCTCACAACCCTCCCTATAATGGCGATCCGCCACCTCCTGAAGATCGCCCGTCGGGCTCAAATCCGGCATCAATCCACTGCCGCCGCGGCGGTCGCATCTACTTCATCACCAGTGACCAAGCCCTCTCCTCCGCCCCCAAACGCTATGATCTACGACCGCCTAGCTGAGGACGTGAAGAACAAACTCAAGCGTCTCGAAGAGCCTGATTCCAGATTCCTCAAATATAGCTCCCCTCACCCAACCCGTGCTGACCATACTCCCATCCTCGCTTCTCCTCTTACTCGTGTCACTACCCTTCCCAATGGTCTCCGTATCGCCACCGAATCTAATCTTGCCTGTAGTACTGCTACCGTTGGTGTCTGGATCGATGCTGGGTCCCGATTTGAATCGGAGGAGACCAATGGCACTGCCCACTTCCTTGAGCATATGATCTTTAAGGGAACCGAAAGGCGAAGCACCAGGGGTTTGGAGGAGGAAATTGAGAACATGGGTGGCCATTTAAATGCTTATACTTCTAGGGAACAGACTACTTATTATGCAAAGGTGATGGACAAAGATGTACCCAAAGCTTTGGATATTCTAGCTGATATTCTTCAGAACTCAAAGTTCGAAGAGAGTAAAATCAACAGGGAACGGGATGTCATTCTCAGGGAAATGGAGGAGGTATTAAAAAGTTATATTTTATGTTTCTGACTTTTCAATTCTATTGATTGACCAACAATCTCTTTACGTTTTTTGGGCAAATATTTCTTCTTCTCTTACATCCATGGTTAAAGACTCAAGTTTGGCGTTTATTCAATTTCATTGATTGCGTTTTATGTTACTTGAGATGGTCTTTTTTTCTTGTTTCGTTTGTTTGCAATATGGGTTGATTGCTAATAGAATGACGTGTTGGATTTTGGTTGTTATTGCTGGTCGAGTTTGGGCTCTCCAGTGGTGGATTAGGGTAGTATCTTGGCTTTTCAACAAAATTTGGTTGTTAGATTCTGGTTTCCAGACTTACCAACATATTTAACCATTTGCGACTAGTTGCCCTTGTGATTGTTCACTTATATGTTTGCAGTTATGGCAATGAATAGTGTTCAGCTGCTGCAATAAGGAATATTTGGATAATGAGAACCTTTTAACTCATACTTCTTCAAACAACCTGATGGTTGTTTGATACTCATAACTTAATATGCAAACAAGATGAGTTTTGATGGGGAGTATCCCTAAGGTTACATGCTCAAGCTCATCTTTGCTCCGGCCAGTGTATAGTTTTTGAAACTTACATATGTATTCTCCTCATTGTAGGTGGAAGGCCAAACAGAGGAAGTTATTTTTGACCACTTGCATGCCACTGCGTTCCAGTATACTCCTCTTGCCAGGACAATTCTTGGACCTGCTGAGAATATTAAGACAATCTCCAAAAAGCATATACAGGACTACATATCTACTCACTATACTGCTCCCAGGACGGTAAGAATCAAATACTCAATTTCTTCTCTTATAAATAGCATGCATTTTTTTCATTGTGGTAGTTTGCTGCTGAATTATTCCGTAAGAGTTTCTATGATGCTATTATTTAGGTCATTTCTGCCTCTGGAGCTGTAAAACACGAAGAAGTTGTTGAACAAGTGAAAAAACTTTTTACAAAACTGTCAACAGATTCAACAATTACTTCTGACTTAGTTGCTAAGGAGCCTGCAATTTTTACTGGTTCTGAGGTATTCTTTTTACTGGATGTTTCATAACTTATTCTCTTCTTAAGAACATTTCTGAAGATCTTCTCTTGATTGCCAATCAGGTTAGGATGATTGACGATGACATTAAGCTCGCTCAATTTGCTGTTGCTTTTGAAGGGGCCTCATGGACGGATCCTGATTCCATTGCCTTAATGGTGATGCAATCAATGCTAGGATCCTGGAATAAGAATGCAGGAGGTGGAAAGCATATGGGGTTAGTAATGCATATTTTTACATACTTCATTTGGTGGTGTACTTCGTCTATTGACTTACTTGGCTAGTTTCTAAACTACATTGCAGCTCTGATTTGGCTCAGAAGGTTGGTATCAATGAAATAGCTGAGAGCATGATGGCGTTTAATACTAACTACAAAGATACAGGCCTCTTTGGTGTTTATGCTGTTGCAAAGGTGCTTCTTATAAGAAAAACATTTAATCTTAAATTTTTACTTTTTACATTGCTAGGAATTTTGGATGAAAAAGAAATGGGGGTGGGGTGGTGGTGGTTAATCATTGTAGGAAGAAAATAAAAGAAATATAATTTCATGTTTGTTGTGAAGTTTCTGCTCTGCGTCCCTGACAAAATACAAAACCTTTATTATCATGCGTTATTTCTACTTTTATTGTTATCCTTTTTCAGTTTTTTTTTGTGTTTGAAGTTTTAAATCCTGGTATATGCTCAGAAGTTCTATACACTTGGTTGTCTTTGTTGCTGACTTGCTATGTTATTTCATGTTCTATTCTTCGTATATATCGATTGTTTGTTAAGTCCTTTCCATTCTAGGACAAACCAGTTGCTCTCTTATTGCTAAACTAGTATATGGTTTTACATCTGCCGAGGATATCATCTATTTGGTCTTCACATTGATCTGTTTCTCTAATTTGTTATTGCAGCCTGATTGCTTGGATGATTTGGCCTATGCAATTATGTATGAGATGAGCAAACTGTGCTATCGGGTTTCAGAGGCTGATGTAATTCGTGCTCAGAACCAGGTCTTGCCTTATTTGGTGCTTGTTATATCTAGTAGATGAGAATTATCAAAAAGGAAAAAAGAAGAAAAATCTAGTAGCTGAGAAGATGATGTTTGTGGATGAGCTTTCTTTTTTTTTCCCCTCTCTTTAAGTTCATTTCTTACCTTTTCCATTCTGTGTTTTTTTACAGTTGAAATCTTCTCTTCTGCTACACATGGATGGCACGAGTCCCATTGCAGAAGATATTGGGCGTCAGGTTTGATTTTTATATTCATTTTTGGATAAAGTGAAGTAGCATTGGTTTACTTTCTACCAGGTTGTGTTATGTTTCCAATACTTTGAAATGGTATTGCTAGTCCAATGATTGTGGAACAATTGGCATAAGGGAAAATATTTATTTTGTTCACTGTTGCACAAAAGTTTTATTCCCCTAACTCTCATCGGAGTGAGATGTAGAAATATTAAATTTGAGACTTAATTACACAGCTTTTTTTGAAGCATTGTTGTATTTTTGGTTTCAGCTACTTACCTATGGCAGAAGGATGCCGTATGCTGAACTATTTGCCAGGATTGATGCTGTGGATCCAAGTACCATCAAACGTGTGGCAAATCGATTTATATTTGACAAGGTCAGAATTTAAATCTAAAGGAAGAATATTTTTGTCAAATTTGGAGTAACATATTCATTAAATAGATTGGATATCTGATTTTAATTACAACTGCAGGATGTTGCTATATCAGCTCTGGGACCTATCCAGGGTTTACCTGACTACAACTGGTTCAGGCGCAGGACCTATTGGCTCCGTTACTAGGTCTTTTTTATGGGCTATAAAATTGATATGGCGTCATAATCAAGTTTTGTTGATTTTTAAAACATTTTGTTTCCATTTTGACACAAAATTTCCCGAGAAAGAATCTCGAGGTGCTTGCTCATATTCATTTGGTGATGGTCTTTCTTTTACATTGTTAAATTAATGGAAAATAATCGGAGCTATATTCAGTGCCTTCTCCTTTAGAACAACAGTGGCCAGTGGATTCGCCAAACAATTTTAAATTAGTGAAAATAATTTCGGCAGCTCCTGAGAGGTGTGTAAGAGTAATTTTATATTTGTCATCGTTTTAAGCTTGGTTTTCTAGTGCAAATGAATCTCTATGTATATATATACTACAGAGTTGAGCGCGACACTTGCCTGCTAACAATTTTTATGAATCCTCACAATGACGCTGAGAGTATGTTCTCTTTTTTTTTTTTTTTTAATTTGCCCAATTAACATGAGAAATATTGATGCCACAAACAACAGGATTTTACTTCTTTTTATTTGGGGGGACGTTTATGTATTCATGTATGCTTCGTTGTTAACCTGAGAAATATCATATCGTAAAGAAGTAATGAATTCTATTTGCTCTTAAAAATAATGTCCCAAGTTAGTGAGTCATCTATCTCTGCTGCGCACAGGTTTATCCGTAATGATTCAACTAATTGTCACTTACAAAAGTCCCATTTCCCCCGCACGAACTTCCCATGATTAATCAATCTTTCTGGGAAACTAAAACCTACCCCCATTCTATTCCTCCTATAAAAACCCCCCTGTCCCAATTAATGGTCCGACCATATCACTTGAAACCTCACCAACAAAAATCATGGCAACCACCAACATACGCAGTTTGCCAGAAGACGAGCATATTTTCCGTAGTCTTTACCCACCGGTGCTAGTACCGGACGTGACTCTGCCCGATTTTGTGCTTCAAGATGCAGAATCCTACTCTTCGAACGTCGCATTTGTGGATGCTGCGACCGGGAAGACGTACACTTACGGGGAGGTTAGCAGAGACGTGAGGAGGTTCGCAAGGGCCTTGAGGTCGCTTGGTGTAAGGACAGGACATGTAGTATTGGTTGTGCTGCCTAACATTGTTGAATATGCTGTTATTGCTCTGGGAATTATGGCCGCTGGCGGTGTTTTCTCTTGTGCAAATCCAGACTCTCATTCATCAGAGATCAATAAGCAAGTTGACATTGCAGATGCTAAGCTTATTGTCACCGATGCCGCTACACACCGGAAGGTAATAATAAAACCCACTTTTAAGCCAAATTCATTATACTTGACTCTCTCTGCACTTCTCTTTTTTATTTTTTGGGGAAAAATTCCTTGATCTGTTTGGGGAGCAATTAATGCAGGTGAAAGATTTGGGAGTGCCAGTTATAGTGGTGGGTGAAGAGGCGATAGAAGGAAGCATAAACTGGGTAAAACTGCTTGAAGCTGGAGACCGTGTGAGGTCTGATGTGATTAGCAAAGTGGCGCAACAAACTGATTTATGTGCCCTTCCCTTCTCATCTGGAACCACCGGACTGTCAAAAGGTGTGATGTTGACCCACCGGAACATAGTAGCCAATCTCTGCTCTTCATTGTTCGGGGTTGGACCTGAATTGATTGGGAAGGTTACCATACTTGGTCTTATACCATTTTTCCACATATATGGTCTTACTGGGATTTGCTGTGCTACCCTTAGAAACAAGGGGAAAGTGGTGGTGCTGCCTAGATATGAGCTCAGGGCTTTTCTCGGTGCATTGATCAAGCATGAGGTCAATTTTGCACCCATCGTTCCACCAATCATATTAGGCCTGGTTAAGAATCCCATTGTTGATGAATTTGATCTCAGTAAGCTCAAGCTCAGGTCAGTTATGACAGCTGCTGCTCCCCTTGCTCCAGAACTTCTAAGTGAATTCGAGAAGAAATTCCCTGGTGTCCAGGTTCAGGAGGTGAGTTCCATTCCATCCTCTGCTTAGCCTTAACGAGGAGTCCCTGTTTTACATGTTTCGGCTACATACACACACCTAATTATTGTTTGTTTGTTCCTTGTCGATCGGTAGGCGTATGGAATGACAGAACATAGCTGCATTACTCTTAGCCATGGAGATCCTAGTAAAGGTCATCGGATTGCAAAGAGAAACTCAGTAGGGTTCATTCTCCCAAATCTGGAAGTGAAGTTCGTGGATCCTGAGACGGGCAGCTCTTTACCCAAGAACACCCTAGGAGAGATTTGCGTCAGAAGCCAATGCGTGATGAAAGGTGGATTCTTTGTTCTTCTCTCAACTCAAGTGACATTCCTTCCTTCCTTCCTACCAGTTCTTGAATAGAATCTTGGTTTATGCCATATCATATTATAACATTTTTTTTTTCCCCAGGTTACTACAAAAACGAGTACGAAACAGCTATGACGATCGACAAAGATGGGTGGCTTCACACAGGTGACGTTGGCTACATAGATGATGATGGGGATGTCTTCATCGTAGATCGCATCAAAGAAATAATCAAGTACAAAGGATTTCAAGTACGTACAGTACAACCATAGCTCTGATATAAAATAGGACATTTTTTTTTTTTTTTTTCCGGGAACTAGCTAGAGGTGCTGACTATAAAGAACTTTTGTCTTGTGGTATAAAATTTGGCAGGTGGCTCCAGCTGAAATAGAGGGTGTCCTCCTAACTCATCCTTCTGTTGAAGATGCTGCTGTGGTTGGGTGAGCACTAGATTTTGATACTTTTGTACTCTCGACCGGAGTTATAAAATGACTGATAATGAACGTTTTTGAATATTCAGGCTGCCAGATGAAGCAGCAGGAGAGATTCCAGCCGCATGCGTGGTGATTAACCGGGATTCAAAAGAGACCGAAGAAGAAATTATGGACTTTGTTGCCTCTAACGTAGCTCACTACAAGAAAATTAGGAAATTGCAATTTGTTGATGCAATTCCAAAATCACATTCAGGAAAGATTATGAGAAGACTGGTTAAGGAAATCATGGCAGAAAATGCCAAACTCAATCTTAGATCCATTGCCATTTGACACCACAACCGTCATCTGTTTCTTGCACCAGCTGGTTTTCCAGGTCTAGGTATTCAAATAATGGGATAATCTTCCTATGATAATAATAAAGTGAAATTGTAACAAATTTACTTCAATGTCTTCCCTTGAATAACTATCCCAAATTTCAAAAACATTTACTCAATACGAATCACATGCCTAATTAGCAAAGATTGATAATTTATGGCTAAAGAGAAATGATATATATTCTTGTAAGTATTTAAGTGCTTCTTTTCAGTCTATAGTACATAAAATACAGTTCGCTAGGCTAATCTGCAAAATTATATCTTGGTAATTTCAACGACATATTCATTGGTTACCCGCGTTCCCAAATCCAACCAGCAAAGTAGAAAGATATTTAATCACAGGAGTTTTAATTACACAGAATTTACACATTCAAAGACTAGATGGAAACTTCCATGCTGTAAAAAAAAAAAAAAAAAAAAAATGACAGAATGATTTTCATTCTGAAGTGAGATAAAATAAAACTGTACTAATATACAGAGGTCAAAATTTCCTCCTTTCCCCTAATCCCACAGAAAGCTTAAAGTATCAAAGACGTGGCTCCTAACCCTAACCCCCCCTCTCTCTCCACAAATCAGAATGCCATGAGACAGCTGCACTAAAATGGGAAAAATGTGCAGGGGAAAAAACGGATACATATAGGATTGTGCCTATCAAATTACAAGACACGTACAACCCGCAATTCCCCAAACTCCACAACTTATAGGATAAGGCCACATAGGTGGGCTTTAGATTCTGTACCAATATGCTTTCAGCCTTTTTTTCTCCCTATTTTTTACTTTTCTCTCTACCTATCCACTGTACATGTTAGTTTGAAATACACGTGTATTTACAACCGCTGCCTACTTCTGCTACTGACTTTCCTACCACTGTTGTTTAGCCTCCTACCTCCATTTGCCCAATCTTCATCATCTTCATAGTCCTCATCCTCTCCACCAATCATTCGACCAGACCTCCCACCCCTTCTTGATGGAGGGCGCTTCCGCTTGATATTTGCAGAATAAACTGAATAGTCAACAGTATCGTCCCTCAATGCATTCTTGAAATCCTGTCATGCATAGATAAATGAAAACTGAACAAAAATGTACTGGAATAAGAGGGAACAGATTCTGAACAGCTAAAAATGCTGCAGAAGACAACTACACCGAAGTACATAGAGAAGCACCAATGGAAGAAATGCAGTATCTACATACACTGTAGCTCATTGATTGTAAATCAACCCTTGATGACTAAGAGAAGTACCAATCACGAAAATCAAACAAAGTTATATCACAAATCCCACAGTTCAACCTTAGGCAATGATGTCCCACTTGGCTTTTGGAGGAAATGTTGAATAAGGAAGAGATGAAGAAACTGAATGTGATTTTGGAATTGGATATTGTCAATACTAAGCATTCAATTTCATAAATAGCTATCCTTTACCCACCAAAAAAAATAAAAAATTCATAAAAAATATGATTTATTTAAGGCAGTGACCAATGATCCAATAACACTTGTGCTAAAATTATATGACTTAAAAACGATAATACAAATTTCAGGACACCAAAAAAAGGGAAGCACAAGCAATACTATCACAACATAGTAGAGTTTAAGGTCAATCACATGCTCTGCTCATTTCATGAAAGGTTCTCCAAACATATCTAAAATGAGCAAACCATGGCATGTAAAACTGGAGGGAATATTAGGGGACAACTGGAGGAATGTGCATAGAAACAAAAAACTTTAACCAATCCAATTGGATCATGTAGCAAGTGAAGCACTGATATTATAGAAAAATTATTACTAAAGATGCCTGCACCAGCATTAATGGAAAATCAAAAAGATCTAACAAACTGCAACTCTACCTGGTATCTCTGGACAAAGTCCTGGTAAGTACTGGGAGGATCTATACACATTTCATTGAAGTTGAAAGGAATAGTCTGCCTTGAAAGAAACTCTCCTGGTTTTGGGGGCTCATTTGGAGAAAATGCCTAGCAAAAGAATATAGAAACTCAATTCAATAAAAACACTATTTCACAAAAATGACATGCCTGTAATGATTAAAATCCAAACTGGTAAAATACCAGGCAACGGGTATCATCTAGGCTATAAACAATTTTGAGGTACCGCTTTAGTTTCAAAAGCAGTTGCAAAGCACCAGCGGCAAGACAGTCTGCCTGAAGAGGCACCACAAAAAATACAAAGCAGAGTGAAGTCATTTATTGTCAAGGAAACAGCTGCCAAATATATTATTATTAACAACATTTCCTAACAAAGAAATCTTACCAAATGCTCAACCATCTATACCCCAATTAAGAAAAAAGTGAGACTAAATAAAATTATATCACCAACAATAACAGAGCGCTAACCTGTATCTTCTTCATATCATCAGCAGAGATATAATAGGAATTGCCCGAGGTCATAGTTTGCAGATGTGAATCTTCAGATGCATGTCCAGATACACAGTGGCGTTCTAATTCTTCTTGGGCTTCCTGTTCCCTGTTATCAGCTGCAATACTATCAACAGGCAGAGAAGATGGAGGCTGAATGGTTCCACTACCGTTGCTTTTATGAACATCTTGTAACGAATGCAAAGAGGCTTTCATATTTGCCTCCAGCATCCCTGCCCTGACTTGAATAACTCGATTTATTGAATAGACTAGATAAAGAGGCTCATCAGGCAATGAAAACGGGAGCTGAGCAAGAATTTCTGTACAGTATCTGAGAAAAGAAAAATTGCTCATATACAACTGAGTTGCAAAGTACCATAGATTAAAAATATTGTAGCAAGACTTACATTAGGAAAGGAACAATAGCATCATTCCAACTGGGCATATCAAACTTGCGCACAATTGAGGCCATAAACTTGGTTCTTGAAGCTCGATTACTGCGGATAAGCTTGTAGATTCGAGAAACCCCAGCCTTTCCATGAGCCAAAGGGCCACTATCAGTTTTTCCTTTAATGTTAGAAGATGGTTTGAATGGGCCTTTTTGGTTTAGACTGCTAGCAGGATTTTGATTCAAGCATTGCATGAATAGAAATGACATTTGAAGGCCATCTCCGAGGCGGCTTTCAAAAAAGGCTGGATACCTGTACAGAAAATCTTATCAGATGACTTCAGCATAATGACAAGGTTTACATTCTATCAAGATAACATAGAGGTGCATACTTTTCATTCATATTCATCAGTAAATGATGAGCCAGCTTCGCATTGGTGTCTTGGGGATCAGCTACAAGTGCAATGAGGTATGGGACACAAGTAATGGGATGAACTAGACCCTGACGTAGGACCACCTCCACAATCTGTTAATAAAAAAAGTAAAAGAGTAGATAATTTCAATATTTATTTCCACCTTGGAAAAAATAAAAGTTCAGAAAACATACGGAACACATAAAATCAAGATATTTATCCAAGAGAGCTCTGAACAAATTTTTTTAAGAGAGAATATTCTGAGTGCCAAAAAACAGAATAGCTAATATAGGATTGTCCAAAACTATGACTATCTGAATCATAAGTTCAGATACTCTCTGCTGCTAGAAAATTAATAAATTCTTCAGTAGATACTCCCTCCGACTCGATGCTACTTGCCCCAGTTTGACTTGGTGTGTATATTAATTCCAGAAATAAAAATATTCAGTAATATGTCTATCCTTATAATTAATTCTAGTACGCAGGGACAAGTGTAGACTTGGAAAAAAATTGTAAAATGCAACCTTGATTTAGAATTGGACAGCTAAATTTGAGAGAACCAAATTCATACTATGTGCAATTAGATATGGAAAAAAAGCAATGAACATTTCCATTTTATCATGAGCTTCATGTAACAAGTGAAAAAAAAGAAATTCACCTTAAGAGCATATTGGCGCACTTGCTCATTCACATCTAGACATCTACCTAAGATGTTGTCCCAGTAAAGTTGAACTATCCCACCACAAATGTTAGTATCACCAGCCCCAGCAGCAACTGGAACACTCTCACCACCATCAGTTGAGTAATCTTCACCATTAGTAACTCCATCTGTTCCCATTTGATTTTCAGCATCAAGAAGATACTCGTACATATTTTGCAACGATTGGATCTGTAAATTAAATTGCTTAATGTCCATCATATATATATATAAAAAGAAACTGATGCAACCAGCTCTACCTTAAGACGAGTATCAGTATCTGAAGAAAGAGTATCCTCCAGAATCTTCCCGACGTCCTTCTCTAACATACATTCAGGCTGAGCTATTAAAACATAGCCTAAAGCCTGGAAAGATCACAGCTACCTTACTTTAGTTGACGGTTTATATAATAGGAGTGTATTACAGAAGAGAAGAAGAACAAACTCACCTGCAGTGATCTAACCTTGATGCCAAATTTCTCAGTTTGGAGATATTTTTTAAACAAGTTCAAGCTGTTAATGACATCCATACTTTTGGAACCAGACGTAGTAGGCAAACAGCTGCCATATCGTATCAACAGTCCCAGACAAAAAAGAGATCGCCCTACTTGCTGAAATTAACAGAAAAATCAGAAACAGTACAAGTATATCTCCAATATACTAAATTATCATTGGGCAAATACTACAACATAATAATAATGATAATATTGCATCATTCTTCATAATTCATAAAGACCCACCCCAGCAATGTTGAAGTCAATAATAGTTGAGGACTATCACACGTGTAATACATAATGGTCTTTATTATTAAAATTCAGTATGACTGAAATGTCTGTCACCAACCTTCTCATTGTCAAACCCAAGGGAATCCAGATGTTTACAGAACAACTGTACAAGATATTCAACAGCATTTCCCCCTTTCCCTGCTACTTTGCTCAATGTGCATAAGCACCTGTTAGTTTAAAAGAAAAACAACTTTTAAGAAAAGCAAGCTACATGTTGAGAAGAATACTGTGAAGAACCAACCAAACTGACTGATCCACGTGTAAGCAACTCAAGAAGCATTTTACTGGACAGAGATGCATTTTCAGAACTCCTCAGGGATACTTAATGTTCATGAAAATATGATATGTATACATATATACATATATGAGTGTGTGTGTGTATTATAAGTATGGCCTTTAGGTGGAAGTATTTGAGGCCTAAGATTCTCTATTTTCAGTTGGAATTCTCAAATCCCATCTTCAGGTTAAGTAGCCATTTATGTTATTAGCTTTAAGCTTCCACTGGATATGTAATCAAATAGGCACATGCATAGTGTATGGAATTAAAAAAAGAAAAAAAGGAGAGTAAGAGCAAGGGCACTGTACTTGATGCAGGCATGTACTACAACAAAGAAAGGATGACGAGCAATCATTTGCCTCAGATCTTGCTCAAGTTCTTCAACAACACTTTCAGGAAGTTTCCGAAGCAAGGGCAAGACAGAGTCAATTACAAAAACTATACTCTCCAGTAACTGGGCAGCAGCTCTAGAGTCAGCCTGGATAATAAGTAGGTAAATTAGTTAAAGCCCTTCAGGTTTCTTCAGAGTTCAGCTCAATTAACTTTCTGTGAGAACCACCCACAGAAAGATAGAGAAAGATAGAAAAGAGAAAACAGTAAACTATTACAACCACAGAGAACAAATAGACACCCAGAAGGAGGGAATCCTCAGCCTGACATAATGCATCCGAAGATTATTGATTCACAAATAATGAATGCCAAGTAAAGGTTACGTAATACTCATGATCATTTTCCCAAAAGTGATAACCTATATTGCAGTTTCCATGGATCAAAAAATTATGGACTGACATAACGGAAATTAAAAAATGGGAACAGAAAGTAAAAGATACTCATCATGAATCTAGACAAAATCCATATTGTTTCAATGTACAAACCTTGAATTTTAAAAGATATCAAAAATCAAAAGATGTTATACTCACTCTTTTAACAGTTGAATGCTCAAGTACCCTTTTTGGGAATTTCAAAATTGAATACTAACTGACTCGAAAATAAACATACATATATCTAAGCTTCCAAATCTACCTCTTTTATTTAAGGCGGCAATTTCTACCAACACACAACTATCCAGCTAAACAAGGTAATGTGGTAACTTTGCTAGTCAAACACTTTACTACATATTGGGGTCAAATAGGACATTCAATTCCAAGGTGAATATTGTCTCTTAGTATATAAAGCAAAAGTCATTGCAGTTCTAAATACTGTTAGACATTCATCCAAAACTGAATGTCCCCTTTACAATGGTAAAATATTTTAAATGTTTTTATCATAATTTACCTTTTACCTTATCCTTATTATTTAATGTGGTTAGTAATAAGACCCACGTGTAAGTGAAACATAGATCCCACAAGATTTGGGAAAATAGTTGTCATACTTCAGACGAATGTGCATTTATTTATTTTAAGGAAACAAACATTCATTTTTTACATAATGTGAGGTGTAATTCAATTTTCAAGAGAACCAGAAAATTCATTCTAATTATGGCAGCAGCGTTCTTTCTAAGCAGAGTTCTAAAAATGATTCATTACTAAGCTCATATTTATCACTAGAAGCAATCAAATTAATTTGCATTATAAGATATATGGGACCAAAAATTCCACATGAAATTATTGATTAAATATAAACTCGATGTGCTACACAAGCATCGATTTTTCATCCCTAAACTTACATCAAATGTATTACGGTCATATAACTAGCCTTCCCTAGCAAATTATGACATGCACCTCTGATGCTGCTCTTTTGGGTTAGAACTGGACAAAAGTTAAGAATTCATTCCAAAACACATCACGGCTTTCAATTGGTAAGTTGTTCCAATCCTACCCCAACTATCTAGAGAACAGTGACATCTTTTGCCTGAAATATGACAGTCCTGAGACTGTAATAACAACTAAAAACACATTAGAGAAGGAAAGCATGTAAATTAAAGTGTTTAAACCATACCTACAAAATAACTCATTTTGGGTCCACTTCGAGAACATCATAAAGCATAAAATAAGGTAACACTTCCGGAGAATATAAATCATTCAGGGACCATGTAGAGAACATAGGCAAAGAAAATAAGAAAAGCCTTCTAAAGTATAAAGATAGAAATCACACTTCAAATATCAATGAGAAAAACAAGATGAATTTTCCAAATCATAAGCAGGATGTAAATAACCTGAGACTTCAGATATGGCTGAAGAGTGACCACAAATTGTGAAGGATCAGATGATGGTGCACAAAGTGTAGGATCTACAGTGCAAAAGGCATGTAAAAGAAGCATGTATGGGAGCATCCGAACATCTCCATCTTCAGAACTCATTTCAGTAACCTGAAGCAAGAAGTATTAGATAATCTAAAAACCATTTTAGATGAATACCCCTACGCATCAGGATGTCATACATATGCGGTATAGAGGAAGCAAAGGAAAAATGCCACAATACAAAACTAAAACCTGCAGCATTTTCTCCAACAAGCACTTGCACATTAATTCACATCGCCGACGCACTGAAGCAAGAGATACAGGATTGACTCCCACAGCTTTAGCTGATTGTGGAAGGAAATCAAGTGTTAAGTTGCGCTTAATAACAGCTACAAGAAGTTGGTGACTGTGCATCTTTCTTAACATCTCAACCATCTGCTCCGTCTTGTTAGCTACTTCTAAGGGAACAGAACTTCCATCTCCAAAATAGTGACTCTGCATACCAGAAGGTTCCTCAAACCAGAACTCATAAAATGTCTTGCAGACAAGATCCTGCAGGTGAACAAAAGGCATCAATAAAACACATTTCCCTGAATCTGATAAATAATTAAAATAGAAACAATTTACTAAGTAGCAAAAATAAACATCATATAAACAAAAGTCTTGTCGACAAAGAACTGCACAAACTAAGCCTCTTTGTTGACTGACAAGTAACGAGGAAGTAAATGGGGAAAAGGAGCAAATATAGATGTAAGTGGTAAATTTACATTGTTTGGTTACAAGGAAATGCATAAGAAAGTAGGATCAGTCACTCCTCCCCTTTACAGCAAGTTTCCAACATTGAAGGAATAAAAGAGAAAATAATTAAGTCTAAATAATTAAAATATTGACCTCCTTTAGGATAAAAGATTTTGAAAAATAGAACGAGGGATAAATAAAAAGATAAATCAATGATTCTCTCTCTTCTCCCCTATCCCTCTGCTCTCTACAACTTTTTCCTTCCTACCCATCAAAATAGAAGTAGATGTAATTATATTCTCTCACGGAGAAAAGATCATTCTTCCCTTCCCTCTCCTCCCCTCAGATAAAAGTAAGTCCAAAAGAAATTCTTAAATATTGGCATAATAATTGGTCCACAAGATATTTTATCTTTGACAATTCATTAAGCAGTGTGCCACTCACTTACAACAAACTCACTAGATTAAATGGATTATGAGATGTAGATGAAGAATCATTCTTAAGAAAATGATAAAAGAGTTTTTATTCCAAAACCAGGACCAGATGAAAGTTAAAAAATAACAATATAGTTCAAGCAGAAATCCAAAATGTAACAAAACCTCAGATACCATCATCAAATAATCAATAGCAGATTGTTCTCACTCTACCTGTATACTGGACTCTTCATCATTAACACGGGCAATGATATCTATGCAAGCAGCTGTAAATTCAGGAAAGTCTGAACTTGAAGTACACATATCCCTTATGATTTTGATAGCCCGTTTCCGCACACTTACACCAGTATCCTTTATTCTTTCAGCAACCTTCTCAAAATACTAAACAAACACCAGAAGTCATGCCAGAGCAGGCCAAGGAACAAAATACCAAAATAGAGCATGGGAAATAATCTTGACTACAATACCTTTATACCAACGTCAGGGTATGAAGCAATATGCCTACCAACAAGTTCCAGTGCTGCTTCTCTGACAGAAATAGCAGAATCACAAAACCTCCCTTCAACAGCATTTTGAACGTGCTTATCACCTAAGACCTCTGGATCAGCTTCAACTATGATACTGACCTGCTCCAATCAAGAAGTACACAATGATAAAGTATGAGTTCTTGAGGCAAAACAAAACTTCACATACTTTCGATGATGAAACACCTTCTAACTTACAGCTCGCAATGCTTTGGCACGAATCACTGGTGAGTTTTCCCGCAGACTAGCCTACAAACAACAATATTATAAGCACAGACACTTTAGTGATAAAAAACAAGGGTACAATACTTTACAAACCAGAAGCACTTGAAGTATCTTGTCAAATCCTCGAGAGAACGAACTATTTTGTCCCAATGCAAAAGTTATCTTCTTCACTGCATCCCTTGTCAGTGTCACAGAACTTGAACTAGTATCACGAACAATAGCTTTTGACTTCAATCTTGCAAGGTGATAAAGAAGCTTCTGTTGAGAACCAGGATCTTCTTTGTACCAGAGGCAAAGATAAAACCTGCAGATTCATATTGACTGAGAGATTAACCTTACACAAAAAAGAATTAAGAAACTAAAAGATTGAAGTAGCAACAGACCACCGGGTATGGAGATGAACATCTGCATCACCAGCATCTTCAAGGAAATTTAGGAGCATCTGCTGAACGATCTCTGAGCTAGTAACAATATCGGAACTCTGCAAAGACTTTCGAGAATTTTTTTTACTACGTTCCATCCCTTGTGCTTCGCAGTGTGAGTTTAATGCAATAAGTTGTTTTTTGTAAAGACATATAGGACAATATAGATTCTGAGTAGAAATTGTGTTCCCTCCAATTCCTGCACAGTCCAGATGAAATATTCTGTGACAACCTTCACAAACAAACACAGGTTTCTCATTCCTCAAATCCAAACAAACAGAACATGCTTCTGTTGCACTGATATGGTTTCCGTTAATAAACTCATGGACTATCCAAAACTTTTCCTTCCGGCAAACAACAGCATCATGTTTCAATCTAGCAGCAACAGTACCAAGGAGGTCAATGGCCATAGAACGAGCAGCAATATCCTTAGATTTCAGTCCCGCATTCTGAAGAAGGAGGACACACAGAACCTGCACAAAACAAGCTCTTAACATGGAAATAGTATTAATCCAATTAAAAATGTTGACAGCAGAAGATCTACCTCTAAAATTGGTGCAGCTGCAGGATACTCTGGAAGATTCAGAGTGACAAGCAAATCTACTACAAGATTTTCAATCATTATCTTCAATTCTGCTGAATCTTGAGTTTTTGAACCAGTAAGTCGCTGCAGAACTCTACTCCAGAAGAGGACACAAGATTCTGTGATTGCCTCATGGCACTTTGTTGGATAATTTCCATCTACAGAGACATCCAAAGAAGGAACGCCACTAGTTTGCCTTAATACCTCAGGAAGGTTAGCACTGCAGTGAACAATCTGTATTAACAGAGCAGTGATAATCTGTATCTGCTTCTGCTCTTCATCGGGAAGATGATAGGTCCTTGGCACACGCTTTGAGAATGGCAACTTCAGAAGAACTTGAAGAGCTTCATCCATCACATAAGCACGGTGCTGTGTATAGGTATAATATATCTGGATACCCACAGAAATGCAACAAAGTAAGATAAAAACAGCATATTTCTTACAAAGACAACTGAGAGTAGAGTAGTTCAAATTTGTTACCCCACTAATTAAACTGATTGCTTTGAGTTGCAAAAGACGGATGTTATCTACTAAAAATGTTGTGAAACTAGTGCGAATGAGCTGAAGAATACAACTATCTGAAAGGCGCTCCACTAAAAGCAAGTCCTCAAGAAAGCCAAGAATGGTACAAAGCTTCTGAAGTATGCTATTTACAGTAGCAGATGCTCTGGAAACAACAGCAGCGCATAAGCTAAAAGGTCATGCATGTTGCAGAACTAAAATAGCGAAAATAATGTAAGAGTTGCATCATACTTATATACAGTTGACTTTCTGGTTTTGACATTCCTAGCAGTACGCCTTTTCTTACTAGCTGAACCAAAATCACCATCAGCTTCTTCATCTTCCTCGCCTGAAAAATTAAAAAAAAAAAAAAAAAAAGAAAAAGAGTATAAGAAACTACTTATGGAAGCAAAAATATGTGTTGTTCCAATTTATTTCATATAGGAGCAAGCCTTGATGTTTTCTGAAAAGAAAAAGAAAGATTGTATATTGCCTCAGACAAGGGGATATATATATATATATATATATATATATATATATATGTGAAGCTGAACTGTCCAGCTTTTGACAGCACCCCAAAAAAGATAATGAAATCAACTTCTCCCTTTATCTTGGATCTAATGATTCCACATTCAACAATTGCAAGATGGATGAAATGGAACTATTTAAAGCCAATAAATTAGTAACCTATATTTTAAGCTTAGGATCAAGAGGAAGAAAAAATCCAAGAAGCTGCCAGAGCCAGTAAGTTGCATAAAGAATTTCATAATGGTTTAAAAGGAGCTCTAACATCTTGATGAGCTGAATGAGCTACCTTCAACATTTTCATTTGGTTTATGCAAAGCCCGGTATGCTGGATCACATGCTGACATGACATCCACTATCTGACGTCTAGAGAATTCCACAATCCTTTCAATGATCTGACACGAGTAGATTGTGATCACTCAAAAAGCCTTAATATAATCTACATCAGATGCATAAAAGGCATATAAAAATTATACAACACCACATCTCAATCAGCAAATTAAAATGCACAAACTCAAGAATACAATACGCTGAAAGTGCATACCTCTTCTTTATATAGTTGCTTTGGCATGCCATTGAAAGCCATAATTGATAAAGCTGCATGCATTGATTCCAGAGCAACAGAAATGGAAACCATCACATCTGAATCTGACTGCAATGAGGGAAACAAATAAAAGAATCGTCTTCAGTTACCTTAAACACACAATAAATCATCTAGAAAACAAAAGAAACTTAATTTTATCTACAAAACCTCATAAACCTATATAATCAGAACGGATGAGAACTGGAAAATATATATATTTAGATGATCAAACAAGGAAAACGAGTTTTGGGAAAGAGTTTGATAGTTTATTAAGCTCAAAATTTCATATGGAGCACGTTCTACTAGAATATTTTGCAGAGTAATAAGGGAATTACTTCTCTACGCAAACTACAAAAATATGCAGAAGGTAGTCAAGTGCAATTAAAACAGCACTACTAAAAATTTATCAGTCGAAACAAATAGAGGTTTAAGCACAAATGTCCATACAGATTTTGAACGTCATAAATGAGTCCAGGACACTCGAACCTTATGAGATATTAGAAAGCAAAAGGACAAGATTCCACATGCACTACAATAAACCTACGTGCTTCTACCCCATTGACATTGGAACAAGTATACACAGGCAAGTTGACGGTTAACCAATGCGACAAGTATACAAGAAATTAAATTGTTAGGGACTAAAACAGGAGCCAACTACTTGTCTTTTCTTTCTTCGTTGACACATAGTATATATGGAAAAGATTTGGTAAAATAAATTCAGAATGCAACCCCGATAGAGAACAGACTAAGAAAATCCTAAAAACTTTCAAATATTTACAATGATAGCATTTCATAGGAGCAACTTTAAAAAAAAAAAAAAAAAAAAAAAAAAAGGAGCCTCAACATGCATGAACTTACATGGTCACAATCATCAATAGATAAGCCCTCTGCTCGATGAATCTGATGATCTAAAACCCTCAATAATCGTGAAAGAATATCTACAGGAATCAAGTGTAGTATTTTCTTAGTTCGAATTGAAACAATATCATTGATGACCATTTTAAGATCAGAAACGGTCAATGGTAGCCATTCTGCTTCATCCCTGTCATCACTAAAAATTTCTGCTCTACCACAGAGATCCTCAAGTGTTTCACAAAATCGTCCAATCACTGCATCTATGAAGAATATTAAAATAAATAAATAAATGCTCAAGCATTAAAGAATGGTGAGGATAACAAGAAACTCAAGATACTGAAAACAAAATTATAAAGATTAAATAAAATAAACCTTGGCATCCAGTGTCATCAGGACCAGCTGAAGGCAAAACACCATCTTTTCCTTTCTTCCTGACTTTCGGTTTTCTAGAATGACTAGTAATGTCCTGAAGCTGGTGGGAAAAGTAACAGTAAAAAAAAGAAAATCTACAACACCAAAATAATTGAGCTTCAGAAACTTACATTAGCAACAGCATGGTCTTGCTGGTGGTTTTGAGTTCCAGGAAAATCTCTCTGCCCCTGTTCAACAATGTTTATGCTCTGCTCAAATGGCTTTGATTCATTCAAGTTATCACACTGAATAGGTTCATTTGTAGGACCTGAAAACTTGAAGAAATGAACTAAACGAATTAGCCAGGCAATCAAATATCACAAGCACTCGGGTGTCATTACAAATTTCTGAATCAAGAATTCTATTAATGTTTATTAGACATTTTTCAAATAAAGGTTTGACTAAATGCTATCAAACACTTTTGGCATTTAAAAAAATAAAAAATCACTGTAAATTCTCAAAAATAATAGCTGAAAATTATAAGAAAACCCAAAACTCTTGCTGGTAAAAAGACAGAAGAATTGAATTAAAGAAAGTTACTAATTAAGCACTAAGATTTTATTAACAGTTTAATTGACCTTGTTTATCCACAACTCCGCATTCAAATGCTTTGGCATTGTATCTGACAATTTCATCATAAAGGTCAAAATGCCCCAGCAGGCCATGAGGCTGATGATCCACATCAGCTCTAAGATTCCTGCCAAAGAACAATCAGTAAGTCCAAACACAATACTTTTGCTCCCCAAAAAAAAAAAAGGATGTCAGAAAATAAAGAAATAAATAACCATATGGAAACAGAAGGACTAACAGAAATTTCATATTTCATTTAAAGTTACTTCCAAAAACAAGTAATTTATTCAGGGTCAAGCAACAGCGTTATATCATCAGTAGTGGGTGTTTTCACCTACAGCAAGATATTCAAGGCATTCATAGTTTATTTTTCCTCCAACCTTTTAGTGCAGAAGGGGAACAATGGTAGGCTCCTAGGTGCTTCAAACTCATCACTTCTACCGCCTATTGTTAAAAATTATATGACAAGAAACCTAAATACATTTTTATAGTGCAGTTTAAAAAAGTTTACGTTTCCTAGAACTTGACTGGTTCAATATCTCAATTAAAGAATTTGATTTTCCCACCAACCAGTTTTTATTCAGATGTACAAATACAGAACTAAAAACCGATAGGTTACTCCATTTAAATATAAGGTTGGATAGAAAAATTATTCTACTGAGTATATATCTCCACAAGTCTGCACACACTCTTTTATGGACAAATATCAGAGAGACTAATTTCATTAAACTTACAAGATATGCAAACAAAAAAAAATAAAATCAAAAATTTTAAAAAAAAAAAAATAATAAAGAAATATAATATAGTAAATGGAACTCAAATTTGATGAAATAAGTAAATAAATAAATAAATAAACTCACAAGAAAGACACGTCAGTGTTACAAAGCAGTTCAGCAATCTTGGAAGCCTGTGTAAGAACGTCAGCGCGATTCGAAGGCCTGGAGTCGTTAAACAGCCGAAGTTCCTGATCCAGCGCGCCGCAAAAAACAGGAAGCGACGGGAGCGAAAGGCTCGAGGAGACCTCAGTGTGGACTGAATTGGAGAGGCTTATGCCCCGAGGCATAGCACCGTTAGAACTGGAAGGCGGAGGATTCGCCATCCAATTAAAAAAAAAAATTAAAGAATACCTAAAAGAGTGAAAAAACAAAGTCTAAACGTAGTAATAGACCCTCATTAGAATTCGAATTGCATGAATTAGGGTTTACCAGAGAAGAAATTGAATAACCTATTGACAGATGGGTACCAAATGAGTTTGGAGAGAGAGAAACAAATGGCGGGGAAAAGAAAATAAGAAATTATGGGAGTTTCCTTTTTCTTTTTTTCTTTTTTTTTTTTTTGGCAGTGAAGATCGAAACCCCCCTCACTCTTCTTTGAAATTGGAAAAGGATCTTCTCTCTTTAGCCAAAAAAAAAAATGAAGAAAAGAAAACCACACAAGGGAAAAATATAAATAAATAAATAGGAAGGGAAAAATAAAATGAATTTCCTAGAATGCCCTTGGTTTGATTTTGTCGTTACAATTTCCTAATTCAATATCAGCCAACCTGGCTTATTTTAAGTAGGCCTATATAGACACGGAGAGTAGTACGGCAAGAATAGAATGTTGTACAAAGAGGCTGAAAAGTCGTTAGTCGTTAGCCACTCCTGTCTTCAATCTCTAAACTGCCACTCTTTCCATCATAATTAATATTAAATTTTTATTTTGTAAAGTTACACAAATATAGGGTGTTTTTAAGTATTAAAAAAAAAGACTATATTTTACAGAGAAATTGAATAATAAAAGTAATGAAAAGCCTGGAAAAATAATCAATAAGCCTTTTTTTTTTTTTTTAAGGGAACTAATGAGACAATGCTATTATAATAACAGAGACTTCAAACTGGAGTTCAAGATCAGATAGATGTTCAGGTCAAAGAAAGAAATGTACATAGAATTACAAAGTTCAAGAAACAAACAATGATCAAGGTTAGAAGATAATGAATGGATCTCCAGAAGCCCCCACCATGAGAAGCCCGTTTTGGCATAACAGTATCAAACATTTGCGAGAGATATAATCTTCAACTTCTTTTAAGCCAGACACACATGAAGTTTTGCCCAATCAGTGCTCTTCTTACAAGAAAAAAGAAACAGAACTTTCAAGTCCCCCACTGCTAAATCAACCAAAATAAAGAAAAGAAGTACCTTCTTTTGTTCAATCTCTTCATTCCAATTCCGATGCTTCATCTGAGTCAGACAAGGGCAAGAGCGTGCATATCCCAAGTACATGACCATTCAGGCATACATAGTACTCAATGCAATCCTCATAAGCACCCAGCCTGCAGCTGGCACTTGAGGGTATCATCTTCGCTTGCAGCATGCTCCACAACTTTGCTTTACAGTAAGGGCATACCTCTTTTGGATGTAGTGGAGCTTCTCTTTTAATTAGCATCTTCCGCACCTTTGATGTAGCAAAAGATTTAAAAACCCCACGGAAAAATCCAACGTCCCCATCTTCCCCCTGATCAAGATGCTCGCAGGGATCAGATACATACAGAACATCAGTTCTGCATTGTGGTAATAGGAAGCTCTTTCCTGATGTCCTGGAGAATCGAGTCCTATAAACAAAGTGGCCAGAAATGTGAATGCTATTGAACAACCCACCCTTGTTACATCCCGAACAGTAGATAAGCAACTTCCCAAGAGCACTCCAGTTCCCATCAACACTGTGGCTGCCACTAGATTGCAGATCTACCATCATTTTGGGAGCTCTTGTCTTACAGAACTCCTTCCACAGCACTCTTTTAGCAAGATCATCAAACCATTTACATACACAAGAAAGAGCAGCAATTAATTTCGGGTTCCAATTTTGGTTCTGGAAGATTAGGAATATAACTTCTTCTGTAAGATGCCCTTTAGTGCATAGACAACTTGCTGAGTGTACACAACGGTACTGCTTTGTGATAATCATTATATGCCCCCAGAAACACTGCAATCAGACAAAGTTAAAAATTTTATCTTTGCAATACTGAATATATAAAAATGACAAATTTCATATCTGAAACAGAACAAGGATGTCAGCAAATATGGTAGTTAATGCATATTAAGAACCAAAACAATCAGTACAGATTATAGTGATCAGAGAAAAGGATGACAAATTACTTGTATTACTCATTCACAGACACACAACCATAAAAAAGGCAAATTGAACTGCAGAAAATGTAACCAATATTGGGGATGCCCACCATGGCAATGAATGGTACAAAATCAAACCTAACTCAGAAACAGTAAAAAGGACGGGGAATTCATTTAAGCATAAGGCTTTTCCAACCACATACTTCCAGATGCCTGATGCATTGCCAAATAATCCAACCGTAAGAGCAAAGGCATCAAATTTGAAGCAGTGCCTAAGACCAGCAAGTGCAGGGCTACATATAACTTGCTAACATGGACAAAGGCCTAATGGAAAAAACAACAAATTAAGAAAGTAGTTACAAGCTCTGAAATGTACTGAGCAGTTTTAAAATGAACCAAAATAATAAAGTTGAACTTAGCGTGAGTAAATTTGACCAGAAAGCAGCATTTCTATGTCCATTGGAAGATCTCAACCATATATATTCCATATCTTGAAGATTATAAATGAAAGCCTACACTATATTCTTTAAAAAAGAAAAGGATTTCCTCAGTCAAATCCTACCAGAATGGGCAAACAAAATAAGCAATCCAGTAAAGATTCAGAATGCACAAAGTAGAAGTCGGATCAGAGTTGATTTTTTTTTTTTTATCTCCCCAAAGAAATCGCCCACATCAAGAAACAAACACATTCAAAAACTTTCAATTAATATTAAATGGATTATTGCACTATATACCATCAATCGTAAAAATGAAGAGGGGCAAAAAGGAGTACCTCGAAATTGCAGTTACTTCTCTCACAAGTTCAGTTCAGGAGTCAACAAAAGCCACATTGATTCTAGGAGCACATACATTTCATAGAACCCTAACCACAAGAACAATAGAGCTAGAAAACCCACATCAATCAACGCATAACTAATCAAATTTGATACCGATTTACTACCAATAAACAGAATTCCTAGCCCAAAACGAACAATATACATATATATATGAATTGAAGAAAATAAATAAATAACAACAGGGGTCCAAAATCGGACAAGTATTAAACTGTAGCAGATCGAAATTAAGTAGAAACATTAAAATAAAAGAATAAAAAAAGGCCCAAATCCTTACCACAGCTCAAGGAAAGCTCACTTTGACCATCCGTCTGCAAATCCCAGACAAAAGGGGCTGCTGCATGCAAGATGAACAAGACCAGAGATGAGGAATTTGCATGGGAAAATGTGAGTGCAATTTTTGGCAAAATCAAAGCATGGAAATTGGGAAGAAATATTTGAAGAAAATTGCAAAGGGTAAAAAAATGGTCCAAAAAAGGAAAATTTTAGGGGGAAAACAAATAGGTTCTAACACCCCTCTCCTGTCTGAGCTGTAGTGTAAGCGATTTGCAGAAATGGAAGTGAAAGAAAGAGACCTGCGGCTCCATATCATTTTTATTTTATGGGAGAAGTTATCCTTACGCGTCCGTGAAGGAAGAAAGTCACCTGTACCTGTGTAATTTGAAGTCTTTCCACCTAGTTGATATTTCAATTATGACGTGGCGATATATTATTGGACTGTCACCTAATTCTAAATTAGAAAATGTTTTTTTTTCTCCTGAACTGGACAAAGTACAGCAGCTGTTGAGTTTTGCTCTCTCTTAAATTTTTTTCATTGGTTGAAATATCAAATTATGAATTATGATTTTGTTTGTGGTTAACATCGTATTTTTTAAGTTAAATAAATTTTTATTAAAATAACATTTACCGATCATTATAATAATTACATGTCGTAGTATTCTTCCTTTTTAGTTTAGAAAAAAAAAAAGAAATAAAATAACATTATTAATACATAATTTCACGAAATTTAAAAGTAAATAAGAGTAATGATTAATAATAATAAATAAATAAAAGAGAGGAGGGAATACTTAGAGTATGAAATGACGGCGTTAATTAATTTTTTTAAATCAACGGTGGTTGCTTCTGCTCTCAGCTATCATTTATTGACAATCTCGTCGTTTAGATATGGAGTATTTAAATGGTAAAATCTATCATAATTTATATAAATATATATATATATATAGAGAGAGAGAGAGAGATGTAAAAGATGGGGTGGGCGCAAGTGGGCATCCCTTTCCCTTAGAAATGAGGAATATGTCATCTAAAAAAAAAAAAAAGAAATGAGGAATATGTCATCTATCATACGGTGGTAGGCAGGCAGGCAGGCAGGCAGGCAGTTGCAGACATATCTGAAATCAGCAGCAGGTAATGGACCAATTTGTTCTGTTCCCATTTCCCATTTCCCATTTCATTCCTTGGTTCTTCACCTGCTTCAATATCACTTTGTAATTTTTTTTTCAAATACTCTTGCTAGAAAGTAGTATCTCAATCAACAATATCAATTGCTGGTTCTTCACCTGTTCTTACTATATATATCCTTGATGATTAAGGATTAAAAGAGACCAGATAGTTTTCCAACATCTTCAAATCTCCAGTCCCCAATTCTAAAAACATATTGAAACATTGTAATATATAATAGAAAGGGAGAACATAAGGGGGAAAGAAAATGAAAGGGGAACTAAAAATTGCTTGAGACTACTTTTTCATCTATTCCATATGCAAGATTTTCAGTTCAAAGTTAGCAACAAACAAGGGTAGCATAACAGTAGAAATCATTATTTATAATAGAAAAGGAAAAAAAAAAAAAAAAAGAGTAAGTCACACTCTAACATTGTACCTGTGTAATGCATGCAAGCCAGCCAAAACCAAATCATTAAAACTACTGTCTAAAACATATAATTGCCATTGGAGTTACCAACAGTATACACATTTAGTCAAATCCTGAAAAACAACTGAAAGAGAAAAACAACTCAGTCATCCAAGGATGGTCGCATCTATCTTTCCTTCTTTATGTAGAAGACTCACTACTCTTTATCATTCATTAGTATGAATCACATATCTTGCTGGAATTACTTGCAGAAAATTCCCCACTGCAAATTCATGTCACAAAGAGCTTCCTTACCTCCAACAGACATAATGTGATCCACTTCAACTATTTTTCTTTATTACTATCAAAAGTTTCTTTTGTACCTTTCACTCTTGTCCATTTACTTCTCTCTATATGATACCAAAGTATGAAGTATTGAAAAGGGAAGAAAAAAAAAAAAAAAAAATGCATTCACACTTTCAACCAACAGGTTGTGCAGAAGGTTTACTCTCTTGCAGGGAGATGACCGTTTCAAATGCACCAACCAACGCTTTAACCTTACTTTTCCTGCTCTCAACAAGTTTGCTTGCTGTTTCTTCAATAACATTGTTGAACAAACCTTGTGCATCTTTCTTTTCCTTTGCATCCTGATGCCTCAGAACAACCTTTTTATCATGAGGACTCATAACATTTCCATCTGCATCATCTCCTTTCTTCTTAAAATTTTTCCTCCTTGTTTCATTCTTGCTATCATGATTATCCTCCATTACTCTTGCTCGACGAAATCGCAGCCTCCTAGGGCCGTTACTTTCAGACCGAATATCCACAACCCTACCCCTTCTAAACCTCAGTTTCACAGCCATAGAATCTTTAGATTCAGAAGGAACAGTACTTTTTCTCAGAGGCTTCCGGAGATTTCCTTCCGCACATTTGCTGTCATTGGCATCAGCAGAAGAGATAAAGTCCTCTGCTTTATCACTAGAATACCCACTGCCTTCTTCTTCTTCCTCCTCTTCTTCCTCTAATTCTTCTCCACCTTCCTCCTCTGCCTCATCTTCCTCTTCTTCCTCCTCTTCCTCTTCCTCCTCCTCCTCCTCCTCTTCGTCCTCCTCTTTTCCTACCTCTTGAGATGATAAAGATGAGGAGCAGGGCCGGGATAAAGAATCAGGTAATGGGTAAGACTGCGATGGAAGTGATTGAATGACATCACTATATTCGATCAGTTCTGAAGGATTATTGTGTGTTTCTGCTTTCACTACATGCAAAGTTTTCTCTGGGGTCTTTTCAGTGTTGGTTTCTTTCCCCTCAGCCTTCAGTGTTCTGTTCATAGAGATAGGAGGAGGCATTAGTTTTGAGCCTCCATTTTTCTGTGCTTCCAAAGATATGGTTCTACTACTGAGTGAAGATCTCCTGGAAAATGAAGAAGCCGGGGGTACTTCTGTTCTACTACTGAGTGAAGATCTCCTGGAAAAGGAAGAAGTCGGGTGTACTACTGATTTCTTTACAGGTGATTTAGAGACAGCTACATTTTTGCTGGACTTGATATAATCTTTTCTTCTCCCTCTTCTATCTGTATCCCCAGGAACCTGAGAAGAAGGCAATGATTTTCCTGTGATTGGCTGTTTCCATGAAGAAGGAGAATTTTTCTGCGACAGGACTTTCATTCCTTTCTCACTTTTATGTAGGTAAGAAGGAGTAGACTGTTTGATTATCTGAGGCTGCATGTTCAGAGGACGCTTCTCAGAAATGGAATTCGTCTTCTTCTTAGATTGTTTTGCCACCTGTGGTTTTGTAGAAGGAGAAAGCTTCTCGGATAACATACTCATCTTCTTCTTAGATTGTTTCATTGGCTCTGGCTCCACAGGAGAAGAAGGCTTCCCAGATGCAATCTCAGTCCTCTTCTTCTTCTCAGCTGATGATAACTCTTTTTTTGAAGACACTTCAAACTTATTCAAAGAAAAGATTTCTCGCTTGATGATTTCAGGAGGATCTGGAGATTGGACTGCAACATGTGCAACTCTGGATTCTAATGAAGGAGACTTTTTATCAGCAGAAGTTGTGTGCTTGAAGACTGTTTTCTTTTTCCTCTCTCCTTGAGTTGCGGTCACTACAAAAATCTGATTGTCAGATGGAGCTCTAATAGTCCTTTTCCAAAGAGGAAACCCCTTTTTCTCTTCAAGATTTTGTTTTCGACCATATTTACAAAAGTCATGGCAAGAACCAGTTGAAGCTCTTAGATAATGAGGGACATTCTTCTGTTTGCTGTTAACAGAACTGATTTTTCCAGTGGAATTTCTTCTAGGATAGCTAACACTGTCTCCTGAACTAAAAGATACTCCCGGATCTTGGGCAATAATGCTGCGTCCAGTATCTGAAGAAACGGATCCGCCTGATACACTTTTGGCTGGGATTACCAGTGAATTGACATTCTCCTCAGCCATCAACCTTGCAAACGGAAGTCAAAATTTGAAATCCAGAGCCCTTGAGAATATGTAAAAAGTAAAATATTCAAGAAGTAATATTGTGAAGGTGGCCAAGTTCAAATAATATTTAGCAGGGGATGTTTCTAAAAGACACTCAATTAGAAAGTATAAGTAACACTGATATATTTGAAATAATACGTTATAGATACTACTAGATACAGTATGAACCGATAAATTAAGCTTCACAACCAGGGAGCATAGAAAAGGAGGCTAGAACCTACATTATAGAAGACCAAACAACTCCCATCCCCCAACCTCCCAAAAAGAGAAGGAAAAAAAAAAAAAAAAGAGAGAGAGAGAGAGATGTAGGATATTCAGAGCTTGTTTGCAATGAGTGCAGTCAGATTTTCATAACTTGATCTTTGAAAAGTTGAACAAGAAAATATAACCCTTTTGCCCTTTATGTTCTTCCTTTTGGACTATTTCTCAACAGAAACCAAACTAGCTCTCCCTAAATCCATAATAAGATAACTCCAAAAAAGAATGCAGTCCAACAATCATTATCTACAAGATCAAATGCATTATCAATCTCAATATTAGGTGCATTGAGATTATAAATACTTGTCACCTACCAACTCCTCACTGAGGGGGAATCATGGCAAGCTATTCCTTCTTTTATCCATTATTCAAGAAAAGAAAATGTAAATAACTTGTGCGAAGTACAAATACAATACGAGATTCACATCCGAAAAGAAAAAAAACAAAAACAACCACCTATGAGGAGGGAGAATAAAAAACAGAGAAGAACAAAAGCATAAGACATATGTAGGCTGAGCCCTGAGGACTACTAATTCCAATACAACATTACGCATAAGACAAGCATTGGGAATGAAACAATGGGATTACAACATTAAACATCAACTAATTACGATAGCATCTCGTGTCAAATACCTGAAAAGAAACTTAAAAAAACAAAAACATCAAGAAAACCCACGTAGAGACAATACCTCTGATTTAATCTTTCGTCCCGAAATTTGCCAAACGCCAGCGAGAAATGAACAAACCCACAGCAAATCAATAAAACCAAGCAGATAAAAAACATAAACCCAAGCACGAAATCCAGAAAGAAATAATAATAATAATAATAATAATAGTAATGTCAAATTCACGAACCCCCCCTCTTCCTCTTCCGCCAATCAAAAATTTAATCAACCATCAAAACACCCATTCTCAGAGACAGAAGAAAAACCCACATCGAAAATAACGAGAGAAAATTAATTTTGTTCAATGGCACAGTACACAGACGATAAACAACTAGGAATACGTGTGTGTACCTTCAAGAAATTTCCGCCTATAAAGCTGGTTTACACACTGCTTAACCACCAAGCAAGGAAAAGTTCAAAAGAGAGAAAATAATACTAATAGGTATAATAATATTACGAGAACACAGAACCTCCCATTCTTAATTTTGTAGGAATAGAAGGCTTCAGAGATCGTGCAAGCAACGTCTTTTTTTAGTCATCTTTCTCAGGGTTGAATGATGAATGCAATACCGAAAAGTTGTTCTTTTTTTCAGTTTATGAAGTATTTCTTTCTTCCAGGGGGACTTTTTTCTTTTCGTGCGAGTCTACGCGTCCGTCGATTTGTTGCAGAATCTTTTAGCTGGAGAGAGATAAACAAATCTCTCAAATTCTCGTGAATCTATCGCGTGAAATTCAAGCCGTATTTTTTATTTTCAAGATAATCCAAATATCTTAATTAATATCCTCTTAAGATTCTAACCTAAAAAATATATACTTATCAAAAAAAAAAAAAAAAATAAAAATTAATATGTATAAAATATTTTTAATTTTTTTAATTTTTTTAAATATTATATATTTTTTTTATTTATCACAAATAGAGGGTGACGTGTAAAACAGGTATTTGATATAAAAAAAGTTATAAGGAAAAACCCTTCCTTAGTTTGGTTTCTTTCCTTCTTTCTTAGTTTCGGATTAACTAACGCAGTTGTTTATCGAGAAAAACGATGAAGGGATAATTTGGTCCGCCGACGAAGTTTCCATTTCGTGTACTTTCAATATATTAAAGGGAGAAAGTAAGTTTGGATTAGACGGATGACCAATTAGTTGTACCTAAGAGTACTACTATTTTTATAAAAGTCAGTGTAGGCCCCACTATTTTGTTAGTAGATTACTATTAGTTATTAGCAGTAGTAGTTTATACCTAATAATAATAATAATAATAATCATAAATAAAATTTCAACTCAGTATTATTCAGAATTTTTTTATCCGATCTAATAATAATTTCTATAATTATTTTAAACATAACAAATCAAATACTAAAAAAAAAGTTTATATTCTATTTTATTTTATATGGAAACATTTTAAGTGTTATATCCTCTGAAACGATAAAGGGGCATGGCAGGCAGGGAACGGGAATAGTATAAAGAAGATAGATAGAATGATGATGGATGGATGGACGGACGGACTGAAGGACGGACGTGCAAAGCAAAAAAAGGAAGGTCCCTCCTTGCTTCACAACTCCCAATCCTAACCATGTGTTGTAATGTGGTCTACTTCTCTTTTATTTTGGGACCATCGTTCTTTCTTTAGCCACTGTCGTAAAAGATGAAAAAAAAAAAAAAAGTAGTAGTACTACTACTACTATTACTATTTACTACCTTCTTGGATTCCCTTTAGGGTGGGTGCCTGCTACGACTTTTGTGATCAAGAATCCCTTAATCAAACACGAATTTTCATATCAAAGTTCAACACACATAGATAATATCTATACAATGAAGGATCTAAGACAAATAAATAGCAGTAGCAGCAATCAATTTTTTCAGTTACAAATATTTGATCACTGATAGTTTTGGTTGATGCATTAAATCAATCTGCAATAATGACTCATCTCGCAAAAACCAACCTTACTCCAAATAAGTAATGACTCTTTAATTTACTCATGTAAATGATGTTGCTTTTGCCTTCATTTGTAAGCCATCCTTTTTCTTCTTTTTTTAAGAGTAATATAAAGTTGGAGATGATGGGACAGAACAAGGTTCCATCTTATCTTCAGGATCATTGATCAAGATGTGTATATATATATTAGAGAAAATTTAAACACCAATTTAGTTTGAATTCACATGTATTTACATACCAGATCATATGATTTCTAGAACTCATTACTCACCAAAAGTGAATGATAACAAATTTCGTACATAAAGCTAAACATTATATGCATTGACTAATTGGGGGTGGTGGTGGGATCAAACTATATGAAACATTTACTGTTGATGTAAAGCAAAAAAAAGATAATCACTGACACAAAGAGAGCCCCCTGGAAGACAGGAGAAGCAAGGAAAAGAACCACCGGGTAAAGGGAAGGAAAAGTGAGAGGACACAAAAAAAAAGATGACAAAAAGGATTAGCTGAGTGGAGTTTCAGGGATTCTGAAATACTAGTTGAATACTATGAGCAACTGTAACTAACTGTATTTGAAAGAAAAAAACTACTATATTGACTTTAAAAGGCCATTTATTTTCTATATACCTGTAAGTACAATACAAACAATTTCCTTATTTTCACCTTTTACCACAAGCTTTGTTGTTGTTTTCTTCGACCCGAGACAGTCTTTTTGACCGCTCCAACTGAGACTAGGAATTCATCTAGTGATGATAGAGTCCTCATATCATCAGGTGGGAAATAACTAGCAGCTTTTCCTAGAAGTGATGTGAAGAGAAGGGAAAGGGATGGTCGAGTAATATAGCGCTCACCCAGTAGCTCATCAAGAAATGCAAATGCTGCCAAGAAATCTGACCTGCTTGCATTTATCGGGGCTGCAAAGTGAGCAGGAATTATTCTCTTGAATTTCCAGTCTCGAACTATGCTGTCAACCCAATCTCTGACCTACATACATTATAACAAAAACATGCAAATTTGCAGGCTCAGAATGAGCACTAAGATTTCATACAATTTATGAGAAGGGTCCATGTATATAGCCCTTAAAATTTATTATCTTTATTGAGATGCACGACAGAAAATAATATGAGTTTTAGAGACCTTCACTTTGAATGCCATTTTCTTCTTCTTAACTACTTAAGTTCAACAATACGAATCCATTTTTTTAAGCCATTTTCAACTACCTCACAAAGTTCTGCTGTTTATTTCCTTTTTACAATCTTCTCTTTCATAAACAAGTATCACAACAAGATAGAATTCTTTATCACAAGGCCTAACAACAATTTCACCTAAGGTCTATATTTCTAAATACTATACTATATAATAATATTCATGGAAATAGAAGGAATATGGTTTTTTAAGGGAGTCTTTCTGGTTCAGTAGAGAAGTTATTTATGCATGCCCAAACATGGGATATGTTTTGTGCAATAATTCCTGTAGTGAAGAAGAATATCTGTCCACCTCCAATTACCAAGATATGATGGACTATCTTGGCACCCTTTAGAGGAATAGGATAAAGATATAGGCCGATAAAAATTTCATAAAATGAGATGTAATACATCTTTGAGGCATGGTTGTGCCAGATTAAATCTCAAAATTCAATCAAGTTATTTTATTATTTACCTTTTCAGGAACTTTGCTGAAGACTAATGTCTTGACAATTGGTGAAACAATCAGCTTTTGTGACATCTGTGCAAAGCTAGCATTTGGCTCCAAAAGGTTAGATGGACCCAGAAACAAGATCTGCAGAACCATCCTCTCCCATCCTGAATGACAAGTTTACCAGGTTCATTAAAAAAACATGTGATACCTCATATGCATCCTTATGCGGATGCAAGTCATAAGCAAGGGAATGCAAGAAGCATTTATGGTAGGAGGTCTAACCTTTTTGCCTACTCATCTTATTATCAACTACTGGTTCATCGGGGACTTCCTTCCCCTTGCTGAGTACTTTAACAGCTAATCCATTTTTAGCTGATGCCAACAAGGACTCTTTGCTAATACAAGCAGGAGGCTGCCTTGGGACATATATCACAGCATCTGTAACTAGTAGTGATCTTGAACGCTTGTGGTAAAATGCAACCTCCACATACGGCCCAATTCCTGACAGAATTCATGAGAAACAATCTGAGATGGAGAAAGGTTACAGTGAAAAATTACCAAGTCTAAGTCCAGTACAATACCAACTTCTGGGGAGCTAAGAACTTTTTGTTCAATTTCTTCAGCCCATGGTGTCAATGAATCATTATCTTTCAATGTTTTCGCACGGAAAATGCCAAAAAACTCAAGAGGCAAATTCAAAGGCCAACTCCACTGTCTTGGTGCCACCCAAACCTGAGCCCGTGGGAACTTTCTAGAAAATGGGCCCACAAATATCTTGTGTTCATATGCAAATGTAGGTAGAACAATGTACTCCACTGGAGCTCCCAACTCTTTCAGAAGCTGGACAAGGCAGGAAAAGAAGTAAGTCAACACAATTCCCAGCATGTCAAGGAAATACTAAAATTTTCACAAGTGATGAAACAAAGGGTAATTCAAGCAGCCTGGATGGTGGATTTCACTAGTTGTATCACTGCTCTTAATGCTCTATTCAATAACTCAAATATGGGTCACACAAAAATGGATGATGTCAATTAGAAATTGGGTAAATGCTGCTTAAAATTGACTGGACAGGAAAAGAAAAGAAAGAAATCAATAATACTTGGAATTATGCGTAAGGGACTTGGATGAATAAAGCCCGTCAGAACTAACATAAAAATCAATGGCGAATAGTGCTGTAAAATTAAAATGAAGCCAATGCTGCTTTCAAGATTTGACAGGAATGTTAAAACACTACCTGAATACACTCTTTGGTCGGAGCTATTGGTGCGTGAACCCATAATCCCCCAGATTTAAGCTTGATAACAGTCATACGGATGTTTGTTGAGACACTGCTGAAACCCAATGCTTGCTCTTGTTCAAATAGCCAAATGCAATCTTTCACAGCCTGAGTTTGAAGTGAGATTTATACTCAACTCTGTACATATCTTTTCAATCCCAAAGGAATAGGTTCAAAGTAGATAAAGGTCCTAAAATCATGCAAGTACATGCAGCATCACAGGGTAAACAACAATTGTAAGAGAACAGAAAATTATGCTTAAGTCAATGCATGCCAAGTAACAGAGGTTAACAAAACAAAAAAAGAAAAGATACAGGTACTATATTCAGGTACATCCAGAATACCGAGACAAAGAGTGAGACGAAGAAAGGTGATGGGGAAAATCATATTTTGTGTAATTAGGATTTGAAAACCCGATCTTCAATTGTTGAGCTAGCCAACTTCTCAGCGCTATGGCTACTTCACTTCTCTATGAAGTATGAAAATTCAATGAGATATTCAGGAACTAGAAGAGCTGCACAAATTTCAAATGGTCATAACTTCTTTTCAACTTGGGATCAAGCAAACCAACATCTAAAATGCAGTAAAAATAGTTTGTCCTTGGCAATCAACGGATTCAAATTAACCAAACATGCTGAAATTACACAACACATCCTTCCGTCTCCCTAATTCCTGTTGCTACTACATATTGAACAGTACAAATTACTAAAAAAGTAACATACAAGCTTGCAAAAGCAGTACATGAAGTAACTTACCTCTGTTCTTATAGTCCGCCTATTGAGAAAAGGGCCAAGAGGGAAAGGAAATCCAGTGAAATTCAGGTAAAACCTCCCAGAACGGGCACCGCTGTCGTTACTGGTGACGGCACTTGCAGTTGTAATTGCCGAACTGACGCTCTTGATACTTCTCGGTTTTAACTGTAGACATAATCCTTTTAGAGGTAATCCACGGAGGAAATTAGAATTGGGTTCTGGGCTGTGAAATACAGGGCAATTTGATGAGGGGAAAGCTACACCAGCCATTGCTACCATTTCTCTGACTTGGAATGGAAGTTCACTCTAAGACGCTGGGGTCTGAAGAAACTGTAAGTTTTTGTGACATGTGCAATATTGGTGGCTGAAAGTAGCTGTGAGATTCGGGGTGAGCCATTGGGGTATAGAAACAAAAGCAGCGAATTCGAGGTTAAGTTTCTGACACGTGGACGTACAAGTAGATGTTTATTTTTTTCTTTTCTTTTTTTTGTTGAGAAGTACAAGTAGATGTTTGATGGTACTTATTTTATTTTGAGAACGAAAAGAAGTCCGATTTCGAATTTGAGAATTTCCGTGGACAAAAATTTTTGAACCAGCGTCAGGAAACCTAGAGAAGTTTCGAGGAACTTTTGGCAATATCAAGATCAGAACTGCAGGCTGAATTCAAGATTGTCCAGGAATACATTTCAGGACAACAAACACACAATTCCTTAGAAGATCATTCATTAATTTAACAAAAGGAAAAGGATCAGATGTGTTTTTCAACTGATAATTCTAATACAAGAAACACAAGCAATCGAAGACTGGTTACAATCACTCACGAGATATATGTTTCTTACCCTGTTAACGGCACAATGATTTTCATAATTCAAACAACACAACCAGAACTATAATAGTACAGTCTAATAATTCTCACATATAGCTAGACAAAAGTAGTTATGTGACCAGAATTCTAGTTGAATCATTCATTTATGATATTAAACAAGATTTTGACTAGACAAGAATCTCCATGCTTCAAATGGAGTTTCACCCATATGGGATGGCATAAGACTATGGGAGCATTATCAAGTAATGATTTCTCTGATAAGCCAATCCAAACTTGGGTACGCAAAATACAGAATTAGAAAGGATGGAAGGGCAAACAGAAGAGTGACGAGTATGTACAAGGCTAAGATGGCAGCACTCGCAGGAATTGCATACAGAATTATCATAAGAAAGATGATCACCAGTGGGAACTTAGCCGTCAAGTGAACAAAGAAAACCAGGGATCTCTGCACTGAAGCATTAAGTCTCTCAACAGCTAGGTAACTATTCGAGTGAGAATTACTATGGCTTGATCCAGATGACTCCAAGTGATGACTGCAGTGGCCTCTCCGCAGGTTGGAGTGGCTTGTACTCCCTCCCAATAGTTTCCCCCCAGCTGATGACCACACAGATTGATGATCCCCACAATATGTAGAGTGACCATTTACTCGGTCACCATTCATGCTCTCAAGCATCCAAAGAAGAAAGAAGTTTTTACGAGGAAACTTGAGGTTTCCTTTATAAACTAGTCTAAGGGATAAGAGATTGCACCAGGGGCATGATATGAAGAGAGGAAGCTGTACAGGCAATGTTGGAAATTTGACAACAGCCCATTGTAATCCTAGGATGCAATGTTTACAGAGAGTATGGCCACACCACAAGACGTAAGGTATGTTTTCTACAAGATTGAAGGATTCCCAACATATTGGGCACTCCAGTCCCTCCTCTCTGCTTGTAGCAGAAGAAACTTCATCATCTGACGAATCTATTGCATCCTGGTTTGGCTTTGGAAGATTAACTTTTGATCTGATGCTTCCAGCTACACAATTTGATGCAAAGTTCCACATTATATGCCAAGCACACTCTTGAGAAAACTACTATTTCAAATGAAGAGAGCCATGAGCTTAAACCTGAAGGGAGAGAGTAACACCCATTAACAGAGATAATTAAAAAGGGTATAAATTAATTTCAAAACATGGTCAAAGTAAATTTTTACACCATGAATCAGACCCTTGACATCAAAACAACCCTAAGCTCCCACCTCATCCATAATTAAGACCACACAAATAAATGATAGCCTTTGCAAGAAGTGCACTGTAACCCCTTTCTTATTAAGCAATACACGAAATGGACAGCCATCCAACATTCCAAATACACATAATAAGGTAAGAAATGTGAACATTGCAAGTAGTATTACATCACTTTATCATCTACATATGGCAACTAAAAACATAGGAGCATTAGAAGCAACGTGTTCCCAAAATTTAATAAGTTAGGCAGCTTTCTGGCTTCCAATTAGAGTGGAAGTGCAAATTATCCTCACAAAAACAACCAAATTTTCTCAAAAGGAAAAATGGAGAAACAAAGGATATTATGTCTACCTGCAGCACACAAATATATACTATACTAATATTAAGCACCCACATCTGCGCCAGTAATTAACCCAGATACTTCCCAAACTCAAAACAAATAAGAAAAACTCACTTTTCCTCTGAAAAACGACTATTGACAACCTTGCAGCTGAATACAAGTAATTTCGACAATTAATCTAGATAAATTTGAAGCTCAACACTTCCAAAAGAACAAATTCCCGCAGCTGAATAAACAGGTAAAACTGTAGTTAAATCAGGATAAATTTGAAGCTAAATACATCTAAAAGTACAAAATCAAAGTAAAACATATAACAGATCGACGCAATATCTCATCGATGGCGGATTAGAAATGCAAATAATGAACCAAAATACAAATATTTTGAAGGAAAAACCAACCGATCTATATCAGCAACTATAATATGAAAATAAATGAAATTCAAGTAACGATCTCGTACCGATTCATCGACAGCAAAATATACTCACCTCGACTGCAAGGAGGAGCTAGACCTCCGGTGAATCTTCCTCTATGACGAAGTCTCCGATAACAGGAGAAGCGCAGCACTCTCCAAAAACTCTCTCTCTCTCTCTCTCTCTCTCTCTCTCTCTCTCTCTCTCTCTCTCTCTCTTTCTCTCTCTTCACTGTCTACTGCCCTTGACTAAGTGTACCGTACCGTAGTGTGCCAACGTTACGATCCCCAGGGGTACGATTGGAATTTCACCTCGTTTGGGCTTAGCTACTCTGAGCTCAACTATTTTTTTCTTCTTCGTTTATAGGGTAGTTCGGACCATATTTAACTTGAGCTTGAAGTTTAGAAGGTTGTTTGTATTTCATTTTATTTATTCTCATCGTCACTATTAGTATATTATAACTTATGTTCAGAGATGCAAAGACATAAACCAAAATGGTGTGCTAATATATAGGAACCTTATTCAATTTCATCATTAAATTATGTAAAATTAGTTATTTTAATTTACGTGAGAGTTAGTAAATCTTACGAGTTGAGTTCTATGAGCTCAATCTAGATTAGTTAGAGTTATGATGACTTAAAAAAACAAATGATTTAATAAAAAAGTTGTTCTAATTTAATACTTTTTTAAAAAAATTCTTTCACATTAGTGAATTTAGTTTAAAATATTTAAAATTGTAATATATTTAGTTCTAAATATATTTTTTAAAATATTAAATTTTATTAATTTTGATGTTTTTGGACCATTAAGAGCCAAAAGACATTTATTATATTTTTATTAAAATATAAAATTATTAAATATAATTTATCTTGGGTTTAAAAGATCAAAATAAAATATTTATGACTAAATATACAAAAACCTAAATATAATGTATCATTTGATTTTTTATTTATTTTTAATAAAAAAAATAATTGATAAGTATATTATAAAATATTAATTATATATATACAAAGAGAAAAAAATAAAAAAAAAACATATTTGTTGTCACCGGGACAACCCGAACTGGCAAACAACCGCTTAAAAATCTAAAAAAAACAAAAAAAAAAAAAAAAAAAAAAAAAAAAAAAAAAAAAAAAAAAAAAAAAAAAAAAAAAAAAAAAAAAAAAAAAAAAAAAAAAAAAAAAAAAAAAAAAAACGTTTTATTATTTAATCTTCAAATGAAATTTGAATGCATTAAATGGAATGTAACGGGTCATTGTACAATATGACACGTGTCAGTACTTTAAGAAATATATTTAACCCCCCCCCATAACAAAAACCACAACACCCCCCCCCCCCCACCCCCCCCCACCCCCACCCCCCCAACAACCCCCCCCCCTCCCTCTCCAGGAACAATCCCCAGACCCACCCCGCCCCCCCCCCCCCCCCACCGCCCCCCCCCCCCCCCCCAACCCCCGACTTTTCCCAGCACTCACGCGCGGGTTAAAAAAAAAAAAAAAAAAAAAAAAAAAAAAAAAATAATACCTAAAAGTATTAATAGTTACATGTTATCTTATTTATATACTTTTAAAAACATAACAATACAATAAATCAAATAAATCTACATACGTGTACCTCCATGAATTTAAATACAAAGAATTGAATAGACAAAATATATATATATATATAAATATATATATTTATTAAAAAAAGACAATAAATTTTTTTCATAACTGATATCTAAATATAATATATTATCTAATTACGATAAATTTTTTTATATATTAAAAATATAATTTTAAATTAATATTTTAAGAAAAAATGCAAGAAAATAACCTTATAAGTTCTTTGAATACTATATTGAAACAAACAAATTTAGATACAATTAAAACTCATACAAAAAGGTTATAACAAGACGATGCATTTTCCCTTCTAATTAGCATAATTACATCAATAATTAGATATATGTCAACGGTATCATTTCAATTTTTGATTAATGACATTTTTTTATCTTTTCATCTCTTTTCTTAATTAAGATTCACATTTAATTAGTAAAAATGAAAATAATAGTATTTAAGTAAATTTTTTTATTCTTTAAATGGAAAGATTTTGATTGTTCCTAATCAAAGTTTTGAGTTCTATTTATGTGAATAAATAAATGTTTATTGAAAAAACTTTCTCCCAAAAGAATCCGAATTCTAATGCATATCTATTTTGAATTAGTTGGAGTTAAAAATTGTTATATAATTATTTTTAAATATTTAATTGCAAATAACTTGATGATTTTTCAAATTAATTATTTCAATCAAAATTTGTTAATACTCGATAATTTTTTTTACACGTGATCAATATATTTATTATATTTTATTTTAATTTTTGTTATTTGTTATTTTATGTTATCATCACCTCAATTACATTCATGTCATTCTTGCTCCAAGCATATCATTTTCGAATATCTTGAATTTAAAATTTAACAAAATAAATATCATTAATTATGGTAATTTTTTATGCCAAAAGAAGACATAAAATGACAAGAGGCAAATTAGTATAAATAGTCCCCAAACTATGAAGGTTTGGTGACATTGGTCCCAAAACTATTTTTTTGGTGGGATTGGTCCCCAAACTATAAAATAATTGTGACATTTGTAATTAAGTTTTTTTTAAAAAAAAAAAAAAAAAATTCATGGACATTTATGTCATTACACTATTTAAATATAAGGAATATTGGTATAAATAGTCCCCAAACTATAGACTTTTGGTGACATTGGTCCCCAAATTATTTTTTTGGTGGGATTGGTCCCCAAACTAAGAAAAAATTGTGATATTGATCCTTCCATTAAAAATTATATTAAATCACAAGTTAAGTTTTAAAAAAAAAAAATTTAATAACATATATCATTTTTAAAAAATATAAACAATTAATATATTATTTTTATGCCCAAAATATTAATGCGTAAATCATTGATAATTATTAAAAATCATTTTTATAACTCAAAATATCAACAAAAGAAAAAAAAGGAAATACACAAAATAAACATTATTTTACATTTTCTAAAATTTTATTATAGACCTGGAATAAATTATATATTATATATTTTTTATCAATTTTTCTTATTTTATTTCTTATTTTGTGCTTTGTAAAAGTATATTGTTTTTTTTTTTTTTTTTTTTTTGGGATTTTTAGATAAAATTAGAGTAGAAAAAATAGTCAAAAGTTTTATATGATAACAATTTCAACATTTTACAGTAAAAAAAATTCATATTCAAAGAAAAAATCTTGAAGAATGTCAATAAATTAAAGTTTACAAACTCTACTATTATTTAATTTTTTTTTTTTAAACTTAACTTGTGATTTAATAAAATTTTTAATGGAAGGACCAATATCACATTTTTTTCATAGTTTGGGGACCAATCCCACCCAAAAAATAATTTGGGGACCAATGTCACCAAAAGTCTATAGTTTGGGGACTATTTATACCAATTTTCCTTATATTTAAATAGTGTAATGACATAAATGCCCATGATTTTTTTTTTTTTTTTTTAAAAAAACTTAATGTATTTTTTAACGGAAGGACCAATGTCACCCAATTTTTTTATAGTTTGAAGACCAATCCCACAAAAAAAATAGTTTGGGCTATTTATCAAGGACTATTTATACCAATTTGCCAATGACAAAAATATCCTTTAAATTTGATAAATGTTCTGCTCATGTGCAAAAAAAAATATATATATATATATAATAAATAAATATTGGTTAAATTTGATTAAAAAAACTAATTTAAAGAGTAAAAATTTAGGATGAATTCGGAAAAAATATAAATAATCAGAGAACTGATTTAAAAATTTTCCAATTTTTAGATTTTAATTTTATTTCTCTATTGTATCAAATTATTTGGATATATTTGGACTCTGATTATTTGTATTTTTAAATAAGTAAAAAAAATATAAATAAACTTCTTAAAAATTAAATCACGGGAAACCAGGAAAATTTTGTGTACGAATTGAATAATTTATATGTACGGAAATGGGAGGAAAATGACCCAACGGGGGATTGATAAAGACACCCGGACATGAAGATCTTTTGTCACTACGTTTCTGATTTTTTTTTTTTTTTTTGTTTTTTTTTGTCTTTTTTAGGTGAGAATTGAGAAGACGGGTGAGTAGTCTTTATTAGGCGTCACGTTTTTACTTCTTAACGCCTACCGCGAAATCCAAAGGCGTGGACCCTCAAATCCCGTTTCCATTCTTGATGCGTAATTGAATAAGCTTCAATTGAAGAAGAAAAATTTACAGGATATAACCAGACAACATACATGCATGCATGTCATTAGCTTCAATTATTATTATTATTTTTTTGGTAAAAATAAAGGTTGAGTCAAGTATAAGACCCTACTCCCAAATAATTGTCAAGTTCTACGTCTTCAGTGATGTTCGAATCTGGGCAATTAATGTGGAACTTAACTCGACCACAATGCTGGTGGTTCATTAGCTTCAATTATACACATATGTATTCTTTTTTTTTTTTTGTCCACAAGCTAGAGAAGGTAAATTATTACATTTTATAAAGTTTCATGTAATTCTTTATTTTAAAGAGTTTTCTGTTGTTTTTTTACCCTTTTCATCACTTCTTAAAAATTTATAAATAAAAGTATTTTATAATTATAGTTTGAGATTTTTTTTTTTTTAAAAAAAGTTTATTTAACTACAAACACATTCAGTTTATATTATATATATTTGTTAACCTTTCGTATCTCTTAGGACTAATTTGAGATTGAATTGTATCGGACCTTATCTTTATTGGGATAAACTTTTTCTACATCTATTTTTATTTCTACTCATATATATACCGCTATATCTGAAATTACATATTAAAAAAAAAAAAAATCAAACGCCGTGTGTAAGAAAAATTATACATGTAGTGTATATACATTATGGTTCATTTTTTTTTTTTTTGTAAATAGAGACGGAACATATTGTATTAGAGGCAAAGAATGGAGATTTGATTTGATTTGATCTCAAGGACCATATATGAAGGGGTCCGGTCATATCATAAATTCGTGGATCTTTGTCTCTATATACCCTCTCTCTCTCTCTCTCTCTCTCTATATATATATATAATTTGTGTGTGTGCCATGCAATTGGACGTACGTCTGGTGATGAGTACATGTATATCCTACTTATTTACCAAAAAAAATTATACCTACTTAATTAATTCTCAGCCACACGATGGTTACTCATTTGGATTTGGCAATACCTATATCCCCTCTTTTGCTTGATTAGTTTTGATGAATTGGATCTATGATCGATCAGCATCCTCTACAAAAGCAAGAATTCAAACCAGAATTCCATTCCTTGCTTTCCCTATTGTAAATTTTTTTTTTTTGGAGTCCTCCTCATAATGCTTTGTTCTTTGTCTTATTTACACACACAAAAAAATATAAATTTTATATATATATATATATATATATATATATATATATATATATATTGACAAGTTAGAAAATAAAAGTAGGATGAATGATGAAATGGATAACTAAAAAAAAAGTCAAGATTCAAATCACAATTAAATTACGTAAATTAATACTTCATATTTTGAATTATATTCTAATCCCTTAATTTAATGATCTCTTACAAAATCTTGTATTAGAATATATGCTTCTATTTTATTTATTATTATTATTATTATTTATTTTTACAATAAAATTTATTGATTTTTAATACATATATAATTTATAATAAGGAGAAGTCAAAATATATTTTAATTTATATACTTAAGAAATACCAAAAACCTTAACCAGTAAAAAAAAAAAAAACCCAAATGGGTTGTGGTCGAGTGGTCAACACCTTTAGGTTTGAGGTTCGACACTCAATTCAGTCATAGTGCTACCAGATCCGTTTCAAACCAATAATACAAAAAGTAAAAAAAAAGAAGAAAATGGAATCTTATATATATATATATATATATAAGGAGGGTATATGATGGAAAGTAATTAATTAAATAAGTTTGATGTTGATTTTGAATGTCCAAGAATAAGGGCACTGAAATTCTCCCCCCGGCCCTTGGTGAATGATGATTGTAGCGTACGTACTGTACACATGCATGCACACAGAAACAACAAATTAATTAACAATTAATCACTGAATTTTCTGTTGTCCTTAATTAGTTACATATATACACACGTAAGGAAGCTTCCGGCACGCTTCACTATTATTGTTCTTGTCCCCTCTTTAGAACTCAGGCAACACACAAACTTATAGTTTTTATATACATGTATGTACGTACTTCTGCTTCCTCATCATATGTAATTAAATTCATCTCTCTCTCTCTGATATATATATATATATAAGCAAGTAAAAACGTGATATATATTTTATGGCGATCGATGATCATCAGTTGCAAGAAAAGAAAGAAAAATAAAAAAAAAAGATGGTATAAGAATGGCCAATATGACGTATTTCCCTTGAAGAAGAAGAAGAAGAAGAAAGAGATTCCAGAAGGTCAAGAATTAATAATATTAATTAATTAGGGTTCATGCATGAAGTGAAAAGGTCTGAATTAGGGTATAACTATTCAGTGAAGAAGATCAGAGAAATGAATCCGAAGATGGCTGTAATTAACTTAAGAGGCGCTTCTTCAGCAGGTATCTATACCCCCAATTACCAGTTATCTTTCTTTGTTTCTTTCTTTATTTTTCTGCATGCCCTGCATGTTGGTTATTTCATTTGTTTTATTTTCTAAGTTAATTACCATTAACAAGGTTTCTGGAGAATGCTCCATTGAGCTAGGATTTTCCAAGTTAATTTATTCTATTAGTTATAAAAATATTTGGCACGTCAATTTTTTCGCTAATTTTCAAGTTTATACCATATCTATTATATATAAGATGATAGTTAAGTTAAATTTTACTTGATTTTCTGATTTTTTTTTCTTTAGGAATTCCTTTTAAAATTAATCACATGAAATTTCATATATATATATATATATATATATATTATTTCACCATCTCTCTATATTAATTTTTTTCCAATTAATCACTCTTTTAAAGTCTTATCTAATTATATCAAATTATATATATATATATATGGTTCTAGCTTTAAAATCAATTAGGAAAAGGCAAATAAAAAAATAATTATTTGGATCGAGCGTCGTCTTCCAATTTAACAGAACACAGTCGTTCTGGATCCCAAGTCCCACCTCACAGAAGTTAGGATCATACCTTACCTGATGTTTATCACCATGTCTTTGATATATTTAAATAATATTTTTTAAATTATAAACACTTATCTCTTATCCTATCTTATACTCTCTCTATATATATATATATAAAAATCCCCACACTAATGATTAAAAACATACACACGCCAGAAATTTTTTTTTTAAGTAGGTACGAGTTTGAGACCCCGAAAAAAGAAAATCTCCTTGAGAGAGCTCCCACTATAGTAAACCGGGTAGGCAGGCCGAAAATGTAATGAAGTCTTGAACCGGGTAGTCACAAAAAAAAAAAAATAATGATTTTTCTTTTTTGATGTGGCAGATCCCTGATCAGGTATCTCGAGTGACTCTCTCAGCTTCTCCTTCTCTCCATATTCTTCCAAATTTTAGGATCAGAGTGGGCAGTGGTCCTATAATTATTCAAACCCCACCTTCCTTAATTTATTTATTTTTTTAATTTTATGAACTAAATATCACACATTATTCCTTAAAAATATTTTAAACTCTAAACTAATTAAAGTACATTTAAAAGTAATAAAAACTAACAATATCATTGAATTAACTTGTTTATATGTACATATATTTTAAGTTTTATAATTTTTAAACTCATAACTTTTATATATAAAGGAAGAGAGTGAGAGAGTTATTTTAAAAAGAAGATATGAGACAAGAGATTATTAAGTGGAGACCTTTTGCGTGAAAATGGGACCATGGATCTGGACCCCCACCGCCGTGACACAGCTGAACTGGATGTTCGTCTTATAGGAATAGGAAAGACCCACCCAACCCCACATCATGTGCCACATGCGACGGGGTCCTTTAGAGACAGAGATATATCATACCAAAATGACCTCCATAAAATCCCCCTTTCTCTCTTCTCTGCTCCACAACCTTCGCCCCTTTCCTCTATTCACTCACTGATTAGCATCACATGGACATGGACAATATGACCGAATAATATTCCTTTTAATTTCTATCTCCTCCATCATCACACCATAATTTCTCCTCCCATGGTTTCCTTCCCACTAAGATGGCTTCTACTCCAGACCTCCTCAACTTCTCCCTCTCAAGGTCCCTCTCATGGATTTCCTATATATATTATATATATATTTATATTATGTGTGAAGTTTTATTTTCTGCCTCATTGTTTGTGTGCTGATATCTATATGTTTTTTATGTATATATATATATATATAGGTGGTTTGGGATATTATTCAGGCGACGACCGACTCAACTTCAACCGGACAACAGTGATGAAAACGAGGAGGACAACCATATCTCGAACTCACTGGAATGCTACGCCTGTACTCAGGTGGGAATCCCTGTTTTCCACTCAACCAGCTGTGACAGGGCCCACCAGCCGGAGTGGGAGGCCTCTGCCGGTTCCTCTTTGATACCAATTAAAAATCGCCCGCTTAAGAAACCAATTAGTAGAAATCGTTCTTCCGCCGCTTCTTCCTACGGGCAGTCGACCAAGGGAGTATTTGGACGTGTGTTGGATCCTCGGACCAAGCGAGTGCAGCGGTGGAACAGAGCTTTCTTACTGGCACGAGGAATGGCACTGGCTATTGATCCTTTATTCTTCTACGCTCTGTCCATCGGTCGTGGTGGCTCCCCCTGCTTGTACATGGACGGCGGCTTGGCGATAATAGTCACCGTTCTCCGTACTTGCCTCGACGCCGTTCATCTTTTCCATTTATGGTTGCAGTTCCGTTTAGCGTTCGTTTCCAGAGAATCGCTGGTCGTAGGTTGCGGTAAACTCGTGTGGAATGCTCGGGCCATTGCTTCTCACTATCTCCGATCTTTCAGAGGATTCTGGTTCGACGCTTTCGTGATTCTTCCCGTTCCACAGGTTCCCCAACTTCCTTTAAATTACTCATACCATTGAATATTTTTATTTTTTATTTTAAAAACATTCTTCATAACTGAGAACTATTTGGGAGTTAATAATGATTTCTTTTGGGATAAAGCAGAACCAATTGTAACCTTTTTCCAAATGTTCTTTCCTTCTAACGCCATTTGGTCATGACAATTTCATTATCTCTCTCTCTCTCTCTCTCACGTCACCCCCTTTCCAAAAATAGATAATTTCAAAGTTCCCTTCCCGTTGTAAATTAGTTAAAAAGTCTTTAAATTAACAAATTCTTTTACTATTTGTTTTTGTTTAATAGTAATAAATATACTTCGAGCGGGAGCTACTTATTTAAAAATGAATAATAATAGTAGGAAGCAAAGTACCATAGAGAGTTCATCATTTTATTTAATACACTATTTGCAACTAAAACTTATTATAAAAATTATTTTTTTTTTTTTTTAAAATTTTTTATTTTTAAAAAAAAAAAAAAAAAATACATATATTCTTAATTCATTTAATTTAATAGTTATATAAATATAGTACAGTCAAGATATTCCTTAGGAAGTTGTTGTTGGCTTTGAGAGTTCCTACAATTATAATAATGTCAGGAAAGAAATGAATGATTAATAATAATGAGAGATAGAATAATAATCTTTTATTGATCATTATTTATATTAAGCGACAGAAGTACTCTGAAAGATAAACAGATTTTCTTGGTAGGATTGTTAGGCACAGGAGATTGATTTTTTTTTTTCCGTCTGAGAAGAAGACCGACCGTGACAGACAGCTGTTCCGTGTACGTACACTTACGTTAGAAAAATCCATATATGTATTGAGGTTGACACGTCAAAATCAGCAGTATGGCTAAAAAATATCGTCCCATATCGAAAAATACATTAAAAAAATAATATCTATTACTATTTATAGGAACAAATTGTTGAATAATAATTGTTTAATCTTTTGTCTGTTTTGTTTATTTTTTAATCTATCTATAGGTAGTGTTTTGGTTAGTTGTACCGCGGTTGATCAGAGATGAGCAGATAAAGCTGATAATGACGATTCTATTATTGATGTTCTTGTTCCAATTTCTTCCAAAAGTGTATCATTGTATAAGTTTGATGAGGAGAATGCAGAAGGTCACTGGTTATATTTTTGGTACCATTTGGTGGGGTTTTGGCCTTAATCTGATCGCATACTTCATTGCTTCTCATGTAAGTACTAGTTCCCCTGTTCCAGAAGCATTTCTTATTACCAAAGAAGGGATTTTTCTGATCCAGGGTTCGGATGATTTGTACAGGTTGCTGGCGGATGCTGGTACATTCTTGCAATACAACGTGTTGCTTCTTGCCTGAGACAGCAGTGTGATAATAGAAGAAACTGTAATCTTTCTTTGTCTTGCTCAGATGAAATCTGCTATCAGTTTATGGCACCAGCAGACACAATTGGGAACCCATGTGGTGGTAACTTAACTACTGCAGCAGTTAGGAAACCACTTTGCTTAGATGTTAATGGAACATTCCGGTATGGGATTTATAAATGGGCTCTTCCTGTCGTATCTAGCCAATCTGCCACTGTAAAGATTCTTTATCCCATTTTCTGGGGATTAATGAGTCTCAGGTACTTTCCTTTTCCCTTTAATTTTTTCCCCCTAATATGAACTACAAATTATAGTGAAATTTTTTTTATTATAATAAGAATGATGTTTGTAGCACCTTTGGGAATGACTTGGAGCCAACAAGTCACTGGCTGGAAGTGATCTTTAGTATATGCATTGTGCTGAGCGGATTGATGCTATTCACCCTCTTGATCGGTAACATTCAGGTAAAACTTTAAAACTAGGATGTTCATTGATGTCTTTTTTTCTTTATTTATTTACCATAAGATGATGATCTGAACATTTTTCAAAAAAGGTATTCTTGCACGCTGTAATGGCGAGGAAGAGAAAAATGCAACTAAGGTGTCGAGATATGGAATGGTGGATGAGGCGGAGACAGTTACCTTCTCAACTGAGACAGAGAGTTCGCCATTATGAACGCCAGAGCTGGAGAACTATGGGCGGAGAAGATGAAATGGAATTGATTAAAGATCTCCCCGAAGGACTTAGAAGAGACATTAAACGATATCTTTGTCTCGATTTAATTAAGAAGGTAATTAATTAACTCAAATATATCCTCCATGTCCATGGCAGAGATTTTTAGGTAAAAATTATTTTTTTCAGGTTCCTCTGTTTCACAGTCTGGATGATCTCATCCTCGACAATATCTGTGATCGAGTTAAGCCCCTTGTTTTCACCAAAGAAGAGAAGGTAATATATCTATATATACTAAATTAAAATATTTTGGGGGATTTTTAACATTTTTCTTGTTTGTTTGTGTAAAAAAAAAAAAAAAAAAAAGATCATAAGAGAAGGAGATCCTGTGCAAAGAATAGTGTTCATAGTTCGGGGACGAGTGAAAAGTTACCAAAACCTTAGTAAAGGTGTGGTAGCGACAAGCATACTTGAACCAGGAGGATTTCTTGGTGATGAACTACTTTCATGGTGTCTCAGACGACCATTTATAGACAGACTTCCAGCTTCTTCAGCAACATTTACCTGTGTAGAATCAACTGAAGCATTTGGTCTCGATGCCAACCATCTAAGGTATATTACAGATCACTTCCGCTATAAATTTAATAACGAAAGACTTAAACGAACAGCCAGATATTATTCATCCAATTGGAGAACTTGGGCTGCCGTCAATGTTCAATTAGCTTGGCGCCGTTACCGACAAAGGACCGCTACACAACAACAACGACTCCGTCATCTCATCGTTACAAACGGAGATGATGAGAGTCGCCTCCGGCAGTATGCCGCCGTGTTCATGTCAATCAGGCCTCACGACCATCTTGAATAACTGCAGCAGCCCGCCCCCACATGAGTTTGTTTCTCCGATGATGTAATTAATAACATTCGATCGAGTTAATTCTTTTGATCCACCCATGTCTTCAAAAATTTGCAGTTAATTCTTGTAATGTGAGAAACAAAAAGTGATGTAAGCCCAGGCATGAATAGTACGAATAAAATTCTGAGATTCTTCGAGCCTGCCAAGGTTTATATATATATATATAATTTATATATATATATATATATGTGTGTGTGTGGATTGACGAAAGCCAAATTGAAATATCGAAAACTGAACTGTTTAAAAGTATATGAATTTAACCCACAAAAAAAAAAAAAAAGTATATGAATTTAATCTTCTCCATCTGTTATTTATTTTATAAAACTATTTAATGTAATTTTTTTTTATAATTACTATTTTTATATTAAAAAAAAGTTAAAGGGTCAATTCCGGATAAAAGATAAAGTTAAAGGGCTAATCTTTTTAACTTAAAAACTATTTGGAATGAGATACAGGAAACTATGAACACCTTTGTAATTACGAAAATGAAAATGAAGTCTTCAAACTCCACGTAATCCACCAACAGTGTGGGGCCCACTAAATTACCTCCCCTTCCCTCTCCCACTCCACCGTCGTCCTTTCTTTCTTTCAGAGTCATAATTCCTTGCTTCTTCACACTGTGCTCCTTAGTTCTTCTGTCTTGGAAATTTCGCTTTAATTTGAACTACATTTTCATGATACCACTCTTTCAAAACTTTGTGAAGGTTGGCATCTTCGTAGAGACTAAAATTGTCCCTTATTAATGATGAGTTCAGTATATAAGTTATGGGTAATCATCGGATAGAGATGGCAGAGATATTCCGACGAGTCAAATTTTGGTCCGATAAAAATGGAGTTGAGAATGATAACTCCAATAATCCTTTTTATGAATGTTATGCATGCACTCAGGTGGGCGTCCCGGTTTTCCACTCAAGTAGCTGGGACTTGGATCAGCAACCAGAATGGGAGGCCACCGCCGGTTCATCTCTAGTCCCAATCAATAATCAGACTAAACGGAGAAACAGAAAACGTCAATCGGGACCTCCCAATCACCGGCAATCTTCGGGTTGTCTCGGTCAAGTATTAGACCCTCGAAGCGCCAGGTTACAGAGGTGGAACCGGGCGATTTTGCTGGCCCGCGGTGTGGCATTAGCGGTTGATCCTCTGTTTTTCTTTGCCGTTTCTTTCAGGTGGAACGGTGATGATGATAAGAAGCAGCAGCCCTGTATCTACGTGGATGGTGGGGTCGCGGCAATCATGGCAGCTATTCGCACTGGCGTTGACCTTTTTCACACTTGGCATTTGTGGCTTCAATTTCGGGTAGCTTATGTGTCCAAGGAATCACGGGTTGTTGGTCCTGGAAATCTCGTCTGGGATGCACGCGCCGTCGCCTCTCATTACCTCCGGTCATTTGCCGGATTCTGGTTGGATTTTTTCGTCATCTTGCCCATCCCACAAGTACAACCCTTCTTTTTCCCTTTTTTAATTATTTTTCATGCTAAAACAATTCATTCCACAAAAGAATTACATTTATTCTACTTTCTTTAATTTATAATATTATCTCTATTGGCAGACAGTCTACTTTCTGGTGGTACAGAAATTGCTCAAGGAAAACAAAGTATGGTTAACAATGGCAATATTACAATTCATCTTCTTGCTACAGTTTATACCAAAGGTTTATCACAGCTTTTGTGTAATGCAAAGAATGAGAAAAGTTACAGGTTACATCTTCGGCAGCATTTGGTGGGGTTTTGGTCTTAATCTCATTGTTTACTTCCTTGCTTCTCATGTAAGGTTCTTGTTTCCTTTCTTGGTCTCATTTAATATCCTTAATTCAAATCTTGCTTTCTCTCTGACCATATTCTAATTTTTTAATTATTTGCAGGTATCAGGTGGATACTGGTATATCCTTGCTACGCAGCGTATAACATCTTGCATTTCTCAGCACCATGAAAAAAGTCATGGAAATTGCAATCAACCATTGTCTTGTGTTGCTCAAGCTTGTAAAATGGACTGTCCCAGTAATAGCAGTAGTAGTAACTTACTGACAAATCAAAAACCATTCTGCTTGGATGAAGATGGAAACTTTCCCTATGGACTCTATAAATTCTCCCTTCCACTCTTCTCAATGAATTCTGTCACCATAAAGGCCCTTTATTCCAATCTCTGGGGCCTAATGGCTCTAAGGTAAACAAAGTTACAATATCAAGAAATGAGGAAATCAAATTTCCTTTCTGGGTTGGTTACTGAGGAAGTTGGCTAATTTTTTTTCGATATGTCTATTTTGTTCAGCTAATGTATTTTGGCTTTGTTTCTAGTACCATGGGCAATAATCTTGAACCTACAAGTAATATTGCTGAAGTTATCTTTGCTATAATCATGGTGCTTGCTGGTTTAATGCTCTTCACTTTATTAATAGGGAACATTCAGGTCATTCTCGAATCAAAATTCCATTATTTTTCTTTCCTGTATTTCTTGTTTGATCAACTGAGGGCTTAAAACTATTCCATCTTACTTTTTAAAGGTATTTCTGCATGCTATCATGGTAAGGAGAAGACAAATGCAGCTTCGATATCGTGACATGGAATGGTGGATGAGGCACAGACAGTTACCATCTCATCTAAAGAGGAGAGTGCGGCGATATGAACACCAGAGATGGGAAACAATAGGAGGACAGGATGAGATGGAATTGATCAGGGACTTGCCTGAAGGCTTGAGAAGAGATATTAAACGAAATCTTTGCTTACATCTGATTAAAAAGGTTAAAGATTTGAACAATATCTATGAACAATAATATATCTAGGACCTTCACAAATTGATAAATTTCTTGTTTCTTTTCTTTCTGTTTTCAGGTGCCTCTGCTGTGCAATTTGGACAATCTCGTTCTTGACAACATCTGTGACCGTGTGAAGCCACTTGTCTACTCTAAAGATGAAAAGGTTCCAAAATCTAGTTTTGAAACTTGATCAAACCAAATAAAAAATGTAATTAACTCTATTAGTCTAATAGTTTTAAATCATTTACAGATTATCAGAGAAGGGGATCCAGTGCAAATGATGATTTTCATTGATACAGGACACATCAAAAGAAGCCAAAGACTAAGCAAAGGCATGATAGCCACAAGCATGCTGGAACCTGGAAGCTTTCTTGGGGATGAGCTTCTTTCGTGGTGCCTTCGTCGTCCATTTCTTGATAGACTACCGAGTTCATCTGCTACGTTCACTTCCATTGAACCTGTACAAGCATATGCAGTATATGCAGAAGACTTTCGGTACATAACTGATCATTTCCGATCCCATTTTGCTAACAAGAGAGTTAAACAAATAACTAGGTATTACTCATCAAATTGGAGAACTTGGGCTGCAGTGAATATACAATTTGCATGGAGGCGTTACATGGATAAGAGCAGGTGCAGGGCTGGGTTTGGAAGTCGTTTATCATCATCAGATGGAGGCTGTGAAAGTGATCGTTGGCTTCGGCACTGTGCTGCAGTTTTCATGTCAATTAGGCCTCATGATCAACTACACTAAAAATGTTTTGTATTGCCCATGTCTAGTTTATATAATGCGTTCTTATCTAAGCCTGAGGCGATTTTAGTTTGGATGATGATGCTTTTGTTTTTGTAAATAGAATAAAAAGGGAATGAATCACTTTTTTTTTTATTATTATTATTATTATTTTTTCTAACTTTAAATCATTCAATATTTAAATTTACACTCAAAACTTGTGTTAAGTGTAATTTATTAGTAATAAATTATTAATCTAAATACACCATATTTTAAATTTTAATAAAATAAATATATTTTTTTTTGAAAAATCATAATTTCTATTATGTCACGAACTCATGATCTCTTATGTCATAAGTGAGAGTGCTACCAATTGAACTACACTTTCTTGACATAAAGTAAATTATCTTGAGTTTAAAAGAAAAGAAAATATGAATTAAAATGTATTTCAACTTGTATATACAAAAATGAATATATATTTTTTTAAAATGAATTGTGAAAATCTTGGGCATTTTGGTAACGTAATAAAAATCTGTACCAACCACTGGTACCTTTTGTTTTGGCCTCTTTTTCCTCTGAATTTGAGGCTATTAAGAAACAATCCCAGAATAACTAACTGATCATTCAATCTTTTTCGTCTTCTCAAAAAAAAAAAAAAAAAAAAAAAAAAAAATTGCTTTTTCGTTTTTTTACCTCTTTCTATACAGTTATCTCCCCCACCTCAAACATGGCCAATATAAGAAGAGTCTACCATTGTTCATCCCCTCCCTTTTTAAAGCTGCTCTCTAAAAAATATATAGTATTTGCAGCTCATCAATAATTGGTTCAGAGGTCCAGGAATCATTTTATACTTTTGATTCTTGGACCACTTCTATTTCTCCTGAAATGTGTGTTATTGATCTTCATAGAAGATCATATACACCTCAAGGAACACAGCCAAATATTCAAAGTAAGTTCTTGTTCTTCTTTTTTTTTTTTTAGCCCCCATTTTCTAAATATTGCTTGTGTGAGGATTTTATCATTATTCACTTTCGTTTGTTTGTTTGATTGATGGTTACTCTTTTGGAAAAATTTTGATATGATTCATTAAAAAATGCTTGATAATGGCGCTTGATATTATTGGGATGTTATATGGCCAGCCTGCCAGCCAGCCACGGGTGTTTGATTTTCAGGATATCCAACTATGAACTTGGTTTACATTGTGGAAATGTGGTTCAACAAATTCTTCTGCTGATATATTTAGGAATTTCATGAAATTTATTAGGTTTCCTATTATGTTTTGTAATTTATGGGATGTCTTATCCTTCTTCATGCACTTTATATTTTTACATTTTTTTTACAAATGTTTCTTTTCATTGATATTTTTATCATTTGAGACCACTCCTGGGGTGGAAAATTTGTTGTTTATCTAACTGCATTATGCCTCTCCTATTTCTATGGCTCTAAGTTACTAAGACCAATTTCTGTTTTTTTATTGTTTTTTGTTTCAAAACTGCAACTATACCTTTAAATATATTTCAAAGAGAATTTGTATCATCCAATTACTTTTACAGTTCTATTGGCTGCAGATATATGGGGTTAGCACTGCAACTATATGGCTGTCAGGACTTAATGTGTCTGCAGAATCATCTGATCAATTATGTCTCCAGAAGTTTCTTTATACGTAACTTAGTTTCAAAAAAGAGGAGGAGAATGACTGTTGGAGGTTATGACCTCGATATGACTTACATAACAGATAGGATACTGGCAATGTCATATCCTGCAGAAAACATACAATCTGTTTTTCGTAATCCTTTGTGGCAGGTGAAGTATGTGCTGGATACGAGACATCCCGAACACTACAAGGTCTATTAATTTTGTTTTATTTTAATTTTTTTAAGTCACTACGTTTTCTATCTGCTGCACACACTTTTCATGTTTGCTTTTATTTTCTTGCACCATCCATACATGGGAACAACTTTCCCACTTGCAGCAAATTGTTTTTCATCTTAAGTACAAGTTTTTTTGGTGTAAAAAACTACTTGTAAGAACTATTGGGATAGAGTGTGAATGTGATCCTTATTAGCATCTGTTAAAATTTGTACGACCTAAAGCTATTATATTGAGTAGTAGTTAATAAGCTCTTAATAGGATTATATATTAAAAGAAAAAGACATTCTTCTGCTTCCTGGTAGAATATGTTTAAATTAGTTTTGTCTTGTTTTCTAGATTTAAGCATGTAACCCTTAATTTGTTAACAACAATGTCATATTTTCTCAAGATAACCTGTACTTCTCTTGCACTTTGATGTTTGTTGTGTCAACAATAACCCTTTCTGACATTCATACAATACTTATATGCTTATAGGTATACAACTTGTGCCCAGAAAACAATTATGATCCTTCACATTTTCATGGACGGGTGGAGAAATTTCCATTTGATGACAAACATGCCCCACCTCTTTCCATGATCAAGGACTTCTGTGAAGATGTAGACTCTTGGTTAGCAAGTGATCCAAAGAATATTGCAGTCATTCACTGCAAGGTTTGCTGCCTCTATGTACTGAATTTTTTTTTTTTCTAAAGAAGAACTTTGTACTGAATATGGCTATATTAATCTGCAGGCAGGAAAAGGCCGAACAGGGTTAATGGTATCTTCCTACTTGGTCTATGCTACTGGGATGTCCTCTGAGAAGGCTCTGCAAATGTATGCAGAGAAGCGAACCACCAATAATCAAGCAGTAAGTTTTAGTGGATACAAAAATCTAATAATCATTAAATATGTAAATTTGTTATATCTTGGTAGTTGATGAGATGCCTTATGTACATACAGGTCTCTATACCTAGCCAGCGTCGTTACGTTGCTTATTGGGAAAAAGTACTCTCATTTCCTAAGGGAGATTATAATGGGAGTCCTGATGTTAACTTGCCCATGCCTGTCACCAGAGAACTTCGTCGAGTTAGACTTTATGACACAAAAAATATCGATTCTGTTTCATATGTTGTGTCTGAGTTGCGAAATGTAATAAGTCCTTTTTTTTTTTTTTGTGTATGAATCAATAGCAAAGTTAGAAAATGATTTTTGATGGGTTGTGTTGTGTATGGTTTTAACATATAGTAATGCGTATCTTAAACAGATATCAGGTCAGCAGTATCAGCCATTAATAGAAGTCTCCAAGGGTGATTGCAGACAGATTGATGAAAGCTTGGAAGAAATAGATAGCCCTCGATATTACTACTCCTTGGTTGAGAAGGATGATGAAGAAGAAGAAGAAGAAGAAATGCAAACACCACGCTTGGTACTCCAGATGGATACTGAAAGATCATTCCCTGAGCAGAAAACATGTCTGGATTATTACTACTATGAAAATCCACTCCAAGTAAGTTGAAAAAATCTGTATTAAGAAATTTGAAGAACAATAATTGAATAATATGGAGTATTTGTACATGTAGATTACAGGTGATGTGCGTATCTCATTTTATGAGAAGCAAATTGGAGGAGGCAGCCTCTTCTATGCTTGTTTCAATACAGCATTTATCAGAAACAGCATATTGCAGGTATTGTGTGATTATCAGAAATTTAGCTTTTATTCATGAAACTTAAAAAAGATTAATTTTACATGAAATTTTTGCAGTTTACAATGGGAGAAATGGATAAAGTAGGAAGGAAGGGTCAGTCAATTTGTGGTTCATCTTTCTGCATGGAGTTGTTATTTTGATTCCATTCCATGAGAACTTCACTGAACCATTATTATTATTATTATTATTATTATTTATTTATTTTTTTACCTTTGATATTATCAAACCCAAAAAAAATAATTGTCCACATTTATTTTCTTCTTTCTTTTTTGCCTTGTTTTGCTGGTAGAGAGAGAATCAAAGAGAATAGGAAACGTTTTTCCACTTTGAAAATTTTGCATTTAGATATTTTTGACTGACTGTTATACCATTTATTTTTTCGTTTCCTCTTGGGGAGTATGTTCTTTACATCATTATTCCACACATATATTTATATATATATATATATTGAATAAAAGTTTCAACCTTTTTGCTTTTCATGACTCTTTTATTTTCTTCATATATATATATATAAGTAGCCATAATTATAAATATCAATTTGACTCCTTATTCAAGTGCAATTTTTTTTTTTTTTTTGGTAAATAGTGCAATTTTTCAGTTACATAATTACTAAACATGTTTTGTGAAATTTAAGAAAAAACATTTGTTAATTATATAAGTAAAAAATTGATATTTTTGAAAATATCATGTAGCTATTGGAATTTGTAACAATTATTTCTCCTTCTAATAAGGTAAAAACTAAAAAAAAAAAAAAAAAATACTTTGATTTTTTAAAAAATAAATAAAATATTTGGAACGATAATACTCTTTTGTTTATTTATTATGATGAATACAAAATAAAAATCTAAATCGAAAATCATTATATATTCAATTTTCTGAATCAAGATACTCACTTAGTACGCACACCTGAAGAAACAATTATAAAGAGTTGATTGGATTGGATTGGATTTGCAAGATCAGTTCAAACGACTTCTTTTAAAACCTCAGACTCATCTTTTATTCTGGCTTTGTCGTCGTTGAGTTTCATCTCTCTGTTTCTTTTTTCTCTGTTGCCTTTCGCTGGTAATAATATTATTTATGAATGATAATCTTACTGAAAGAAATTACATGATTTCTGAATTCAACCATTAGGTTGTCAATTCTAATTGGTTTTTTTTTTTTTTTAATAAAAAAAAAATTTATTATCGATTAAAACCCTAAATTCTTTCTTCTCTTTTGATCAGCTTCGTTTTTTGCAATCTAATCTTTGTCTGTATAGTATATTCGTGAAAGAAACAATGGCGACGAAGCCGCAGAGAACGCCTGAGGAAATCGAGGATATTATTCTTCGCAAAATATTTTTGGTAACCCTAGTTGATTCGATGAATAAAGATGACAAAGTTGTGTTTCTAGAGATGACTGCTGCCGAGATACTTAGTGAAGGATTATATATGAGATTATCGAGGGATTTGATGGAGCGGATTCTTATCGATCGTCTCACCGGTAATTTTGTCGATTCCGAACCTCCATTTAAGTATTTGATTAATTGTTACCGCAGAGCTTATGAAGAGGGCAGAAAGATTGTTTCCATCAAGGACAAATCCGTCAGGTCTGAGATGGAGGCTGTTGTGAAGCAAGCCAAAAAGTTAGCCGTTTCTTATTGTAGGATACATTTAGGAAACCCTGGAATGTTTCCTGATTGGGATACCAATAAGAGCAATGTCTCGCTTTTGCTGCCCCTTGTTTTTGCCGAGTTTTCTACTGCAGTGGATGTATTTGGAGGAAGTGGGAGTAGCGGAGGAGTGTCCTCTCCACCTGGCTTCCTGGATGAGTTTTTTAGGGATGGAGATTATGATAGTATGGAGCCGATCATGAAACAACTTTACGAGGATTTAAGAGGCTCTGTGCTCAAGGTCTCGGTCTTGGGGAATTTTCAGCAGCCTCTGAGGGCGCTCTTGATGTTGGTTAATTATCCAGTGGGTGCAAAGGCATTAGTGAACCATCCTTGGTGGATACCTAAGGGTATGTATTTAAACGGGAGAGTCATTGAGATGACTAGCATTCTCGGCCCTTTTTTCCATGTTAGTGCTTTACCCGATCATAATATCTTCAAGAGTCAACCTGATGTTGGGTGAGTGGATTCTTCTGAAATTGCTTAAATCTAATTCTTCTATACTCTCTTCTCATTTTTTTTTTCCCCCCCAGTTAATTGCTCTATAGAGAGTTATTATTGATGCAACACTATTGGAGAAGCAGATAGCGTTGCTTTAAATGTTCACTAATGATCTATTCTGATACAGTTAGTAGGGAAATTGTCTTTCTGTGTTGGCATGTTATTTATGGAAGAAGCTGTCCACTTGAATAAATTTAGAAGAAATGGTAGTTCCGCTAATTTGAATATGATTGTGTAATTCTTTGTCTAGTTCACATAGAACTATAACCTTTGGTGTTCTACAGAAACAAGGCCATTGTACTTCTTTTTAATGGATAAGAAAGTCATTTACTCATGGATGTTATGCCTTTTCATGATATCAGCCAGCAGTGCTTCTCGGAAATGTCAACTCGTCGTCCAGCTGATCTTTTATCTTCATTCACTACTATTAAAACTGTAGCGAATAATCTTTATGATGGCTTGACAGAAGTCCTCAAGTGTCTCCTTAAGAATACAAGTACCAGGGAAACTGTTCTGGAGTATCTTGCTGAAGTGATCAATAAAAATGCATCAAGGGCTCATTTACAGGTAATTAACCTCTTTTTCCTTCCTGGTAGGACTGAGAGACTATTTTACTGCTTATTCTTTACTTTAATCTTGAGTTTTGATATTTTGTCATAGGTGGATCCTTTATCATGTGCAAGTTCAGGGATGTTTGTGAATCTTAGTGCTGTTTTGCTTCATCTATGTGAGCCCTTTTTAGATGCCAATTTAACAAAAAGGGACAAAATTGATGCCAAATATGTCCTGAGTTCTTCCCGACTGGAATTAAGGTGTGAACCTCTTGAATTCCCTAGGGAGACCCAATACACATGATACAAAATTCATTTTTCGCAAACAATTCTCACTGATGTTTTACTGCTGGTTACAACTGTTGCAGAGGATTGACTGCTCTTCATGCATCATCAGACGAAGTTTCTGAATGGGTAAATGCAGCTAATCTCGTTACAGCTGTTGTCCAGGGAGAAAAAATGGATGAAGAAAACCGTTTGTTGCAGTCTAAGGAAGCTACAAGTTCTGGCAGTAATGCTGGCAGGCCTTCTGTTGAGAAAGCTAAATATGCATTCATCTGTGAATGCTTTTATATGACAGCAAGAGTGCTGAACCTTGGCCTGTTAAAAGCTTTTTCAGATTTTAAGCATCTTGTTCAGGTAATCCACTATTTTTTAGCATAACTGAGAAACAGTGGCAGTTGTTTTTGGTATATTTTCCTTTTTTGAGTTGATTGTTGTCATATAATAAGCATGTGCTCCTTCTTATATTTGATTGAGAAAGAATGTTTGGAAGACGAACAGGAGTGCAGTTGTTCCTTTCTTCCTACTTCTTTTCCTGCCATTGATACTGCAATTTTGCATCTAAAATAATATATATCTTTCTTTTATTTAATTTCTTTTAGGACATTTCAAGATCTGAAGATACGCTATCCACTATGAAAGCTATGCTGTCACAAGCACCATCACCACAATTGCAGCAGGACATAGCTCGCATGGAAAAGGAAATTGAGTTGTACTCACAGGAAAAGTACTGTTACGAAGCTCAGATACTGAGGGTATGTGGACTCTGATGGGTCCTCTTGATTTACTGTTGTTAAGTTGTAATGTCTTCTGTTTTTTCTTATGCTTTTACCGTATTTTTTATTAGAAACTATTGTGTGATTTGTGTTTAGGATGGGGGGCTTCTTCAGCGTGCACTATCCTTCTACCGGTTAATGGTTGTATGGTTGGTTGACCTTATAGGAGGGTTTAAAATGCCTCTCCCTTCTACTTGTCCAATGGAATTTGCAGCTATGCCTGAGCACTTTGTGGAAGATGCCATGGAATTACTTATTTTTGCATCTCGTATCCCCAGAGCTTTGGATGGGGTATTGCTGGTATATACAATCCTCCTCCACATCCCTTTTGAGTACTTTTTAATGATGGCAACTAATTACTTAGGTCTATTTGGACAATTTTTTTTTTTATTTTTTATTTTTTGTTGCGGGCAAACAAACTAGATATATTTTTTAAATTTAAACATTTTAATTTGAAATTTGTTTAGTTAAATATTAAAAACTTAACTCGCCCACTTGAAAATTCACTTATTATTATTTATTTATTTAAAATGGGTGTCGAAATAGACCCTTATCTTTGCAACCCAAATGCCCTGAGCTTTGGGTTGGGTATGGCTGGATATTACAATCCACCTCCTTCTTAAGGGTGTGAATGTTTTCCTTTGTTCAAACCCAAAACCTTTTTAACCCTTCTCCCCCTCTCCAACAACCCATAAACCACAAAATAAATAATTTAAGATGCAGATTTTTCTGGTCATTTGTTTGCAGGACGACTTTATGAACTTCATCATCATGTTCATGGCAAGTCCAGAGTACATTAGGAACCCCTATTTAAGAGCAAAGATGGTAGAAGTACTGAACTGTTGGATGCCACGTGGAAGGTATCTCTTGATTTTCATTGTTCATATAAAAATTTCTGTTTGTGGCTCTTCATTCTGACTAAATATTTTAAATTTCTATTGCTAACTGCTGATCGGCTTTGTACAGCAGTGGTTCATCTGCAACAGCAACACTGTTTGAAGGGCACCAACTCTCTCTTGAGTACCTTGTCAGAAATCTTCTGAAGCTTTACGTTGATATTGAGTTCACAGGTTCTCACACTCAGGTGATTGCTCCATACATTTTCTGATACAGCATCAGACATCAAATAATATAAATACTTATGTCTGTGCCTCATGAATCATAGTCTAAATATCTTTCAGAAGTTTCTACATTTTCTTTTTTTTTTTTTTCCTTTTGTTTTCGTGGGGGGCACTGGTCAAACTTAGATCCGAGTTTCATTGACATCTTTCATTTTCTGTTCCCCTGTATTTATAGAATTTAACACTTAGTTGTTTTTGTGGTGGGTGATAGTTTTATTGATTTTGATTATTTTCTTGTTGGCATGTGCAGTTCTATGACAAGTTTAATATCCGTCATAACATAGCAGAGCTTCTCGAGTACCTATGGCAGGTTCCTAGTCACCGGAATGCATGGAGACAGGTAGGTTCATGGGTGTTTTCTCTTCGCTCATCCCCATCCATCAAAAAGAAAAAACATTTTTACAATGTGCACTTCCTGAGTAGTGAATTTTCTGAAGTGCATCTTTACATTGTTCTAGATTGCAAAGGAGGAGGAGAAGGGTGTCTACTTGAACTTCTTAAACTTTCTGATCAATGACAGTATTTATCTTCTTGATGAAAGTCTGAACAAAATTCTCGAACTCAAAGAGTTGGAAGCTGAGATGTCTAATACACAAGAATGGGAGCAAAGACCTGTTCAAGAGAGACAAGAGAGGACAAGACAATTCCACTCACAAGAGAATGTCGGTGCCAAGATTAATTACAAATCTTTTGTTGCCAAAACATATTAAATTAACATGATCTTCTAAAACTGAGCTTTGTCTTGCTTCTAGATCATTCAAATTGATATGAAGTTGGCAAATGAAGATGTGAGCTTGTTGGCATTCACTTCAGAGCAGATTACAGCTCCTTTCCTACTTCCTGAAATGGTTGGTAGCACTCTCTTGTTCAGGGAAAAATATATGTAAAGGGAAAAATAACTTTTGGTGAACATTTACTTTTATGTGATATGATTATGATGAAGTTTTATTCTTCATCTTTAGTGTAGTAACTTTTAAAAATGTTGTATCGGTTTTAATCATTGATTTCATTTCTCCAGGTGGAGAGAGTGGCCAGCATGCTGAATTATTTCCTATTACAACTTGTTGGACCCCAAAGGAAATCTCTTAGTTTGAAAGATCCTGAAAAGTATGAGTTTCGTCCCAAACAGTTGCTTAAACAGGTTTGCATCAGAAACCCCCCTTATACCCGTCAATTCCAATTTATGGCAAACAATAGTCTTTATGGGTGTCATGGGAAACTTACATCTATTATATATGTGTTTTTTTTTTTTTTTGTGTAACCTTGGTTACCTACATTAGATAATTTGAGTTGTGTATGGTAAATTATCCTTTAAATAGATTAGTGATTTCTTTGTTCTGTCTAATTTGTATAGGATATATGCTAGCTTTATGTGTAATTAGCTATGATATTTTTGTATGATGCTAGCTTCAATGTCAGTAAACATAAAGATCCTTTAGCCATGCTTATTTACATTTTCCAGTAAAACATTGTAGACAGAGTAGAGAAAATTGATGATCACCTGAGAGCTGTTGCTTTTCCATGCACTCTCCTTCCCGCTAAATCCCTTGAGTCATCAAGGTGTTATTTAGATCAGTCTTCAATGGCATGAAGCTTTAGTGTTAAAGAATTGGATGCCTTACCTGAATGATTGGATAGTGAAAACAACATAAAAATTGCAGGTATTGATTTCTCATCCAAATTTAGTCTAGTCAATAATCTGAGTACCAACTTCTGAATTAGCTGGATGGCATTCTGGAGTTCCACCATCCTGAGGTCATCCAGAAGGAATCCTGTTTTTTGTATGACTTAGTACGGGCTTATGTTGGCTGAGCACAATGTTTTGAATTCTTGCTGGTACAATCTAAAGAAGATCTGAAGTAGTCATCAAAATTTTTTTTGAAAAAGATCTTGTTTCTCAAAAGGGTTAAAGTTACATTTGTCTTTGCTGGTATAATCTATACTAGATTCCATCTTCGTTTTAGTTCTTATGCAATATTTTGTGTTTTGAAGATTGTGAAAATATATGTGAACTTGGCAAAGGGAGATAAGGAGAAAATTTTTCCATCTGCCATTACAAAGGATGGTAGATCCTACAATGAGCAGGTATTCAGATATTTTCAGTGTCCTATTACAACTATATATATGGCCTTGTTTACAGTTGAGCCTGATGAAATGCATTTTTGCTAGTTATTTGGTGCCGCAGCTGATGTCCTTTGGAGAATCGGTGAAGATGCAAGGATCATACGCGAGTTTCTTGACCTTGGTGAAAAAGCCAAGGTTGCAGCATCAGAGGCAATGGATGCCGAAGCTGCTCTTGGAGAGATACCTGACGAATTCCTTGACCCAATTCAAGTAAGTAATTCGTCGTTGAGTTCAGATTGCAGTAGCCTTGACCATATATGCTTGCTTCATGTCTCATCATTTTCCTTATTCTGGATTGCAGTATACGCTGATGAAAGACCCTGTCATTTTACCTTCTTCAAATATTACAATAGACCGTCCGGTTATTCAGAGGCATCTATTAAGTGATAGTGTAAGTAATATAGATTAACCACTGATTTCAGTACGATTATAAAATTAGAGTTGACCTTTACCTTACCTGTTGTGGATTGCAGTCAGACCCATTTAATCGTTCTCATCTTACTGTGGACATGTTGATTCCCAACATTGAGCTGAAGGCTAAAATTGAAGAATTCATCAGGTCCCGTGGAAAGAAAATGCTTGGAGACGATTTGAGCATGCAAAACACCAAGGATACAATACAGACTACCGATACATCGTCTTTAATTGATTAGGAAATGATTTCTTGTTTCCCCAAAATTTCTGATTTTTGTAAATTGTTCTATGTTGTCTTGTGTACAATAATAGGTGGTAAAAATGCTTTGGTAACGAAACTCTGTTCATTGTGATCTACTAAAACCCCATTATGGCCATAGCATCAAACTAATAATAACAATAAATAGGTACCGAGTAAGAAGAGAAAAGTGCAGCTGCTGCTACCCCAGCTTTAGCTCTATAACCTTTTTGTTTTCTTTATAGATCCAAGCCCAGAAGCTGTTCCCATCTCGGGGGAGTTGCCAACCATTTTTCCTTTGTAGGAACACTTCGTTGTCTTCTTTGCTCATCTCGCTTATAGGGCTGTTTATATCAAATAAAATTATTTCATTTATATATATATATATATATTAAATTAAAAATTGGGTGTTCAAATCTAAAATATTGTTTGACGAGTACGGAACATATAGAACAAGAAAAGATAAAGACTTGGACTGACTTTGAAATATATTCTCTTAGAAAGAGGCGTAAAAACTAAAAACAAAAGCATGAGAGAATATATACGTTCACGAAGTACACGTACACGGAGGGGAAAATTTTAATATTATATAAGAGGGGAATGTCGAAACAACTTTTTTTTAAGTGATCCACAAAAAAAAAAACGTTTGTTTTAAGTACATCAGTGCCATGTTTTTTGGAGTGCTGAGCTGCATTCTTCAAGGAACATGGCACTGATGCACAGATGAAACTAATTAGTATTGAAGTACATTGTGAAACTAATTCTTTGAACATTAGGCAGTCCAGAGGACAAGATTGTGCCCCTGACCTAGCAGCACTTTCTCGTTTTCAATAAACAGCACAAGTGAAAATAGTACACTCAGAAGCTGACTTCAAATGCAATGCAAGGATTAACTTTCAAGGTAAATAAATTGTTAGTTAGTTTTGGAATTACGTAAACCTTATTCAAAGCTTTGACAAGTGCTGGGATAGCATCCGCTTAGCATATTCATTAACTATGCTGGTTGTATTCTTGCTATGGCGCAAAAAGAACTCTGCAACCAGAATTTGGCTCTGCGTTGTTGTGAGATCTCCATGAGCACCCTATGAGAAAGAAACATCAGCAGCTTTAAAATTATGTTTAATGGAAATACTAAAGTCAAATCTAAGCTCACATGTTCAGTTAAAAAATTAAATAAATAACCATTGTGTCTGGCTTAAGCAGTTTATCCTAGAATTTTCTTGAAAATCTAGCAAAATATTATATTATTGGAAATATATATGAAGCAGGTCATTGTAAAAGAAAGGCTTTATCCTAGTAATATTATAAACAAAAGAATCATATCTAGCCTGCCTACAGCAGCACAAGAAAATCAAATACCATGCGGGAATTCCGGTCACAGACAGCATGGTGCATTAGAATTCCAGCAGCAACGGACACATTGAAAGAATCCACCATTCCTTGCATTGGAATACTGCAGTGCAAATCTGACAATTCAAGAGCTTCATTGCTTATTCCCCTGCAGTTACACCGTTATGTAGCTATTACCCACTCAAGATAGCCATACACAATTGAAAATGGGTATCTTCACATCCTGATTAAGTTCAGGGAAGAGACAACAGTGAAATGAATGCTGAAAAACAGATATTTACATGAGCAAAACAGGATAATGAAATTACTGCAGAAGCAAGAAAAGAGGAAGGAGCTAACCTACTCTCATTTCCAACTACTATTGCTGTCGGGCATGTCCAGTCCATATCATATATAGAAACCTATGTGAAGCACAAATGATATCCCTCAATGAAAGTTTAATGGAAAATTACCCATTGTAACAGGGCATAAAGTAATAAAGTAGTAATCAAATCTTAAGCATCAGCACAGGAAGGGATGCTTAGTTATACCGTATTTGTCCCCAGATGTGTGGTAGCAATGCGATAACCACGAGACTTCAGAACTTGGAAGCAATCCTTGGTAGAATCCCAAAGTTCAATGTCTAACCATTTCTCAGCTCCCATGCTTACATGGCGATTTTCTCTGTACCTGCAAAGTATATAAGAAAAAAAATGCTAACTAGAAAAGCACATAGAAGAGAGTAAAATACTATTGTCCTGGTCCAAAAGTGACTTTAATTTAATGTTTACATAATACTAGGAATTATCCATGTTAAAGGAAGAACCAATTCCCGAGCAAGACCAGGTACACTAGGGCAAACAAGGATTCATGTGCATGAAAAACACTTGATCAAGGAATAGCCTTGCAGCATCTAACCACAGAAGCCATAGCGCTATGAAAAGAACCTAGAGCACCAAATTCCTGGAATCAGGATTTATATTGCTTCAGATGCCATATCTATGCAATAAATTACATAGCTGGACAAACTTCATTGTCTATCCGAAGTTATCCTAGCATTGTGTTATCTGGAAGCTTTATGATTCACCAACAATTTCCCAGAATCCCTACCTACTAGTTTTCTCCCTTGTTTGGCCAATAAATGGACATAAAAATGTCCTAATTATGTAAGAGAGAATGAAATGGAAAACCAAGAAGCACAATAAGGTAAGAAAAAGATGCAAAACAGTGCATTGTTTCACCTCAGAAGTTGCACCTTTTTGAGCTGTCACAAGACACAACGTGAACGGACTGAAATCCCAAGGCATCCGCAGACCTAAACGCTGCTGAAACATTGCCGAAATCACAAAGCCCCTCAACCACCAAACACACCGAATAGCTTCTGTTCTTCACAGCATTTCGAAATCTCTCCTTCCTGGTGTCCATTATGTACGGATTTAGCGCCTCCAAAACATGACCACTGTTCAAATACACACCATTCCCCGCCTTGAACTTGTCTAGATACGGGAACCAAGTTTTGATACCTTGTAGGGCTTCAACTAGAAGACTCCTCTCCATTTTCATAAACCTCGAGACATCATCATCACAGCCTATTTTTGTCAGCAATTCCTCGACAGTGTCTTTACAAGAGTCTTCCTGCAATTCTAGTTCAACATTTTGATGGATGGAATTTGCTTCTTCTGTCGAATCCGTGTTTCCATATGCGATCGCCCTACTAATAAAACTGTAACAACGCCATGAAGAGGCCTTGTAAGGCTCGGCTCTCAAGCCTGGAAGAATAAATTCGAGCAAAATCATAAGCACTTACAGAAGGAAAGTTGTGGCGGGCGAAGAAGCGTCATTCTAAGGTGGAGACATACCTGGTGCAGGGGAGGAGAAGAGACGAGGAATTGAGAATGAAGTCCGGCAAGGAATTGAGAAAGCAGCAGAAACATGGAAGCGAGCAGTGGAGACTGAAGTGAGGACTAGGGTTTTGCAAGCACTCATTTGCTGCGTGGCCGTAGATGACGGAGGATCGACCGAAAAAGAGAGGGAGAGCAGCGCGGGAGCGCCAGAATGCGATATTTATGTTATTTTTGTTGTCTGAATTTGGGCATTTACATTTTCGATTAATTTATTATTTTTCTCTTTTGAATTATTAACTCATTTAATTTATATATATATATATTTTTTTTTTTGTAAGCATTTAATTTAATTTAATTTAATTTATATCTCATACATACATATTAAACCATTATATTAATTATTTTATATTACATTTCAATTTTCTTTTTCTTGTAAGGAAAGAGTATTTATCTATAACAAAATGATTAATGACAGTTAATAATTTTAAAAAGTGGATATTGGTGTTCGCTTGAAAATTTGGCCGCATTTGGATTGAAGCTTTTCTCTTATCCAACTATATATACATATATGGTCACGTGTACATACAGAAAAGAGACAAGTTCTTTAGTGTATCAGTTTTTGTAAGGCTTTTTGGGCTTTAATTTTCCATGTCCCCTTTCTTTTATTTTTATTTTTATTTTGTGGACCAGCTAGAACCATGAAATTTTCCATCTTTATTGGGCTTTTTATATATATATATATAACAAATATACAACTTTAAAATGTTGCCTTCAGAAGAAGAGGGGAGGGGGGTCAGGTCCATCAAAAGAACTGACCAATCAAGAAGCTAAGAGGGTGCTTTATTTTCTCTTTTGAAAAAAAAAAAAATAGAGAGAGAGAGAGGGTGCATTAGCAAGATAAATTCAAACTGAATTCGGTGGGCTAAAGATGCCACTATTGTAGCATAAGATAACAACAAGAAAAAAAAAAAACAATATATGGGGAGTCAAAAAACAATAATTCCATAGTACAGAAAGAAAAGACAAATCAAAAAATGCAAATTTGCAAACAAATCAAGAACGAATGCACACGGGTCGACTAATTCGGATTTGATATGGGATGTGCGTCGCAGAGTTCAATTCTTACTCGAGGGTAAAGGTCCGACTCAAAACTTTTTAACGTGACGCTAACCACTTCAGAGAATTCGAACACTCGATCATCCGCCATGAGGAGAAGCTTTAACAGTCCGCTTATCAATTCCCCCAAGCTTCTGAGTTTACAAACATTATTTTTTATTACCGTGTAAAAGGGCTTTGGTAGCATCTTATATCTTATGCACGGAGAGCATTTGTAGAAATAACATCAAAAGATATCCCATTCTTCTGTAATCTTTCTTGAAGATCTGTATGGCCAAATATAATGCCAGGGGTAAAAACACCTCCCTTAGGCAAACTTTCCCTCTGATTCAGTAAAATAAGACCGCATTGAACCAAAATAATTGGAGTTGTCAAATAACCAATCTCAGGTCCCATTACTCTAGTTATTATTTCCATATCTGGTGGTTTTGGTTTTGTGTTCTCTCTTGATGCTGCCACACTACTACTACTACTGTCACTATATCCATGCCCAATAAACCACATCTTGAAAGAAGCACTGGAGACTTCTTCCTCACTCGGACCCTTCTTTCTGAACCACCCAAGAGTAAATATAGATGGAAAGGTCAAAAGCAACCATCTACCAACTGAAATCTTCCCAAATACCCCAATGAACAATCCAACAGCAATTATCCGGAAGATGCCTAACAAATATTTTCTGCCTATCTTCAATCCAAAGTGAGCTGGCTTTACACTTGACCAGAAGGACTCCCTCTTCTGAATCTGTTCAGCAGTTTCATTGGCACCAGCAATCCCAACTGGATTTGCTGCCAGAGTTGCCAGTGTTCTACGGACAACAATAGGATCAGCTGATGGTAACTTCACTGCCCAAAGACCAACCTTTTTCTGGTGTTCAACAAGTGGCCCTTTTGGAGGACGAGGTCCAGGAATCTGAATGTACAGTAACTTTTTATTAGATCTTCTAGCTAAATGCTTCATACTCACTGACCCTCTAATTGCATAGTAATTAAAAAGAGAAAACTCCACCAACACCAGATTATTATTACCCCCGCATATAATAAATGATTTAAGTACCAATTTCACTACTGAATCTTAGATACAGTTTCTCAAAAGATTTTTGTCTAATCTGGAAATTGATATGGTACTGTCACAATAAGATTAAGATTCAACAATTCTTTTTTACTAGAGAAACTATACAAGTTTTATTGTAAAGCACACAGAACCAACCTTTTTATTTTTTTAAATTTTTTCCTTTTTCCAAATCCAAACTTCACAACACCAGCAAGAAAACCCATTTAGCAGATTCAATGAGTTAAACGTTCATGAGTTAGGAAAGAGAAACAAATCAATTTTTAATGAATTTAGGGTAAACAACTGGATTTCTAAGTTGTGTTTTTAAGAGATTCCAAATTCTTTTACCTAGAACACAATTAACAAGATATTTTATCCGATGTAAGTAATAAGAGAAAGACAATAAACTCTTACCAAAGGCCGAGGTCTTCTGGGTCTAGACCGCCTCAGCTCCTGTAATTTATCTGCATTAGCCACACCAAGAACTGCAGATTCATAAGTCGCGAAATTCCCAACAATACTCTTATCAGACTCCAGACTGAGGTAAGCCTCAACCCGATTGAGAACTGCTGGCGACGCCCACTGCCTGGAGTTGAACAACAACCCCAACTCCGCCGGGACCGAATCGAACCCACAAGCCGAAATCACCAAAGAACCCTTCTCAACCGCTTTCTCATGGTACTTCGTTTCCGTTCTCTCCATGAAATCAGGCTCCCCACAAATGTCCAAGTAATCACAACCGGAATCAACGCACGCGGCCACCACAGGCTCGCCATAGAGACGGAACGGCCCGACGCAGTTCAGGAAAATTTTACTCTGAGCAGCGAGTCGACGGAGAGACTGAGGATCCGACGTATCAGCGGTGAGGATAGGAATATCTGGAGGTAAATTCGGGTGGGCGGCCCATTTAAGAGCCTCTGCCACTCTGGACGAGCTGCGCCCTGCTAAAGCCAGAGATTTGAGCGGGGAGGATGGGACATTCAGGAACTTGAGAGCTTCTCTGATCACATACTTACCGGTGAAACCCGAAGCTCCAAATATGACTATGTCGTACACAGGCTTTGAGCTTTCTTCTTCCATAACCATAAAAGAAACGAAGTGACGGAGGGCGACTAATTCCTGTCGCCTCTTTCCATAATTTTTTTTTTTTTTTTTTTTTTTTTGATGAAGACCTCTTTCCCTATAAAGGGATAGAAATGGTGCAAAGTTAATTATCAAAAGAGACAAAAGTTTATTTTGTTTTTGGTAAATAAAAAGACAAAAGTTTATTATCAAAAAAGAAATGGTACAAAGCTTCTGTTGTGTTTTTATATACGAAAACCAAAAACGTACAAGGTTCCATGGTGTAGTGGTTAGCACTCTGGACTTTGAATCCAGCGACCTGGGTTCGACTCCCCGGTGGGACCTTATCGTTCTAATCACCTTTTATATTAAAATAATTTAAGCAGGAATTACAATTTGGTACTTTTAATGAAAAACAATAAAAATCAAGACAAGAAATCTATGAGGCTATGCCCAGCAACACTTTTTTTCAAGCCTCTTTCTTTTGCATTGCCTCTCAAATTAGCAACCATTTCCCATTTTTCTTGTTCTGCATACAGATTAGATATCAAATTAATGGCGCTTGAGTTATGAGGATCCAATTCCAGAAGCCTTCTTCCTATCATCTGACCCATATCTGTATTCCCATGAACTCTACAAGCAGCAAGCAGAGCACAGAGTGCAGAAGAAGTATTTGCAGACGATGACAGACATTTTACAAGATTGTATGCTTCTTCCAGCTGCCCTGCTCTGCTAAGCATATCTATCACACAACCATAATGCTCATCTGAAGGCATTCTCTGATATTCTTCTTTCATTGACCGGAAAACTGACAACCCTTCATTAACAAATCCAGAATGACTGCAGGCAGACAGGACTGATCTGAATGTCAACTCATCAGGGATTATTCTCTTCTTATCCTTTTTCATCCGTTCAAACAAATTCAGTGCCTCAACACAGTCTCCATGCATCCCATATGCAGAAATCATTGAATTCCATGTTGCCAAACTCTGTTCACCAGCCATGTTGTCGAACAAATTTCTAGCCATGATTAATTTTCCAGACTTGCTGTAAGTAGTAAGTAGAGAATTCAAAATGGATGCATCTTCATCCAGATGTTTCCGATGCACATGACAATGTATTTCTCTGGCTATACTTAGATATCCAAGTTCAGTAAATGCCTTAAGCAGACTTACTAAAGTGACAGCATCCGGGCTAATATTTTCTACTTGCATTTTTTGGAACAAAACAACAGCTTCTTCAGCAAATCCATGAGTAACATAGCCAGTTATCATTGACGTCCAAGATATAACGTCCTTATTTTGTAAGCTTTCAAAGATTTTCCTTGCACAATTTATGGAGCTGCTGCTGCAATTTGAAAAAATGTGAATCAGTTGATTGGCTACTTCAACACTTGCTTCAAATCCATGTCTGATCACGAATCCTTGTACAAACTTGATTTGTGTTGCATCTTTCCAATTGGACAAAGCCGATAGTAAATTCAAGAGTGTACTTACATTTGGCCTGAAACCCATCCCTATCATCTCATGGAATTTCTCCACTGCTAGATTGGCAAATCCATTTTCCAGATAACCAGCCATCATCACGTTAAAAGAACCAGTATCCTTTTTACTATCCATTCTATCAAACACTTCCTTGGCCAGGCTTAAGCATTTACATTTTGAGTACATATCAATTAGTGCAGTGGTGGCAACAAGGTCGAGCTGAACTGAGTTACGTATGATGTAGCCGTGGATACACTTGCCTCCAGCCAAATACCCTATATCAGCAGCAACTCAACAACCCGTTAGCTAAAGTGACCAAATCAGGAGTGTAACTTTGCTGTACCATTTGCAGGAAAAGTTGCAAAGCTTCCAATGGATATCCAGTTTGTAGATGACCAGCAATGAGAGCATTCCAGGAACCAATTGTTTTTCTCCTAATTTTGCTAAAAGACACAGCTGCCTTATCTGGAGGACCAGACCTCATATACATGGTCATCAGACTAGTTTCAAAGACTTCGTCCAACCAACCAATCCCTTTTCTAATAGCATATCCATGAATTGATTTCCCTTCCTTTAGGGCTCCTAAATGTGATGCAGCCTGCAGCAAGCTCACCAGAGTCACACGGTTTGGCTCAAACTCGTCACTATGCATATCCTTAACCACTTCAAAAGCTTTGTAAGACCGATGATTCCCAACCTGAGCATAGCCAGTGACCATTGACGTATAAACGACAACATCTTTCTTGGTAATTTCATCAAACACTTTAGCTGCCACATCAATGTGGTCATGCTTGGCATACAACCCAATCAAAGATGAACCCACAAAGCAACCAGCATTTAGCCCAAACTTGTAGGTATCCACGTGAACATTTTTACCAAATAGAAAGTTACCTGACTGAATACAACTTTTCAAACAGAATATAATTGCAGAACTATCAATGGCAATTTCCCCTACGTCGCCTTAGTTCTAGATAAAGCCTCAAGACTTCATCGTCATAACCAGCTTTAGAATAACAGGCAAAACTTGATTTCCACAAAGATAGGTTATTGTCAATAATTTTGTTAAAAACACATCTGGATTCCGTTAAAAGACCAAAACTTGCGTATGCACCAAGAAGCTTAGAGCCCAAAACGCTGTTGTTTTCAAGTCCATGCACGATTATGCAAGCGTGTACCTTTCTCAAAGAATCGATGTTCGGACAGCGGTTTAATATAGATTGGAAGTTTTCTGAAAGAAACGATGTATTTTGTACGCTTACGTTTGAGTAGAAATTGCAAGGAGTTCTGGTAATGGTAAGCAAATAAGATTTCTTTGTAAATTTAAGAACTCTACAAAGGAGAGCTTCCATGTTCACTATCCATTGCTACCGAAAACGAGGGAATATATATATATATGGAAAGTAAATCTTAAGTGACAACCAAACAATTTTTGAAGAACAAGCTTCCAGTTTGTAAATATACAATGCATGCTGTAGTAGCATGAATCTCTATAAGAAACATGGTAATAAGTGTAGCGGTGGACAAACAACGAGCAATTTATTTTCAGATCCTTGTTAAATGGTTCCTTATACTACAGTGAAAAAAATCTATAGGAAATTTGTGACATTTATAAGGGTTGCAACTGAGAAGTATGACAGCCATTATTCATATATCTTTGCCTTGGCAAACGCCTAGTCCTCTTTCCCCAACCAGATAATGTTTTCTCTTCAACTTGGCCTTCTGTAGAATTAGAAACAGGTTGCTGTCCTTGGGAATAACAAATGGCATCAGTTTCTCCTGGGGGAGTTGAAACTCCTAAATTTGAAGATTTTTTTCGCCTACTACTTTTACCAGCAGCTTTTCTTGTTAAACTTGATTTCCATTCACAACCACTGGACTTGAACAATTCTTCTAATGTCTGAAAATCCTCAACCACTTCATGTTTAGACAATGTAGTAAGAGCAGGAAGTATGTCCCTCTGAAAGTCCTTTCTTTGCCTTCCCTTCCTTGCCTGTCCCCTTCTGGGCCGTCTTGACTGTTCTGGAACAATGGTTTCTACATCAAGTTCATTCACATTCTCGGTGATTTGCAGGCTATGGTTATGGTTATAATTATCCTCTTTTGTATCTTTCAACCTCAGTGTCATGAACTCAAAGTAATCTATACCTTCAGGGATCATGTCTTCAGTCAAGACGCCATCTACAGTCAATTCTGATTCATTATTCCAATCATCCCACTTGTATAAACATGCCAATTCTGCAAACCAACTAAGGTGATCACTACCTACATCTAACATTGATGGCTCAGGAGGGGCAACATTCAAAGTGGATGATGAGATGGAAACTATAGCCTCAGCTGCAGTTTTTTGAAGTTCTTCATCATTAGGTCCCTGCAAGTCTATCTCAGTTCTTGCAATTTCTACTATGGCTGAAGGAAGGGAAGGTACTGATGGAGCCTCATCTTCAGTCAAAGATAAGTTCAAATCAATTAGTTGCTGGAAACCAGGAAGGCTATTCTTGGTTCTGTCCCCTACAATGATATCTCCTGCTCCCGGCTCATCTTTTGGCATGGCTTTCTCTGCCAGTATTTGTCCAGAATTCTTGCCATCAGAACCAACATAAACTTCCTTGGACAAAATGCCTGCAAAGCTTTGTTCCTTAAAGTTGGAAACTGAAACACAATTAGTCATTTCAATATTCCTTTGTTCAGTCTCCTGCACCATATGCAGTGACCTTTCCTGTTTCCGAGAAGAAAGTGTAGTGGTCTTACTATTCTGGAAAAACAGCTGACAACTATGCTGCAACGAATCAAGATTCAAATGATGAGGGTTTTTATTTGTTCTTTCCAGTTGATCATAACAAAGTAGTGATGCCTTCAGTTCATTTTGCTTCTTATGGCAATCAGCATTTGCACTGTTATCTTCTGAAACAGCATCTTCACTGATATTCCTGAGTTTGTTCCACTTCAAGGCATCTGATCTTTTTGCAGGCGCTTCCTCTATGGCGACTGTAGGAAGCAAACCTTTAGCCTTCTTCTCACTGGTGTGACAATTGACCATTGAAGAATCTGTAACACCTTGTCTATCATCTTCTACTTCAAAAATATCTACACCAAAAAGTCTTTTTCTAATCTGGTGTTTTGCCATACCCCCCTGATCAGTCCTCACTTCAAAAGTCTTAGAACATGCATCTCTAGTGGAGGGACTGCCACCATTTGAAATTATTCCTGGGACAGTGAGAAAATTATATTTATCGAATTATTTCTTGAAGTTATAAAGCATAGTGTATAATATACTATATTGGAAATATCATAGGATAAACAGAATGCAGTTTCCAGATATGATATGAAATCCCGTAGAAATTGGAAACGGAGGGATATAAAACTTTTAACTCCAGTGCAAAAGGGGAAAGAATCATATATAATGCTTAAATTCAATAGACAAATGAACCACAGAAATCTGACAAAATTTTTCTTACTGGAATTGTAACCAATTCTAAGCTGCTGATCCCGTCCAATATCAGTAGAAGTAGAAGTGATATCGCCTGAATTTCCAACAATCACTGAAGCAGAATTTTCCCTATGAGGAACAGGTTCATTCAAGTCAGCTAATTGAACATTTTTTTTAGTGCAGGAGTTAGACCACAAAGCATTTTCATTCTGGTCAATCCCAGGCAATCCACAAAAGCTCTTCTCTGGATTTTTGTATTCATCATTCATGTGTACATTAGCTGGCATTTCGAGATCAAACACTTTCCTGCTAAGCAATTTGTTATTGGAGTTAGGAGGTTCACATGTTTCTGAACGTCCCCCATCTCTAGAGTGAAGAGGAACCAGCATAGTATTTCCCTTACTAAAACTAGGGAGAGAAGAATTCTGAAATGCTGACGCTTGATCAAGCAAAGAATGCAACAAAGAAGTATGTGAGACTTGCCATCCTGGTTTGGTATCACCGGAGGTAATAGGAAGTGGAAAGCTACTTGAACGAGACGCTTCTGACTCCATCAGGCCATTCTTGACTTTTCTTTTGAATTCATTCATGATTTCTCTCTGTCTTCCATAAAGACGGTGCAGTTCTTGGAGCTGAAACACCAAATGGCATTTAGAAACTTCACAGCAAAAATCCAATAACATGCAGCCTAGATACATATATATATATATTACCTGATGCCTAAAAGTTGATTCATGCTCTAGAATCATTTGCCTGACCTTTTCCTTGTCATATTCAAGAGTTCCACCTATTCTCAATTTCTGAGGCAGAACTGGGTCATAATGCTGGCCATTTCTCGGGGCTTTGCCATCTTGGTACAAGGACAGGACATCATTGTTCACACTCTCGTTTAAGCCCCAGATGGAACAATATCCAGAAACATACCTATTGGATTGTATTTTGGTTCCCATTCCTTCAATCAATCCAATGATCACCCAAAATTTATCTTAAAATAGTAAACTTCAGCTCTGGCCTGGTAGAATTATCAAATAAACCCCAATATTTAGTTTCTGTCAGATAAATGTATAATACATCTATATGTAGCACCAAAGATATTCAAAGCTTGCAGCAAGTGAAAACAAGTTTTCCCAAATATGTTTATACAAATACGGTGTATGCCAAGCAGTCTATTTCAGATAGGGTCAAGTGTAAGCTTTTCTATGGAAATAAGCAATTTTTTAATTTTATTATTAACAAGACTGGGCAAAACAATGAATCGTTAAGAAAATATATTGATAATTAAATGGCTGAAAGCAAAAATGATCATCACAAACACCGATCAAAATCAAGAAATCATCAGACTGCACATTAGGCTTTCCGAAGGCTAGATATATATCTCTTGGATTGCAAAGATTCAAAATTGAAAATTATAGTAAGAAAAGGTGCAGAAGACAAGCAGTTGCTTGCAAAAAGAGAGAGAAGAGAGAGAGAGAGAGAGAGAGAGAAGACTGATTCAAAGGAATTAGCAGAAAGTAAACACAGGTAAAGAACCAATTACCCATCAGAAAATTTAATCAGACAAGAACAGTAATTATACAGAGAGGGGAGTTATGGGTAACTGTCAATATGATTATTTTATTAATGGACGGCTATCAGAATTCAGATGGGTTGCAGAAAACAAAAGGAATCCCTTAACACAAACCTAAAATATTGAATCAAAATCAAGAAGAGGGTCAGTCAAATTGTAGAATATCAAACCCAGAGCAAATGGGACCAAAAAAAAAGACAAGATATTTATCAAGAAAACTAACTTACCTCGTAAAACAATGCTATGCTATGCCATACTACTTCTCATCTCCCTTTGAGCAGAAATCATCAAAAAAAAAAAACTTCAAATTCACAATCTAAAAAAAAAGACCCAGTCAGAGAAAGAACAAGACTTTGAAGAAATTGAGTTGAGTCCTCTCAATAGATCATCATCCATCTAAAAAAAAAAAAAAAAGAAGAAATGTCAAGAAATTTCCTTGTCTTGGAGGACCACTTTTTGATCAATCAGTGTGGATGGATAGATAACAGACCCTCAATAAGATCTCCACCGGCGCAAATCCTAATAAAAGTCTCTGCTCTGGTAAAGAAATGAAATGACTTCAAATTTGTCAACACATATTTGGTCACATCTTCTTATATTCTACCTATATTTACTACCTTTTCTTTCCTTTCTCCTCACCACCACTGGATTAATATCATTTGGCTAGAAACAAAGATGAACCTTGTCTGAAGAAAGAATATTTGGTAAGAGCAATAATAATTATTATAGGATTTCTGGGTTTTCAAGGATTTGAAAGATATGGCTATTTCTTGCCTATATATATATATATATATATATATATATATTTTTTTTTTTTTAAAAGAAAAGGAAAAAGAAACTAGATTCTCTCCTCTATCTCTTGGGTTTTGGACACACATGATAATGATAGTATTTATAAATATATTTTTCTCAAAAGTCTTTCTTAGTTTTTGTCAAAAAATCTACTCCAAAATGGACCGACAACTCAGCTCAGACAGTTTCCTAAAGGCATTAAAACCGACCACTTCACTCTCTGCACTGGGTTTGTGATTTGTGAGTGAGTAGCTACAAGCATCTTTCCCTGCACCCAGAATCATTTATGATTTACATATATTTGAAAATTAATATATAAATAAAATAAAAATTTTATTTAGATTCCTTTAGTAAGTATAAATTTTTAACATTTAAACATTGTAAGAGAACTAAAAAAAAAAAAAAATGTTTGAAATTTTTTTCATTGGGTGAAGGACGACGGTACAGGATAAAAAAGGTGGGTACGAAGAGGATAATTGCCTCTTAACAGATTGAGTCTGCAGTAGTTTAAGCGCGCGCGTGGTCGTACCGCTTTTCTGGATTGCAGTCTTTTCTTTATAATGTTATATCGTACGTAGTACGAAAACAGTGAATATTTAAATCAAGAAGACCTTCCAAAGCAGGCCACAAAACTGAAAATACTTTTTTCTCCAAATCATATTAATATTTTAAAATTTCATTATTATTATTTTTTTTTTCCACCAGGTTCACGAAATTTTGCTCCGATTACATCCGAATCTGATTTAGATTACGCACTTGGCTATGGTATGAGAGAGTCTCCAGGGATTTTCAGGCATTCACAGGATCTCGAAACCGACTGTTTGTGGAATCGAAGTTACTTACCACTTGAACCAATCCCCGTTAGTTAAGAAAATTAGTTATACCTGTCTTATTTATCTAAGTTGTTAATAAATGTGTATCTTTTGTTACTTTGCCACCCCCATGGTTATTAGTTTACTGGTCATTAATACCAGTTACATCAAAAAAGAAAAGAAAAGAAAAGAATACCTAGATTAATAGGTGTGGGTTTCTTGGGGGGGTCCTCCATTACCATAAAAGTTGTAAACATAATGGCCAAGGATAATATCATAATTATACACGTCTTCAGTTCATCACAAAACTCCAATTCTATTCCCCTTTCTTAATTTTGAAGAATTCAACAACAACGCCACACAACTTAAATTCACAATTACATTTATTTGTCTTCAATAAAAAAAAAAAAAAAAATCTTTGAACAAATTAGAGTTAAAATTAAAATAATTTAAATTTAATTTCAGAAATTAAAGTTTAAGCTAAATTTAAGTTTAAGAGGTAAGTAAGTTGGTAAAAAATTCTTCTAAGTTGTGATTTGAAATCGTAATTATGTATGGTCTTGAATCAATGTAAAATATTAACATATATTAGAGATTAATTTAAAATACACATAACAATATATATATTATTTATTTATTTATTTTAACTAAAAAAAAAAAAAAAAAAAAAAAAAATGTGAACATGAGTCGCCGTGATAGGTGGTGCCTCTTAATGATAAAGTAAGAATGGTAAGTTAATAATATGAAGATAAATATTGCGACCATGATATAATAATCCTCTTTTAAAGAAACAAAATTTATTGCTCGGAAATGGTGCAATAATTGTCATAAATATTACAATTTCACTCACAACGGTTATTTACAAGACATATATGGTTATTAATTATTAAGTTTGGGAATCAATAGAATTTTTTCTGCACATAATTAGTAGCTCTTCTTTCAATTTGTCTATAATACAAATCCAAAACGTTACCAAAAGCTTTATAAGTCACCATACTTTTCTTGGATCCATAAGCCCAATAATTTCATCCCAAAGCCCAATACTTCCAACACTAGCCAGCTCAATAACACTTGGACTACAAGCTGCTAATGTCCAATACCCTGACCTTATCTCATCTCTAAGCTGCTGTTTCTCCCACGCACAATATCCATCAAAAAACCTCAAATCCCCAACTCCGACCATCTTCCTTTTCACCATCTCAGCTACACAGCCCACGCTCCCTTTTCTTCCGTAGTACAAACCCTTCATTATTTCCTCAAATACCCCAATGTTTCCAACCCCCCCACCATCATCAGTATCATCTTCGGGACTCAGCAAGAAAAACCCTTCCTTCAATGGGCCTCCGAAGAACAGAGGCCTATCGTAAAAGGTTCCAACAGCATCTAATTTTGATGATTTCATTTCTTTGATTGACATAAGCGATGGCCGGTTCAGTATGATACCGGTTGGTCCTATAGGACCGGTTGATAATAGCAGAATCACTGTCCGTTCAAATATGTGAACGCCGTCGAGTTTCTCTGTGGCGATCAGTAAGCAACCTTTCTCTGGTTCATGTATTTTGTGAACCCATTTGTCCCCAATTGTGACGAGCGCAGGAGGCTGATCCACCACCGTGTCCGGATCAACAACTAAAGAATACGTTTCTTCTGGACTGGACGACAATCTTTCTCCGGCTACTAACCTTGCTCTGAATGATCGCCAATCAAAGTTAACCAAAGATCTCTCCTCATCATCCTCCGGCCATGATGATTTAGAACCTGATTGGCAACCTGTTGTACAGTTCACGACTTCTATGAAAAAATGTTCATACATACATAAAGAAAGAAAGAAAGTAGTTCAAAAGAATCACTTACAGGAAACAGAAAATGGAACCACTTTTTTAGAGTGATATAGACCAAACTTCTTTCTTGTACAGTAGTCAGGAACTCTTGCGCTAGCTCTAACAAAGGGGATTACTTTAGCTGTTTTGGTGAAAGAATTTGAGGAGAGAAAGCAAGCTTCCATTGTTACTGTATAGTTTTCCTCAGATGAAAATTTAGAAGCGTTAATTATATATATATATATATATATGGTAGCGGATTTAATGTACACCACAAGGAGCTTCAAACTCATCCATCCAAGTTGGACGCTTTTCTCTTTCCAGTTCAAAAGCATGGGCAAATGGATATAACTTTACACATAATAAACCAGAAAGAAACATTACCATCGTTACGCGTCATATATTCTAGTGGCTAAGGATTCCTCTATATGGATTACATGGAAAATTTTGGAACATCATGGACGAGGTGTCTAGTTCTCTACCAGTCCTAAACTGATGCAGTCGCCCGCAATGGATTGCCACCACTAGTAGGATAGTTCCAACATGAACCCCTACCAACAGTTACATCATGTTAGATTAAGCATAGCATTACCTAGTGGGCTTCCTAAATTCATCAAAAAAAAAAAAAAAAAAACATGATTAAGATGAAAGGGGGAAAAAAATATGCAGTAGTTCCAGTTTATGATAGTTCCTAGGCAAAGTGGATTGCAAATATTGAAAATCCAACGAGGAAACAATATGGTATGCCATTACCTTCCATATAGACAGAGGGGTCTAACCGGCTGATTTAACAAGATTCCTGATATAGCTGCTTTGGCACTTTTGGACTATCAGTTGTGCCATGTAGTGTAGTTCCAAGATCGTGTTCAAAAACTTGAATATATTATATATATGTATATATGATAATCTTTTAGAACGACAGTAGTGGAACATAACCCAGTTTCTTAATATGTTGTGTCAACCCATTAATCATCTCATATATGATATCAGATTTGGGGTGACATTGATCCCCTGCAGTAAATTCATGAAATTCATCATCCACTTCGATAGAACTAGCACCTGCAGAGGGCTTTCCAGAACCTGTATTTCTCAATTGGAACCTTGCAATGGCATAATTAGCCCATTTTCCTGCTGCAGCATAAATGTTTGACAACATGGATAAATTTCCACTATCTTTTAGGTCCAGTTGAGCTAGGTGATTGAACTCCTCTTCCAAAAATGCAACAGTATAGTGCTTTCTGCATGCACCTAAAAGTGCGCCCCAGATTTTGTCATTAGGTTCAACTGGCATGCTCTGAACAAGCCTAAAAGCCTCCTTAAGGTGTCCTCCACGCCCTAAAAGATCAATCATGCAGCCATAGTGTTCAATTTCCGGAATCACCCCATAATCTTTCTCCATTGTATAAAAATAATGAATTCCTTCGTCGACCAAACCTGCATGATTGCAAGCAGAAAGGACTCCTATGAATGTCACTCTATCGGGTGCAAATCCCTTTTGCTTCATCTCAGAAAAGAGCTGGATAGCAAACTCTCCATGACCATGCATGGCCAACCCATGGATCATGGTATTCCAAGATACTAAATTTTTCCACTTCATCTCATTAAAGATGATCAAAGCGTTATTCAAGTTCCCACATTTAGCATACATATCGATTAAAGCGTTTGAGACTCGAGTACTACTCATATACCCACTCCTCTCTGTAGAGCAGTGGACTCTCTTGCCCAAACAGAGCATCCCAGAAGCTGAACATGCAGCTAAGATACTAGTGATAGTCCCCTCATCAGACCTGAAGCCAGCAACCAGCATCCGTTCATACAATGACTCTGCCTCCTTTGTCAAGCCTTTTGCAGCATATGCACATATAATTATCGTCCACGCCACCAGATTCTTGACAGGAATCTGTTCAAATAATACTCTGGCCATATTCAGATCACCCAACCTGCTATAACCAGAAACGATAGTAGACCATGAAACAGAATCCCTCGATGGCATCTTCTCAAACAATTCAAGCGCCCTATTCATTTCTCCGGCCTTAGCATAACCGTCCAGAAAAGTGTTCCAACTTACTATGTCTCTTTCAGGCATTTCGTCAAACACCTTCCTAGCTTCCTCCAGTTCACCCACTTTCAATAACCCACTTAGCATAGAATTGTACGTCACAACATCTCTCCCCTCCATCACACTGAATAGAGTCTGAGCAAAACAAAATCCCGTTAATCCACACTTTGAGTACGAGTCAATTAACGAATTCATTAAGATGGAGTTGTCACAGAGTCCGGATTTATGGATGCGGGCATGAAGCATTGTAACAACCTTCAGCCAAGATTGAGCTGAACACGCCTTTAAGAGAAATGAATACGCACAAGTATCAGGCGAAACCCCATAATTCTGCATCTCGGAAAAAGTAGCAAATGCTTGAGAATGTTGAGAATCCCGTACCAGGGCACGGATATAAGCATTGTAAAGATGGACATCGGGCTCGCGGATTTGGTTAAAAACCTTGACAGCAGAATCTATTTGACTGCAAAGAGAGAAAGCGGAGACGAGTTTAGTCGCGATGAGTGGGTCTCCGTGAAGATTGGATTTGTAGATAATGGCGTGGATTTGGTTAAGTTGGTTCAGGTCTGTGCATTTTTGAAGTTCTGTGAGTTTTTGTTCAAATAGCCTTCGCGCGGAGAACCACGCCGGGGCTCTTGTTGGCGGGAACCTATGCATTCTTGTCAAGCTACCCGTCTACCCGTCTGTCGTCCTAGATACAACACAAATAGAAATAATTACTATTATTTTTTTTTAAAATGAGATTGTTATTTATTATTATTTACTTTGTGATATTCGTCTGACATCAAAATAATTAATTCATAATTAATTCGATATATCTTTTTTATGTAGTGTGAAAAAAAAAAAAGAGTTGAAAATAGATTGTTATTTATATAATTGCGATAGTTTTTTTATATTTTATATTTATTTTTTTAAAAAAAAATTGATAAAAAATATATACTACTTGAAATAAATTTGTTGTCACCCTTAACTGAAATTTAGTGTACTGTAATGTGATTCTTATTCTACGGAAGTTTCTAATAAAGAATTTTCACTTTAGCATTTTAATTTTATACCACTAAATTGATAGAATAATCGCATAAATTCTTTTTTGTAGTTTAAAGATTGTACCATTTGAGTATGGATTACAATAACCTAAACAGAAATGGTTACTAATTTGAAATATTTGAAATTATCTATTACAAAATAATAAAAAATACACACACAAATAATTGATTGATTGATTATAAAATAAGCCCTCAATTTACACTTTAGAGATCTTGCAAATCTAATTTTTGTTTAGACAATTAACCTAGATTGTATAGTGTATTTGTAATAAGAGCATAAAAATACCCAAAAATTTTAATACAAAACTAATATAAAATTAGTGGGAAGAATTGATAATATCAATTTGCATAGCTCATTTAAATAATAATTAACAAATTTCAAATTATATATATCTTGAAAATTAAATCAACATCAAACATCTTGTGGGTTGGTAGAATTAAAGAAGAAGTCTTGGTTTTTTTGGTGAGGGGGGAATGGGAGATTGGTCCCCCTTTCTACAATTGATGATTGCTTTTGTTAGTGGGTGTCCGGGCTCGAGTTGACCTGAATAATATTCATTCGAATTTGGTAGGATTTTTTTTTGATTTTGATGTCGAATCCTCGTCATATACGATAAGAGAGAGTGTTTTGGACACTTACACACACTCAACCACAAACCCCTGCCCAATTGATGATTGCTTTGTCTGTGGTAGATATGCTTCTTTCTTCTTTTTTTTCTTTTTTTTTGGAAATTTATTTTCCACGTGGAAGCGAGGAGTATAAATTAAAAGTGAAATAAACGCTAACGCGTTACACGTCTGCTGACTTTTGTCATTAATGGGAGCAAATACCATTATGTGGCTATTCTTAGTTTCACGTCATTTTGCTGTACTGCCTGCCCTCTTTTTTTTCTCCTCACAAATTTTTTTTTTTCAATTACTCTTCTTTGTTTCTTTCGGCTACTTCTTTTGCCCTTCTTTAAAGCAAACAAAATAAATTAACGATTTTATCATTCTTACACTTATTTAAAAAAATGTGAGTATGTTTATTTTTTTTTTCCTAATTTGGGAAAGATATCAAAATATATTTATTATATTCATTTTTAAATTATTTAAAAATAAAATTCATTTAGACCAATCATACAAGGGAGGACATGATTTGAAATTAGTAGAAAATAAATGTTTCATTTAAAATAAAAATCGTTAAAGAAAATATTAAAACGTGAAATATTTTAATATTAAATGACCATATAAATATTTAATTCCTTAAATATATATTTTTTCATTCGTGAAGGAAAATAATAATAAAATTCATAGACCAAACATGTTGATTAAAGAAAGAGGCATATTAAATAAGTAGAAAGTGACTCCAATTCTTAACCTACCAAAAACCTACTTCTTTCTCATACCTAACACACTCCCTTACCTTTTTTTTTTTTTTTTTTTTTAACTGAATATATTTTAATTAAAAATATTTAATTATTTATAAATTTTATTTTCTTAATAAAAAATAAGTATAAATTTTAAAATATCAATTATAGATATATAAAACAAAAAAAAATCATCAATAAATATAATTTTATTTTTCAGTATAGTAAGTGACAAGAAGAAAAAAAAAAAAAAAAAAAAAAATGGGAAGAAATTTTTTTATATATATATTGCCCCGTGCACGGTAGCGCCTTACCAAACTCAATTTCTATTCATTTCATTTAGTGGTGAGGCAGGCCGGTTTCCAACAGCTCCAACACTTTTTCTATACGCCGGCACCTGTAGTTTTTCCTTTTTCCTCCTCCCATCTTCTGCAAAACAATGGTGGCTCAGCTGTTAGGAGTGGTTTCACCTGCCTTGCTGACTCCATCTGGTCCCAAATCTTCGAATCATGTGTCCCTTTATTCTCAAGTTAAATGGCGGAAGAATTCTGGGACTGTTCAGTGCGTCTCTTCCAGATTCTCGGGATTCGGCATTCACTTGGTTCGGGCTGTTGCGTTGAACCCCGGGTATGAGAAGTTACTTCAAATTTTCGCCCTCTCTGTTTTCTACAATGTTCGATTATTGGGTTAACGGGTCATCAAAAGTCTCCGATAGATATAATAGAATTTGCTGTGGATTGAGCAGATATCTGCTCTGATTTTTTACTGCTTGACTGTTTTTTAATCCATCGATCGAACTTCATGTCAGTCAAACATACATGTTAGACTGCTGGTTTTTATACACTTTTTGAGTCTAATTTCCTAATTCAACATCTGTCTGGGCTGTGGATATTCCAGCTACTTTAAATTACACGATAAATATTTCCAGTAATTTTCAGGTTAACTGCAGATGATATTATTGCTTAACTGGATAAGTGGTACTACAAGGACAATGGAAGTAGTGTTAATTTGTTTTGTTATTAATTACGTTATATCTCATACGGATACTAGAAAAAAGGGAATAATCTATTCTGATCATTGGAACTGGCTTATAGTTAGTACTTCCATTGGGGGGAAAAAAATTAGAGTACGTACTGTCTATGTTTGTGATAGAAAAGTGAACAATCAAATACTAATCATGATTTTTTAGCATTTGTATTAAATAGTATGGTTCCTTTTTATTTTCTATTTTTCATATGCATTTGCGTCTTTTCTAGGTTATCAAGCAAAGAGAGAGTAGATGAGAGCCAGAGCTATACCCTTGATGGTATCAGAAGTTCTTTGATAAGGCAGGAGGATAGCATAATCTTCAGTCTTATGGAGAGGGCTCAATTTTGTTACAATGGAGAAACATATAACCCGGATTCTCTTGCCATGGATGGGTCTTCTTTGGTTGAGTACATGGTGAAAGAAACTGAGAAGCTTCATGCTAAGGTATGTGTAGCCTTAAATCTTGTCTTCAATTGAAGAAATTAGGAGGAAATGGACAAAGAAGACAGATGAGGTTTACTATTGAATGTGTTTTAAGTCTTTTCTAATGGAATTTGAATTCTAGGTTGGAAGATATAATAGCCCTGATGAGCATGCTTTCTTCCCGGATGATTTGCCTGACACGATGTTGCCACCTTTGCAATATCCACAGGTAATTACTATTATTCATTTTGGATGGGCTTTGTTTTTGACTCTATCAGACATGTTGGCATCTATTGATAAAAATGCGGGAAGCTTGCTGATATTATACATATGAGTAAAAGGAGTGTTGCTTAATTTCTAGATAAAACTTGTTTTGAACTTCACAAGCTTTTAGATGATGTGATAATCTAACAAAGCAAACTTGTATTAAAAAGAAATCTTAGTCTAACATAAGAATGTTCTCCATCTGCATGACATCTTTGTTAACCATATGACATTTTCCTAATCCTTATCTTTCTGCGTGCAGTTTCCCAGTGTGAGATGCCTCTGTTGTCCTGTTTGTTTATTTGTATGTTTTTTTTTCTCATGCGCTGGTACAATTTATATTCTGGTAAATTATATAGGTTCTTCATGCTGCTGCTGATTCAATCAATATCAATGTCCAAATATGGAACATGTACTTCAGAAATCTTCTCCCTAGATTAGTCAAAGACGGTGATGATGGAAACTACGGATCAGCTGCTGTTTGTGATGCGATATGCTTACAGGTACATGTGGCTGAATTCTTCTCTTATCCATCTTGTTAAATGAGAGTGTGAGGAACAGTAACATTTTGTTGGCTGCTATAACGGTTTTGTTTGCTTCATCTGTATTTAAGTGGTCAAAGCTCAAGTTTCCTTGCCCCTTCACTGATAGTTTTATTAAACAATTAGGAAGGAGTCTTAAATGAACCTCCCTTTAAAATGCTAGAGGTTTTATTACAAAGTTCAATGTTGTATTACCCTCTCCCACACTAGGACTTTTTATAGACCTTAACAAGGAAAGGCCATAATTGAGGAAGGTTGGCAATCCTATTCTATTTGTCAGTCAGAAATCAGGAACAGAAATGAAGTTCTGTGAGAAACTATGTTATGACAAATTCAATTTATCCCATCCCATACCATTTGGCTGTGGGCATAATTAGATGCCTGTAGAGACTGTATATAGCTCCATCTGACTTCATAAAAGACATGGAACAGAGTTTGCTGGTAGTTTTGCAATGAATGAGCTAGCTGGGCACCTTTGCCTTTGATTTGACTGTTTGATTTCTGTTTTGCAGGTCCTTTCAAAGAGAATTCATTATGGTAAATTTGTTGCAGAAGCAAAATTTAGAGCTTCTCCAGATCATTTCAGAGCTGCAATTAGAGCTCGGGTACTCTAATTCTTTCTGATTATGTCCATATTTCTAATATTACCAGTAGCATTTAAAGCTAATGATAGTATACTTGAAAGGGTACACTCTCTGATGATGATTTGCTAATCCCCATTATGATTTCTTCAGGACCGTGACCAGATTATGGCTTTGCTGACCTACCCAGAAGTGGAAGAGGTAATAAAAAGAAGAGTAGAACTGAAAACTAGAACTTATGGGCAAGAGGTGATGTATGGCATGGGAGAGAATGGAGCTGATCCAGCATACAAAATCAATCCATGTCTAGTTGCTTCTCTGTACGAGGAGTGGATCATGCCATTGACTAAGGAAGTGCAGATTGAGTATCTCTTGAGAAGACTGGATTAGTTATACAGCCACAGCCACACATATATACTTACATTTCATAGACTATTATTAAGTAGCTATTGTTTTTTTTGGCTGTAGTCTTACAAAATGGCGGTTATAAAATCAAAGTAAAAGATGTAAGTGGGGTTTTTCGCGAGATAGCTGTAAGTCATAGCCTTCTCAGACAAAATTTGATATGTACAGTAGATCTTTTTGGGATTTATAATAATGAATGCCATTTTCTTGAAATGTAATTTCTGGTGCTCCTTACATGGAATGATTTTGTCATAACATTTTGCGAAGAAATCGTTGGATGGGCCCCTGTCGGTAAACGAAATGTTGGGCTGTTTTGTCGGCAAAAGTAGTAGTGTAATGAATGGATAATGCCTATAACTGGGACTGGGAGCAAAGGCAAAGCCACTATTCCGGTTCCGGTAATCCAGTGAATTTTTCTAATTACGCCTCAATTCTAGAAAGTTTCGGATTTTCTTATGGGGGCTGGCCTATACTCAAAACACGTAACCTTCTTTTATTATTAACGTGTAATCTTGAGAGTTTGTTTGCCTCGTCCTGCTAACCTTTCGCTTTCGCAATTTAAAAGAAAGCTGTTGGGCATATTAATGGAAAACTCATGAAATTCAGTCGAATTTATATCAGTAGAGGACAGTCATTATAATTATTAATTAATTAAAATAATGATATTGAATACTAAAATTTTTTTTTTTTAAAAAAAATAAAGAAAAGAAAAGAAAAAAAGGTGTGTTGAGTTCGTTAATCACGCAAAGACACAGGTCAGTGCCAGAGTGCATCCAAGATCTTATCTATCTGGACTGGGACTGCTGGTTGTGGTTTTTGGTTATTATATTATTTATATTTTATTTTATTATCATCTAGTCAGAATAAAAGTATTCGCGGCAGTTAAATTAGATCTGTTCTTACTCTACTTGCTATGAGGCCCTACACGCCAGTAAAATAAAATACTACCCTACCCCCATCCCCTTTCTACCCTTCATTTTCATACATATATATATATATATATATATATATATATATATATATATAAATACATGCATCGAGCTATATAATAGCATTGCATCGAGCTCCTTCTACTTCTAGAGAGAGAGCAGTGAGAACACATCTAATATCATTCAAGAGAGAGAGAGAAAGAAAACAATGGAGGGTCTGAGGATGAGTAGAGGCATTGGGTTATCAACTGCAGCTGTAGTGCTAGTATGCGCACTTTTCGTTACGATTCCTCAAGTTTCATCGGTTCGTTACATTGTGGGTTCTGGCTTGGGTGGTTGGACTTCCAACGTTAACTACACTATCTGGGCTAGAGACAAACATTTCTATCTCGGCGACTGGCTCTGTAACTATTCTCTCCTTTTCTATTTCTCAGATCTGTGCTGCTTTTATGCTTCGTTTATTTTTTTTTTTTTTTTTTCCGTTGAGTATCAGGATTTACAGTGAGTTTATTACATTATTACTTGGTATTTTTTCTATATTAGAAAATGTTGCAGCTGAATCCTTCTTGTAGTTTTGCTGAGATGGGTTTTATTTGCTGCACTCTGAGGAGTTGTGGGCTTTTTTTTTTATTTTTTTATTTTCTCTAGCTACTTATTTTACTTAGTTTGATTGATTAATGTCGTTTCGAAGTTTCTTTTTGACTTCATAATCTGATTATGCTTTAGCTGTTTGTGTAATGTTTTTCACCCCCATTGAATAATGCTCACCGTTTCTCAGATCTGCAAAAGTAATTTCCTTTTTCCGCAATCAGTGTCGTTCCTAGATTTCTTCAATTTTTAAAAATGCGCTGTTTTGATTGTTAGTTGTTAACTATTACTAGTACTACTATTTAGCAGTAAATTTTGTTCTCCTTGTTTGGTTGACTCATAAATTGCCTTCTTAAGCGCTAGACTGGGAAAAGAAAAAAAAGGTTACTCTTGGTGCATTCTAGATCTCTTTACTTTGTCAAAAGTTTGCTGCATATCACTGCCTTTTTTCCATTACGACATTGACTCTTGATGCATCTCCCTATTGTTAATTTGAATTATATTATGGATTTCTTCGTGGGAACGCCATTTGGTTTGGACAGATCATAGATGTCAGTTTCAGCCGGGATTTTGACGCTTTTAAATTATTGAATTTGAGAAATATGTACATGGTGAGGAGTGAAGTCTTAGTGCAAAAAAGATGGGGTTACGTGATCCCTAATGAAACGTCAGTTTCAGTCAACCTCTAATTTTAAAATGGAAACCTAATTATGTAATTTTGAAAAGAGCAAATACAGAATGACCATAGATGGATGGCTTATTAAAAGATTATCTTCATTGTTACTTATGACTTAGTCTGTTCATCAGCTAACATCGGATATTATTGGTCATATTATATATTTTGGACAGGAGAAACAGAGAGTAATAGTTGTATTTGAATTTGAATTAATATTTATCCTAAAAGATCTCCTTTTAGAAGGAAAAAGAAAAAGAATCCCTTTTAGTTTGAATACTTATCAAACTACAATCTTCTCCAAAAAGAGAAATTGAAGAACACTTTTCTTTTATTATTTTACCAAATAATAATAACCAGGGTTAAAACCTTTACAAGAATTTATTTAGTATGATAGAATGTCTCTAATTATCAGAGTTCTTTACATTGGGTTAAGGTCCTTATTGAATTTAAAATTTTAGGTTGTTCATGAAGAATATGGATATTGAGGAGGCAAAATGTATCAATAATTTCATTGACAGGAATGTAGAATATTTTATGTTTTGTTCTTATGTTTGTCAAAACAATGAGGCTGCAATATATCATGCTTGTAGTTAGCTTGAGTTGTAACTAATTTTAGCTGTATACAATAATGAAACCGGGTCAGATGCCTGGTTATCCTTTTGCTTTGGCGTACGATTGATCTACCCCCATGTGTGTAGTGTAAAAGCCTAGAAGACATAATTTTGCCTTTCTTGGTCCAGGCAGCTCCAACATAATCTTCTTCCTGATAGTGGTGAATTCATAAGATTCGTCTGCATTATAAAATTATATCCTTCCTTGTAATCCTGATAAATAATTTTCATCTTCTCTCTCCCAGTTTTTGTTTACGATAGGAACCAGCAGAGTGTGCTCGAGGTAAACAAGACTAATTATGAAACATGCAATACTGAACATCCTCTGCACAATTGGACAACCGGAGCTGGCAGAGATGTGGTTCCGCTCAACGTGACCAAGACTTATTATTTTGTCAGTGGCAACGGTTTCTGCTATGGAGGCATGAAGGCTGCCATTCATGTTGAAAAGCTACCTCCCCCACCCTCATCCTTGCCACAAAAGAATGGTTCTCCCAGTCTACTGTCCACCGTGAGAGGGCAGATTTTGGTACCAGCCCTTTTTGCAATTGCAGCAGTTTGGAATTCATTTCTTCTAGTCTGGTAGCAAAATCTGATCTTGAAGAAATATGATCCAATCTTGTCCTTTTTTATTTAATTTTTTCTTCCTTCCCACGATTAAATTATCCTTCTGTCCAATTGTGAAGAATCATTGAGTTGTAATTTTCCACTATTTATTGATCTCTTGTTTCTCTGCCACCATTTGACCTGAGAGTTAATGTGTTTCAGAACAAATTGGTGGGGATGATTGATGCTTGTAGTCTCTGAGAATGTTTTACAAGAAGAAAAAAAAAAAAAAAAGAAAAAAAGACTCAATTGAAGTTTGTGCATGAGCATGTGCAAGTATACTTTCTTTCTCTTTTTATTGACTCCTCTGAATATATCAATATGCATTACATTTTGCAGTGTTTTCATTCAGTTTCTGAATTGTTGAGTGTGGGAAATGGTTTGAATTCTTGAAACGTTTATTTATTTGTTTTTGCTGTAATGAAATAGTATTAATCAAAGGAAATAAAAGTATAGATTGGTCCCCCCAGCGCATGTGATCTCTCTATTATGAAAAGTTGTAGTTGTCTCTTGCATTAAGAGAAAAAAACCACCACCACACCACATGAAAGATTTGAGTAATTTAACTTTTTTTGTACTAATTCGAAAGTAGGATAGAGGTTCCATTTCTTCCTTCTTTAGGCAAAATATGTGATTTTGGTAATTTTCTCCTTCTTAATAAATATACTCTGTTTCATTTTTTTCCCATGGTTAATCATTAAAAATACATTCTTACCAATTAAAAACAGATATATAAATATAAATAAAAGTATAAAACTGTATTTAATTATAATTAATTTTGAAATTATAAGTAACACTGCAGCTACCAATTAAACTACGTTCATCTTGATTATTTATAATTCTGTTTGAACATCTAAGTTAAACATAAATATCAAAACTCTAAAAAATCAAACCTAAATACATCTTTATTTTCCCTCAAAAATAAATCAAACATTCACTTTAGGAAAGCAAATCCATACACCTTTTACTTTTGAGTGCAGAATCATCACCTTCTCTTATATTTTTTCAGGAAAGCTAATTCATATCCATTTTTTTTTTTAGGGAAAAAGAGAGAAACTTCAATATTAAAGTGTGTAAATAAAATTTTAATTTCATCCAAAAACAATGTAAGCATTATGTAAAGCTTTCTCTCTAAGTCAGAAAATTAAATTCTGTAGCCCTAATTCAAATTGAGTTGAATTAATTTGGCTTCAAATACAAAATTATTTATATTATATATATATATAAAAAAAAAAAAGGCAGAAGATTTATTAGTGAAAAGTACAGTGTACTGGAAACATATTTACAAAAAGAGCAGCGGCAGAAGGAACGTGAATACTGAGCCGAGCAGATCTTTTGACTACTTGGACCAACCCCTCTTTTACACGTATACGGTAAAAGAACTGGATTACAAAATGAGAGCAACAACATAGGGGGAAAAATATGAGTAGGAAAAGCCCAAAAAACGAGTGGGAATTTCTGCGTGCTGTTTGAACAGTACAGTGCCAGCCCAATGGCATTTTCCTTGCATAAATATAAATATCATGCTTCTTCCGTTTCTTTCCATTCCTTTAACTTCACTACAACTGCATTTATTCCCCATCCCCTCTCTCTCTCTCTCTCTATACAAAAACCAAAGGTAAGAAAGTGTATTCCAAAAACAATGTGCTAGCTTACCTTACATTTAATCCTGTTGCCTACATACTTTTCTTCGAGAATTCAATTATGTTCGTCTAGTATATATATTGTAATTCTGTTATGTGTATGATTGTGATCAGGAGTACGTCCGTAGTTTAGTACTAATGATTACAGAATTTGCAGGGGTATCTAAGAATGAGGGCGCGGTTGACGGAAGAGGCTGTTTTCTGGCTGTTGTTAGTGGCGGCAGCGGGGATACCGACGTGCACGGTGAGCGTGGAGCGCCGCGTTGTTGGAGGATCTAAAGGTTGGGCACCAAACGTTAACTACACTGCCTGGGCGAGCCACGAGAATTTCTATGTAGGAGACTGGCTCTGTAAGTTAAAATCTTCCTCTGTAACTGCATCTTCCAGACTTCTAATGACGTACTAGTCCAGATTTGTCACTACTCGCATGCTAGTAAATGTGTTGCACCAGTTTTTCCAATTTGCATTAATTATACTAATTTGGCATTTTTTACTCTCTCTCTCTCTTAATCGATAGTTTTCATTAATTCTATCATTTTTCCTACTACTATTTTCCTTTGGGAATGAATATTTATTGCAAAATTTTGATCTCCTTGATGTAAGATCAGACTGATCATGATATAGTAGAGAATCACCCGTGTTCTGGACCTGGTTTCAGATTTTAAATTTGACAAGCGCTACTATAATGTGCTGGAGGTAAACAAAACAAACTATGAGCAGTGCAATGATCGTGAATTCTTGCGAAATATTACAAAGGGTGGCAGAGATTTGGATCAACTCACAGAGGCAAGGCCTTATTACTACATTAGTCGCGGGGGTTACTGTTATCAGGGAATGAAACTGGCCATTGATGTCCAAATTAAGCCTGCTCCAGCACCCGCTCCAAAAAAAAGTGATTCCTCATCACACAAAGGAAGTGCGTTAGTTGTGATACTAATGCCTGCAATTGCTTTTGCCAGTATGCTGCTTCAGTACTGCTACTGAAATAGCAACCAGCATATGTTAAATTCAACTTAACTGAGACTATACATAAGGCTTTTTCATTGTAAAATATAGATGTATTTGAAGCGATATGAACAACTTTCTTGTTTAAGTGATGTACTTTCATTTTTCACCTTGGAACCGCATTTAAGAATATATATATTTTTAACAAAAAAACAAAACAAAACATTTTATTCCTGTAAACTGATTTGGTACATATTTTTTATTTTTTGGGAAGAAGAGGTAAAAAGAGACTACGGACGCTCTATTAGAAGTTGTAGTGTGGAAGGTGGGAATTAAACTTGGGCCTGTATGATGTTTTCTTAAACCCAAAATAGTGTATTTGGTCCAAAACCCGTATTTTACTATTTGACAGAATTACGAACGATCCATTCTCTCGGCCCACAATGAGCGAGTGAAAATTAGAGGGAAAAAAAAGGTAAAAAAAAAGTGATAAGGTGGTTGATTTTGGGAGAACGGTCAGTGGCGGAGCAGAGTCCAATTTGCCAAGCTCTATGGCGACGGCTTTCTCAACTATCTCAATTGCCCACTCTCCCGCTTCAGTTAGTCCGTTCAAATCCCGGAGATTCCGTCCATGGATTCAGCAAGCTCCGTCTTATCGGTGTTTCTTTTCATACCGGACTCCCCTTGTGCTATCAATGAAGGCATCATCCTCCGGCAGCACCAAAGTTGAAGATAATCAACAACCAAACGAAGAACATATGAACGTCGAAGCTCTTAAACAATTCATTCAACTCAACTTGGGAAGGTGGACCGGCACTTTCTATGTCAGCAGCTTCTCCTAGCTCTTTTATTTATTTATTTATTCAAACCACAATTTGCAGTGTATGTTGCTGTAGATAGTTCTGCATTGATAACAATATCTTCGTGTATATATTTTCTGCAGCAATTTGATTGTTTCGGTAATTTAATGCATAAAATCAGTACAAAGCTCGCGGTCGGCTCTTATGGCGAAGACGAACTCATCAGTATGATTCAGACGTAAGTAACTTTTTCTATTGTTACTAATAGTTGAATAGAAAATGGCAGTAATTGTTTCGGACTTGAAACTATAGATCTATATAGTTAAAAAACAGTACTAAATTTTTTATTAGCCTTACATTTTTTAGTTCGTCAGGACTCTCTGTTCTAGACTGTGACTTTGCAGATTAATGTATTTAGTTGCTTTATAACTTGTCCTCTACAACGTATAGAATTAATGGATAGTTGTCTACCTTATTCTAGGAAATCGGGTCGCAGTTTTTACCTTGTAATCTGGGTTCTGATCTTATAATTGTTAGGTTGTACATAAAACAACCTCCATCAACAACATCCATTTCTGGAGTTGATGACGAACCAGAATGGTTTGAGTACAAGATTAAAGAAACCAACATGTTCACTGTGGAAAAATATCAACAGGTAGTCTGTTCAAGTCTTGAAGGCACGACTTATTAGTTCATTTCTTATTCTTTAAGCAGAAGTATTTCGCCTTTCTTTAAAAGGTATTATTCTTTGACTCTTAATTCTGTTGAGGATCAAATGAAAATAGTTTGCAGATTGGATTCTTCCCGGAGGAGAGGGCATTTGCACTGAGGTATCAGATGGCTGGCATGTTAGAAACAGTTCTAAGACAAGGGGTTCTAGGAGAGGATGATACTGGAGAAGAATCACCCAAGTAAGTCCTCTTTACTTCGTATAATTGTCTTCTTTTCACTCATTTATCTTTTGCACTTGATACTCTCTGGACAAAAGGAAAAAGGAAATCTTTGGCTCTTTCTATTGCTTCTTAAGTAGAGATTACCTTCCAAATTTGTAACTTCTGGTACTGGTATAGGGGAAGTACATTAAAGTAACACCAGGTTGCTTCTAGTGATTTCTAATACCAGATGAGGATGGTACTGCTTGACCTGTTATAAACTTGTCCGAGTACATATTTCTAATCTTTGTATTGTGACTTTCGTATCTCATAAAAGATTTTAACTTAAAGCTTAAAGCAATGGAATATGCTAAACCTCAAAAAGGTCAAGCCAGTTGATTTCCAGAAGTTCTGCTTTGGTGAAGTTATAGTTGGGCTTCAATACCATTCAATTATCATTTGGAAAGTGTTTTTACTGTGAAATTTTCAGAATTAACATGATTGGCTCATTGCCCAACAAGACCTGCTCAGAATTATCCATGGCTGTATATGTGGTGCAAAGTGAACATCAGAAAAGAAATAAGATGTGAAAACGTGAAATTCTATCTGGATTTGGCATTAATGTCAATGAACTGTTACAGGGGTATCATATCGGACCACTACTTTGTTCTCCATTACAGAAAATCTTAATGGCATGAGAGTAATCTTTGTTTTGTTGTTTTCTCATTTTTCAGAAATCTGAAGCTTCCATCTCGCCGACCTTCAATTGTATGTGAGAATTGTCTCTATTCACTAGAAAATGACAGACGTGTAAGGGCCTTCCATGTTATGGATCCCCAAGGCTTTCTGGATATGCTTCTTGTCTTCCTTGAAGAAAGAAATCCTCAATCTACACTTACTCCCCCCTCCTTTGATGTTTCTGAGGTATCTCCGTTTATGATGCAGAGGATACTTCTTAGTCCCTTTAGAATTATGTGCTTCCTTCATCAACTCCTTTTTGTTATTTTAAATGATAATTTAGCTGATGTTTGATCACATGATTGATTTTAGGACAACAAGATAAATCCTTATCTGGGAACATGGAAAGGTTATTCTGTGACTAAACGCAGTGGTGTTTATGGAGCAACACTAGCTAAAGCAGATACAGTTTCCATACTTGAAATGACTAAGGAGGGTCAACTTATTCAGGTACGTGACACTTTTAGCAGTCTATGTTTGTCCAAAACATAAGTTACTGAACATGCAGATTTATGTTCTGATACTGCTGTAATTTTCTACTTATTCTCTCTAGAGAGTAATGAGGTTAACTTTTGCACATATTGGAATGGTAAAGAGCTGATACATTTCAATCTTTTAGATTGGCCTTTTTGGATGAAAGAAATGGAGTTAGAAACATTATCTCCTCTTAGTCTAGTTTATGTGTTTACATCAAGTTGTACTCCTTATATAATTATTTTTCAAACACAATATTGAAAGTCAGCTCTTTCGACAAAATAATTGTCCTGTGGTAACTTTTACCTTTGTTGTTATTATTAAGTAACTCTGTCCTGGTCAAGTCAGACATTGTACTCCATGAGTCATCTTCCCTCTTTTCCATTCATTCATGCAGGACATCACTTCAACATCAGATGGAAGGGACGTAACTACTAATGTGCATTGGACAGGTAACATGTCAAAAAATGTAATCACATTCGATGGAGGTTTCCAGCTGAATTTGCTGCCTGGGGGCCTTTATATGGGATGTCCATGTGACATTAGAAAGAGTGTACAAGAATCCAAGTCTTTTCATTTAGAATTATGTTGGCTTGAGTCACCTGGAAAGAGACAGAGATTGGTCCGCACTTACGATGTGGAAGGCCTTGCTGTTTCCTCAACATATATTTTTGAAACCAGAGTATGAATACTAGCCCTGCTTTCTTTTGTGGTCCTGTATAAAGAGAGCTAAGTTTTATGTATAAATTTTCTTGGCTTAGATATGAAATGAATGTCACTCTACAAAGCTTCTAAGATCCAGCCAATTCAAAATTTTCTATTCAATGCCTTTTGCTTTTGATGGATAAAATGCACAGTTTTGCTAATCTACTTCTGAATCTGATGTAAAGGTTCATTTGCATTGAATCTAGTCCTTTTTCTGTTCAATGTTTGATTTAAGATCCCACGGGTTCTTTTCTCCCGAGTCTTGATGATTTATTGCCACACTGATATAATAAACAGTTTACTTTTTGGTTGAAATATAGGCGGGACATAATACCAAGAGTATAAAATATGTCACACTCCTAGACAGCTGTTCATCGGATTGAGTTCACTTTTCCGGCAAGCGCCATGCACGGCATCCTTGATCCATTGGTGGGCTCGGCCTTCTTGTATCCCAATTGACCCACCACTTATCCAGCCAGCTGCACTTAGTTGCCATTTTGTACATGAATGAATTTTCAAAGGCGGGGTGGGGGTCTTGCTTGGTATTAAAAAATAAAAATCCCTTCATCAATTGGGCAGTGAGTACGTAGACCGAAAGCAAAGGAGCACGTTGAGACACGCAATTTCCAGGTCCCTCTCTAAATTATCTTGCAATGCCTGAGTTTGGTATGCAATTTTAGCCTTGATCTGACCTCTACCTTGTCTCTTGCTATATTATTCCGTGCCATAACAAAATTAATGCATGTTTCATTCTCCCAGAACATAGATGGAAGATGCTTCAGATCCAAAAGAAAAACGAAAATTGAGATGAATAAAAAGAACAGCGGAGAACAGGCTAGCAATAGAAATCAGTCAAAAAGCAAAGCACGGAGAACAGCGGTAATGAAAGACCAGATAAAAATTAATTAATGGAAAAGGGCAGGAAAAAAAAAAAAAAAAGGTTATGGCATGGTTGCGGAGACTCCTAACTCCACGTGACCGGTTACTAGCAATAAAGAGCAAGGTGATGAAATGGAGTCAACGCAATTAAGTAAAAATATTCATTAGCATCCAAAGGAAAAGAAAAAGAAAAAAAGTACATATCCATTGAATTTTGGGTGATTAGATTTTGTTTCAAGTAGCAAAACCGTAAAGGTTTATGGGGACCAAACCCGGGTTTGGTTTCTAGTCGGTAATCACAGTTAGGTGAAAGAATTTCTGAATCGACACTACTATCCCATCAACCAACCTCTCTTTCATCTCTTCTCCTTTTGTCAAATGAGGCTCAATTTGAATTAAAATGTATCCAACCGCCTTCTTTTTTTAAAAATATTTAGATTTAAATTTATTATTTTAATAAATTAATATAACATTTATTTTTTTAAATATATTTTTATTTTTCTTTTTTGAAATTAAACAAATAAATAAACTTACATAAAAAATTCAAAGTACACAATTTTTTTTCCCTTCCGGAAAGACGGTCCTATTAACAAACAAAAGTGAAAATTAGAATATTTGCAAAAAAAAAAAAAAAAAAAAAAGGAGAAAAAAGGAGTAATGATTCATGAAATCTAATCTTTATCTGCTGTCATCTACTCGTTCATTGTATAAAAAACAAGAGAAAGAAGTTAACAGTGCAAGAGTAGGAAAAATTTGTCTCTTGTCAATCTTAATAATAATTGCTTTTGGGTTTGGGGTCCAAAACTCTAAGATAAAAGAAAACAAAGATATTTATTATGATAATGATGTATTCAGATTAATTTGAATATTTTGTAAGAATTGATATAAATTTTTAAAATATAATTTGAATTAATTACAAGATGTAATGTGATGATTATTAATTTTATCAATCTTTAAGAAATCTTTAATATTTAAAAAGATTATTAAATATTTTGGATCATATCAATTAAATTACATTTTCTTTTCTTGACACAAAATGTAACTCAATTGATAATAGTAAGTTTTTAAAGACAATAAAATTTTTTTAAAAAAAAAAAAAAAAGAAAAGTAGGGCCAATGAATAGTAGAAAATGGGAGTAGTGGGTCCGGAGCAGTTACTCAAGTTGAGTTTATAATTCGTACAATGTTAATAATATGTACACACAAAAAGGAAAAGGAAGAAGATGCAAGTCAAGTTGCCTACTTGCCTTTCTATACACTACCACTTGTTGCGCCTCTTCCTGTTCCTGTTCCTGTTCCTGTGCCCGTGCCTACTCCTACCCCCCTCCTCCTCCTCTCCGGCTAAAAAATCCATCCAAGGAGAACACCTGAACGGACACCTTTTTATTATTTTGGCTAGTATCATCAGTGTTTCTGTAAGATTTGTATTTCAGCAACTTTTTGGTTTTCAGATTTGGTTGCTAGGAGAAAAGAAAAGGAAAAAATGGGAGTGACTGATGTGGCGGATTCAAAATCTTGTGCTGCACAGCTTCCGAGGCCGACCATTACCGTGCCACCGAGACCGACTTCGTTTGAATTCCTTTTTGGGGGTGGTTCCATACCGGGTTTTAGTCCTGGTCCTATGACTTTAATCTCTTCCATGTTTTCCCCTGATTCCAATTCTTGTTCTTTCTCTCAGCTGCTTGCTGGAGCCATGGCTTCCCCTGTCGCTAATACTAGCTTTTTATTTCCTGACAATAATTTCACCGAGAATCGTACTAAGAAAATTACTCCTGCCGATACAAGTGATAAAGTCTCCGGGTATAAGCAGCATAGACCGATGGGCTTGATGGTCGCTCATTCTCCTTTGTTTTTGGTCCCTTCTGGTCTAAGTCCTTCTGACTTGCTCAACTCTCCTGGGTTTCTCTCGCCCCTTCAGGTAATTTGGTTCCGTCTGTTAGCTTTTTTTCGAATTATTATCTTCAGAGGCTTTTTCGTTAAAGTTTCTTCATTTTTTTCCCCTTTTCTTTTTATGAGGCGGTGGGGTTGAGGGAAAGTACCTCATAAAAACTTTACCTTTTGTGTTGGGGCCTCGGGGGTGGTTCTTTTTTTCTTTTTTTTTTTTTTTGGGCTCGAAATGTTTGGGAATGTTGATTTCTTGAAAATAAGGAAGAAGAGATATAGGCATAGGAGCTCTTAAAACTTGTTGGAAATGAATACTCACTCTACAGGAAACTTATGGGTCTTTGACGGTACAACTATAATTTTACTTAGACGACAACAGTAACATAATCTTACCTTTTTGAAAAGAGGGGAAAAAATCGAAGAAGTAATGTGCTACTGTGCTGTAAATAAGTGTTGGCTAGTGTTAATTTTAAGTAACATAATTTTTGACTATGGTCTGCAGAGTCCCTTTGGAATGTCCCACCAGCAGGCTCTGGCGCATGTTACTGCACAGGCTGCTTTTTCCCAATCTTTCAAGCAGATGCAAGCTGATTATCATCAGCATTCCTCGTCTGCCTTGACTTCTGCTGAAACTTTGGAACTTAAGCCCTCCTCTGTGCTACTGCCTGCTGTTGAAATCTTGCAACAGAATTTTCCCACACTGCCTCAGTGCTTAAAGATGGGATCATCCGAGGAGCCTCAATCTGATAAGAAGCCTGCCATTACTCTTGATAAGCCTGCTGATGATGGTTATAACTGGAGGAAGTATGGCCAGAAACTTGTTAAAACAAAAGAACATCCTCGAAGCTACTACAAGTGTACATATCTTAACTGTCCTGTAAAGAAGAAGGTTGAACGTGCCCCTGATGGTCACATAACTGAGATTACGTATAAAGGCCAGCATAATCATGAGTTGCCTCAACCTAATATTCGTTCAAAAGATGGTTCCAATGCAGGAAATCCTGCTATGAACTCTAGGGAAATGTCTGGCTCAAAGAATCAGATTCAGATGGAGGTGCTAAATGAGGTTCAGACTTTTAACTCAAACTCAAGCAAAAACAAGGTGCACACCCAGTTGTCCTCTGAACACCTTCCTGTTAACAGTGGACATGATGAAATTGAAGATTCTGCAATAGTTATAGATGAGGAAAATGATGATGATGAACCAAATGCTAAACGAAGGTAACTTAAAATGTTCAATCTAATATTTTGAAAATCCTGGAAAAAGAAAAAATCAGAATAAAAGCTGCTCCCTATTTATGTTCCCTTGTTTGTTGATCTAATATGTGTAGGAGTAATGGGGTTGGTGCACATGTTTCTGTTCCATCACTCAAAACGATCACAGAAGCAAAAATAGTTGTTCAGACTAGAAGTGAAGTTGATCTTCTGGATGATGGATTCAAGTGGCGCAAGTATGGACAAAAAGTTGTCAAAGGAAATCCCCATCCAAGGTAATGAGCCTTTCAATTCTAGTAATTTTTGATATATTTATATTTTAAAATTATTTACATTTGTTACCCTAAAACAAATGTAGTTAACTAGTTAGTTGTATTCTATATTATTCATTTCTCCGTTTGTTTTTATCTAATTGTTTAATGTTTTAGCTTTTGAATACAATTTTTCTATAAATAAATGACTGTTCAAATGTATATCTATACACTTAAAAAGGGCAATTTATGTCTCAACATTTGTAATCTCAAGAGTTTATCCCTCTTGGAATAACATTGCTATTAGAAAGAGAGAGGAAAAATCAATGCAGACCTAACTAAATTCTTTAATATATTGACCAGACCATAATCCTCTTCTTGGAATCCTTGCTTCTAGTTTTATTTGCTCAGCCTGAGACATGTATATTTTGTTGCAAATAACTGCATTAGTGATCAAAATACATCCATCTGATGGAAACTTCTGTTGTTTTCCCTTAGAAGTGTTAAGGGGAAATAGAAATTGTCATCGTCTTTTAGTTTTATCAGCAATATTTTATTTTTTCTATTTTGACTTGAGGTGCACACTCTTCTGTATGGTACCTGCGCTGTTGATGGGAGAAAGAAATATTTTCAATTTCTCTGTAGGACAGTAGTAGAGATTATAGAGGGTTTGAAGATAGTTGATAGTACTACTGTGATTGTATTGCTGATTGTCTGGTATGGATGTTAGTGAAACTTTAACAGGATAATCTAAATTTCTTCATGTGTGAATCATTAAATTCTCTTAGATGGTTTTGATTGAAGTTCTTGTATGTGGATCTTTGTTTTGTGTGTACAGGAGTTATTACAGATGTACATATGCTGGTTGCAATGTCCGAAAGCATGTAGAAAGGGCTTCAACTGACCCGAAGGCAGTCATTACTACATATGAAGGAAAACATAACCATGACATCCCAACTTCTAGAAACAATACCCAGAGTGTTGCAAATAGTAGCAGTGTGCAGTTGAAACCACAAAAGATATCATCCAAGAAGGCTTCTGTACTCAGAGGAAGAAGCGAGTTTGAAAATAAAGATCAAATACAAGTTTTCTCACAGTTGAAAGAAGGGGAAATTGCTGCATAAATTGCAGAATTAAAATCTTTTGTGTAAGTTGTGAAGGCACAGCTTTTTGTAATACTTGTAACATATGATAGACCAAAAAATGGGTTATACAACTAGTGATATTGCATGAAACCACCATATGTTTATATTTTTTGAATGGGAAAATCTTATGTAAGAAGGATATTCTGTTAATGAATGGCAATAATAATGTTTTGCCCTGAGATGTGATCTTCTGTATGATTCTTTCATGCTTTGTCTGAAGCTTGGATCTCCTTCTAAATTTGATACTACAACTGGCTAACCTTATCCATGAGGTAGACACAATGTGCCATGCATCCCCCTTGATGATGAACCTAATAATGCTTTCAGACATTTTTGTTGATTTCTTTTTTTTTTTTTTTTTTTTTTTTTTTTTAAAAAAAGACAATCTAAATTTCTGAAATCGAAACTTTGTTGGGAGTTGGTAATAAGATAAAAAGAGAAAGTTTGCAACATGAAGGATAAAGTTACTTGATAAGGACAATTTGGAGTATGAAATATCCCACCACCACTACTACTGGCAATCAATCATTGGATCAAACTTCATAGCAAGACATGGTGGGCAAGAAAAAGGAAGGAAAGAAAGAAAGAAAAGAGAAAAAAGAGGAAGAAGAAAGAAGGAAGTTGATGGTCCACCATACACACACGCAGAGAAAAGAGCTCAAATATTCTTGCAAGTAATCATTAATTAGTGGTTTAAGTAGACTAATCATCTTTTAATTATTTCTCCTTTTAGACCTTTATTTAGTACTCAAATTACAGTAGTACTATTTGAGATAAGATGTCCATGAATATGGTTGAGCAGTTGGCCTAATATTTTACAACCGCCAATAGGGTCCATGACCCATGACCCATGGTTCAAGATCCATTTCCCCTCCCTCCCATTTTCTCTTACTTTCCAACTACCAAATATTAGAGCTTACACTTCCTAACGGCTACTTGGCGCCCTCTTATTTCTTTCTTCTCTATTTGTTTCAGTGACAGAGAGAGAGAGAGAGAGAAAGAAAGAAAGAGAGACATGTGATCGACAACAAAGAGGAATAGTTATACTCATGCAAGAACAGTAGTAGCAGATCATCTTTGTCTCACGAAACACAAAGCTAAGAAAGAGAAAAAATAATGGTGGCAAAATGAAAGAACATAGGACCCCACGAATGTCGCTCCTTTGATGTTTTGGGTTGTTCCTCTGCTTTCGGAAAGAAAATATTTTTCTTGCTCTCTCTTTCCATACATCTCGCAGAAGATAAATCAGGAAATGCTACAAACGATATAGAAGATTTTTTGACTCTCTCCTCCATCTGTTTCTTTTCTTTTTCCGAGTTCCAACCCCAATCCAAAAATTGAGCTCTGTTTTTGAGGAAATTTTTCTTTCGGTTATTTTTAAAAACTAATGCAAAAAAATATGTTCATGTAGGGGTCATTAATCCCTCATTCGAGATCTTCTGACCCCATTTTCCATCAGGTGATCGATCTAGGGGGAATGATTTTGTTCTTTTTCCCCCATTTTTGATCGATTTCTTTGATGGGTTTTGGGGTCTCATGGGTTGCATTAGCTCCAAACATGCAAGGTCTGGTAAATCACAGCCACCTTTTGATGCCTCCTCCGTCACTCTCGGAGACAATGGCGGAACCATTTTAGATTCCTCGCTGCAAATTCATTCTGGGAGGATTGGGCCGTTGGAGAAGATAAGAGAGGAACCTGAAAAGGAAGAAGAAGAGAAGGAAAAGGAAAAGGATGCGGAAGAGGATTCCGTTAATCGACGTCACGGCCTTTTCGCCAGCTCCAGATCCTTGAAGAAAGGAGGTTCTCTTAAACGAGCTCCCTTCAGCTTTCGATTTGGTAGGTTGACGGAAAGTGAACACGTCGCTGCAGGTTGGCCGTCTTGGCTTTCTTCTGTGGCTGGGGAAGTCGTTGAAGGATGGCTACCTCTAAGATCCGACACATTCGAGAGATTAGAGAAGGTAATCAATGTTCTTCTAATCTATCCTCTTATTCTTATTCCTATTCCTATATGAAAAAGGGTTTCATGGTGGTAGGGTAACTGATGATGCCTAATTTTCTACACAGATTGGACAAGGAACATATAGCAATGTATATCGGGCACGTGATGTTGATACTGGTAAAATGGTTGCCCTGAAGAAGGTACGATTTGATAATTTCCAACCAGAGAGTGTCAGATTCATGGCTCGAGAAATAATGATACTCCGCAAACTTGATCACCCAAACATCATGAAGTTGGAGGGCATAATAACTTCTAGATTATCATGTAGCATTTACCTTGTCTTTGAATACATGGAACATGATCTTTCTGGTCTCTTGTCCTGTCCTGCCATCAAGTTTACAGAATCACAGGTTTGTTCTTGCTTTTTTGCTTGTGTGTGCACCTGTACCAGAAGGAAAATACTGCTTATAGACTTGTGTGATTAATTGTATGCTCTTTTCTTGGATAGATTAAATGCTATATGCACCAACTATTGCGTGGAATAGAGCATTGTCATTCGAAAGGGATAATGCATCGTGACATTAAATCTTCCAATATCTTAGTAAACAATCATGGAGTATTGAAGATAGCAGATTTTGGTTTGGCAAATTCTCTTACAGGAAAGAGAAAGCATCCATTGACCAGTCGAGTAGTCACTTTGTGGTATCGACCACCTGAACTTTTGCTAGGTTCCACAAACTATGATGTAACTGTGGATTTGTGGAGTGTGGGATGTGTTTTTGCAGAGCTTTTTATTGGGAGGCCTCTCCTGAAGGGGAGAACTGAGGTAGGCCAGAAACTCTTAACAAGTTTATTCCATTTCACGTTTTAGTGCACAATTGTATTGACAACATCTTTAAAAAGGCATGAGGTATATTCTAGTACTTTCCAATACCTAAAGTGTGTGTGATACACACTCACTAAAGCAATGAATGTGAAATGGATAACATGAACTAAAAAGTTTTATTACCTTGAACTTCTTGCAGGTTGAACAGTTGCACAAAATCTTCAAACTTTGTGGTTCTCCACCAGATGATTACTGGAAGCTGTCTAAACTTCCACTTGCAACAATGTTTAAGCCTCAGCATCCTTATGAAAGTACACTTCGAGAAAGATGTAGGGAGTTCCCGAAGACTGCTGTCAGCCTTATGGAAACTTTTCTGTCTATAGAACCTTACAAGCGCGGTTCTGCTTCAAGTGCTCTTGAGTCCGAGGTTAGTTAGTCTTGATGTCAATGCTTTCCATTTCTGAGTTCTTATTATCTGGAAAATATTGACATTTCTTCTGTTGTTCAGTACTTCAGTACAAAGCCTCATGCATGTGATCCATCAAGCTTACCCAAGTACCCACCCAACAAGGAGATTGATGCAAAATACCGTGAAGAAGCACGAAGGTATAATGTCTTATTCTTCATCAAGTTAAGGTTTTTGGATGTCAGTTTCCAATTTCTCTCTATAAGGGTTCTGCCATCTTTTGTAGCAGAATCAAGAGGGTAAACCAAAAGGCTTTCTTTTGTGTTCATCATAATCCGAGTGTTGAACCAAATGGATTTACTTATTGCAGGAAAAAGATTGGAGGAGCAGTGAAAGCATCTGGATCTTCAAGAATTTCAAGAAGAGTACGGAAGAATCCTCAAGAATCAAACACCTTTAGTAAAGTGGTACCTACTACAGAGGTCTCTATATACATATATATATATATATATATATATATATATATATACATGATCATTAATAACATGTATTTGAGAGAACTTACACCTTATAAATTACTTTTTGACATTTAAAGGAGATAGAATCCAATATCCAAGTTTCTAGAAGAAATGGTAGTAGTCTTACTTCAAGGGGCAAAGGTGCAACTGTAGCTCGGATATCTCTGAAGCCATTGGACACAGTTTCTGAGGCTTCTCAAATAACAGTGGAGTCTCAAGTAGACAGTTGTCTCTCTGCTCCTTTGGACAATACAACAGCATCAAGCAACTTTGCATGGGCCAAAAGGCAAAAACAGATTCTACCCCCAAGGTTATCTGGTCTTAGAACATCAAGAAGTCATAGATTGCAGACATCTGAACCAGTACCAAGTGTGGTGTTACAAGCAGAAGCCTTCCTGGATTCAGAAACTCTAGAGAAAGATCAGTTAACAAGAAGCAGAGTTTTTGATGAGATCCCAAATCGTGCTGTGCAAGAGCATAAAATGTGGCACAACCGACTGGATTCTTTTGATACATCTGAACTATATGAACCTCAGGAATTCTCAACGGTAAGAATACAAACCTTTGTTGTTTTCTGAACTTTTTATAGCACAAGTACGTAGTACTGTACTGAGGTTATATATTTCTTTTGTCTGAGATGCATCAGGATTTTAGTTGTCAATCTGCAAACGTGAAATCCGGACCATTGCTATATCGTAGAATTGATTCAAACAGAGAAACTCATAATCGTCCAACTGTTCAGAGATCTCGTTTTTCTAGAGGTAAACATCATCAAAGTGTCAATTTTTTTTTTTTTTTATTAATAAATATAAGAAAGCGCCACAGGAATGGAAAAGGTTAAGCTAAACTGACTTGTTGTCACCAAGTGATTACTAATAGTTTCCTTACCAGCAGATCCCCAGTAGAAGAATTGATGATTCTGCAAGGTGTTCAAACGTAAGACTGGAAAGCCTTTCAAATTCAATTCAATTTTTTTTTTTTTCCCCTTACCGCTATGTAAGAGTTCTTTGAAATTTTTATTCAAACACATGGGACAAGGTGGACAAGGTAGACAAGGTAGTAAATGGAGTTATTGAAAATGCAGTTTAAGCTGATTCTCCCTCCCCAAATGTGTCTCCCAATTAGAAGAATCTGAAAAAAAAAAAAAAAAAAAAAAAAAAAAAAAAAATGCTCTTCTTTTCTTTCTTTCTTTTATTTTTTCTTTCTTACTTTTACCATGGAACTGAACTTTTGGAGTTCGTTTCCTAGTAGCTGCTGACAGTCAAAAAAAAAAAGAAAAGAGAAGCTCCACGAATTTCCTAGTATTTCTCTAATATTTTTTCTTTGTAAAATGTGTAATCTTTATCTTCCCTATGGAGTAATCAATCACATGAAGTTCTGACCTCCCAATTCTGCAATGGATTTGATGTTCCGCTCCCCAAGTTTTGCCTGGAATTTTGTTATCATAAACAAATTATAATCCCACTGTACAACAATCCTTAACCTGCACCCTTAGAGCAAACAGAAATATATTTAACAGTTTGGCTAAAATGAAATATAACATTAAAAGAAATTATCAAAAAGAAGAAGAAGAAGAAGAAGAAGAAGAAGGAGGATTGTCTATATCTACTCGCTCACCCAATTCCACGCTCAATTCAAGGGTAAAATTGTAAACATAGACCAATTGACAATTTATATATATATATTATATATTAATTTCAATACTTGATTATTAAGAAAATAAATTTAATTCTTCACTATAAAATTTTAAAACTCCAACATGAAATTTATTGTTTTCTATGAGTTGTAAATTGCAATATATTAATAGAATTATATTATAATGTTTTTGAAATTTTAATAGAATAGAATGAACTAGTAATGTGGTTGTGTATATCATAATGACCTTATAAATGGTTAATAGTATTATTTTTGTGGTATCCAGAAAATTTTCATTTGAATTAATTGTTTTGATAATCATGATTACAACTTCTTTTTAGTCATGGCTAATTCTATTAGAAAAGTAAATAATGTTGTCCATAAATTATTAGGGACCATTACTGCGTCAATATATATATATATTTAGATTCTTTGTGCAATTTTTAGGGAACAAATCAATTGTTTTTCTCTTCTTTTTTTTTTTTTTCTTTAAAAAAATAAAAAAATATTAATAAGGGGATAAATAATCTTCATTCATGGTCAAATGCACTTTTATTTATTTATTTTGGAGAAGTTATTCAACAATTCAATAAATTTAGAAAAGGTTTTCAATTTCCACCCATGATAAGTAGTAGTTAAAAAATTTGAAAAGAAAAGAGGAGAAATGTTTACTCAAGTCAAAAGTATTATAATGTAGAGGAGAATTTGAATCTGGGGAATGTTTTACAACATTATTACAGAGCCAAAATTTCTGGAAATCTTCATACATACATACATACATATATATACTATGTTGATGAAGGCCGCACTCTGAAGTGTCTAAAAAAAAGAGGGAAAAAAAAAAAAAAAAAAAAAAAAAAAGAAAGAATGAAAAACCTTAAATGATCCAAATTATGGAATTATTACAAATAATGTGTGTTTAAATCCTATTATTTGGTTTCCAAATAATGTTATTTGTTGATATGGAAAATGGGACTCTGCACAATCAAAGAATCTCCTCTACATCTTTTTTCTGTATCCATTATTCCATTATTACCTCCTCTCTACTACAAACTAGCTTCAAAGTGGGGGCTCTCCTTAGTTTCATATCATTGATCCTCCATCCTCATAAGTGTTGGTATTTTTCCATGATTAACAAAGTCAATCTTGTTCAGTCTGACACAGCACAGCATTTTTTCTGGGAGTTCTTCAGGTTTCTGTGCCTGTATAATAAGAGTCAGAGTACTGAGTAATAAGAGTAGAGAAGAACAAACAGTTTCTATCCACATTGGATTGCCTAAGAAATTTTCTTTCCATTCAGTCAAAAACGAATGTAATAAGAAGCTGAACCACCTGAATAGTCAATCCCAAATCCAGTATTCCATTTTTCAAACGTTCTCGGAATGCTTCAAAACCTTTTCTTGCTATGTAGCTGAACCGGTGAATGTCAAGATCAATCTCAAAGTAATTCGGTCCCTGTACTCAAAAAATTTTCAGAATAAGAAAGAAACAGGGACCATGAATTTTCAAAATTTAATATGTATAAGAACTTGAAAGCATATATCCATGAATTAGTATCCATCACCTGGTAAAAGTTGTGCTGGGGGCGAGAAAGGACTGGTTTCTCATTATATGCGTGTAAAAGCTTCCTTTCAGCAGATGTTGACACAAGCTCATCCGGATTAGCCACCCCTACCATAATCTTTAACCTTTCTCGGAATGGAACATTTGAATCTTTTGCAAATCCTTTAACCTTTTCCATATCATCCTCAACCATTTTCTGCAATGAACATCCACATTATAAATTATACGATAACATTCATAGAAATTTGCAACTTACATGTTTCTGAAAAATGTCACAGTACTCTGAAATTTATGTACACCAGATAGATAGATATACAATTACCTTGATGCTTTCCTGGAATTGAGGCGATATGTCTTTTTCAAAATTATCAGAAACTTTAAAATAGAGTACAAGACTCAAACCCTCCCCATCATTATCACCAAGGAATATAGGAACAGGATAAGTAGGCAACTGCAACAAAAGGAAAACAAATAATCACATTATCATTGAACTTTTGATAGAATTAAATTCAGGTGGCTAGCAAAATAAATACCTGGATGTTAACAATAAGGAGGGGAGGCACTTTCCCGTCTGCTGCTTTTAGAGAAGGAAGCTCCAATTGTTGAGCAATGTTATTAATCTTTTTTGAAGACACAAACATATCAACACCAATTGGGGTATACGGACAAAAGTTAGGTGCAGGGTTCTTCTTTTTATCCCTGCAGTGTCAAAATTAAACAAGCAAATGAGTACTCCTATGAATCCCTACAAAATTGTTGGAGATTGAGAGATAGGACTCATAGCAGTTACTTAAAATAGTTATCCCCTCGCAGCTTAAATTTTGCAGGTTCAATCTCAGACCAAGATCCTGAGGTAGGCTTTTCTTCTGAACAGCATGGAATTAGAAGTCCACCCCTGGGGCGGTACAGATATCTTTGGGATTTACCTATCAAAATAATGCAATAATATGACATACGATGCATGAGAATTCCAGAAAGTACTAATAAAAATGTACGCTGTAAATACACTTACAAACTTCATTAATTTCTTCTCGATCAATGGATGTTCTCTTCACTGACAACCTAAATACAGAAGATTTCCTTCTCTGGGAGCTTCCATTTGCATTTGACCCAGTGATAATCTTGTCGTTAAAACTTACTGAAGGAACTAGCTTTGGGAAAACTGACTTCAACATGATCTCTTGATTTTTCTCCTCTGCATCCATCCTATCTTCTTTCACAATATTGAAGCTTCCATAAGTACGGTCTAGAAGTTTCTTCTTTTTGGCTCCACACTCATCAGTTCTTGAAAACTTATTTGGATCCTTGAGCATCTCTGTTTTACCATTTTCTATTTTCAAGTACCTCTCATGGTATTCTTTGAATGTACACTTGCAATCCACAAAGCATGATGAGGTTTCATATTGAACTACTTGTCCACTTGAAATATGTGGTAAAACATCTGCAGATTTAATTAAAAAAAGCACCCCCCAAATGGCAAGGAAAAGGAAAATAATATCAACAAAAAATATCACTGGAATTCACATAATCTGAGTCAGATAATTGACCCAAAAGATGGGAGAGGTCTCCCTTTTTGTTACCTCCATGAACGCTACTGAAGTCATCATCTGAGTCAGAATCCAGAATGCTGAGTGTATCAAACCATGCTTCATCTTGGCAAATAACTGCAAGCATATGAAATATCAAACCATGTTCTCCATTTATACGTCTGTCAAGCTTATTCCACTGAAGTTGATTATATTTATATGAAAAAGAATGAAAAATACCATTTCCATCAATCTGACTATGGTGCCACTGCAACTGAGTAATTTGGAAAGTTGAATTAGAAACCTCAGATCTCCTGCAAGTTGTTGTTGTTGTGTGAACAAACTCACTCATTGCAAAATCTCTAACACGAGATCCAGAATCACATTTTCCGGCTGCATCTTGTTGTATAGTATTTGAGACCTTTATGCGGCGTTTTCTAAACCGCCGACGAGGTCTCCTCCGTACTTTAATTGAATGGGCTGGAGTTGATATACAGCCACCCATGATAATTAATCAACAAGCTGTTCTATTTTACAAGAACATCAGAGCCGCCGCGAACCCCACCAATAAATTCTGCAGGGATATATACAAAGCGTTAAAATGCTTTAAAAGAATAAAAACTAAAAGAAAAGGACAGAGAATGCATTAATCCTTTAACAAACTGTTATTCCTTCCAAATTTGGAAACCTTACTTTTCTCTAATTCAATTCATGATTCAACGGTAAGAGCTAAAAAAACATAGAAAGTGATTGACAGAATGATACTACCTTTAGCGAAAAGTGTTCATATTCAATCAACTAAACTGTGAGGTCCGGTATCTCTACATGTAGAGAATAAAGAAATCCTGAATTCATCAATTAAAACGTGTTTATGGTTAAACTCAAAAGGATCCTGCAACAAAGAAGAAGAAGAAGAACCCCATCAAAAATCAAAATAGGAGGATCAAGAAATTCAAGACGAACAAAACAAAAGAAGAGTAACCTCGCTATATCAATCATGGCAGACAGGTTAGGATTAATACTATACTTGTAACACTAGAAACACAACATGTGAAATGAAAAAGTAGAATTAGAAACATACATTAAAAGTTAAAAAGATGAAATGGAGGAACCAATAAATGAGATGACTTTTTTTTATTATTTCTTGTTCTATTTTTAATTGAATAGGTTAACATGCTAGAGAGAGTGGAATGAACATGACGGACCTTGTGATGGTGTTCACTTTCCAAAACCAGATAAAATAATTCAAAAAAAAAAGATAACAGATGATAGAAAAGAGGGACGAGGGGAAATGGGTAGGTCCGTATCAAAGAGCATTAGAGGACAAAATCAAGAAAAGGCAAACAAGGAATACTTGGGTTCTTGTGCAGGAAAATGCAGGGCTCACAAATAAAAACAGAGCATATGAAAACGAAAAAGGTCGTTATCAAACAAACTAATGAGTAAACAAATCAAATCAGAAATAGCATACACACAGTTTTGCAGAAATAAGATGTACTGACTGAAGATAGAAGCAAAGAAATCCAATCCAAATTGTATACAGACTATGATATGATTAGAACAACCCCAATAACAATCAACAAACAGCACAGTGGAAAATGATGATTTCTTATATATATATATATAAACAAGAAGATATGAAAAAGACAGGTACCAGATTATTTTCACCAGACCCCATCAAGAACAGAACAAACCAGGAAATCTCACTTCCCCATTCCCAAAGACCATGATTTTAAACAGAAAAAGATTACCTTATGCCTTAAAAAGCAAATCAATAAAAGATTCTTCTCGCTTCAATAACTACCTAATGCAATAAACATATAGAATTATTGCAGAAAACCATTTCAAGACAATTAAAAAAAAAAAAAATCTAAACAAAACCAAAGATTGTACGCGTGAATGCAAGTAGAAATCCAACCTGGAAAATAAAATAAAGAAAAAAAAAATGGGAAGGAAACTTTAAGTTTAGGCCTCCCTCTCAGGATGGTTCAAAAGTTATAGCCGGAACAGGAGAGGGAGGAAAGACATGAACCGACGGTGGGGGATTCGACTCTCCCCTTTTCGAAACGCCTATATAATATTTTTTTTAAGAGAGAGAAAAAAAAAAAAAAAAGAGTCAGGAGAAAAGGGAAAGAAACGGAGGAGAAGTTAAAGGACGCGGATTGTCCTTTTTTTAGTTTTTTTTCTTCTGTTTAGGTTTCGGTGTACGATAATATCGTCAGAGATTTACTGGTGACCGCTTGAACAAACAGAACGATCGATCAGTAGAAAATGGAGAGAATGGTGGAGGGATGACTGACAGTTGGTCGGAATCTCCTCCTCCTCCTCGCTGTCTCCGTTATTCTCTCACCCGTCCTTGCTTTTTCTTAGGGCCTACCTCCATTTACAATTTTTTTTTAACTTCACCCAATAACAGATTATACACAAACTTTTACAGCAAGGCTACAATTAATAAATAAATAATATTAATTTTTATTAATAATTTATAGATAAATAAGGCGTCAATCTTGAAGAAATCAATAAAAATTATAATTTTTAGAAATGAACCAAAAAAAAAAAGTAGTATTTAGCTCGGGATCTTGCGATTGTCAGTAAAGTGAAAGATTGAACATGTGATAGACGGATTAGATGGGGATAATTTAACCAGAAATTCTCCATGAACTCACGTGCCGAACCTCCTGGCACAATGCATTTCCGACAAGTAATGTCAAAATAATGCATCCACACGTTCAATGTCAAACCTCGTTTCACTTTTTTTTTTTTTTTTTTTCCCACAAAATAAATCTAAAATTATTGGTAAGAAGTATCTATCTGATCCATATCCTGTTTGTTTTTGATACTTGGCCAATAATCACATGAACTAGACATTTGAGATTTAATATAATATCTCTTGACTTCTTATAAAATTTTTAATGCGTTTTCTATTGTGTCAACCGTTTAAATACATTAATACTTCTAATACAACTTTTTATTTAAGTTTTACCTTTAAAAAAAAAAAGAAATTATATTATTTTTTTATTTGACTTTATTATCTAAAATTAACAGTTGAACCATATTAATTTGTGGCCTTCCACTTCCACGGTAGCCATGAGTGGCCTGTCGGAGGAACTGTTTTTGTCAGTTGGTTTCATGGGAGCAAAAAGAAGAAGACTTAAAAGTAGAAGAAAATATTAAAAGCAGAACAGTAATGGACCCTGGAGAACATTTGGACATATTGGATCGACGGGCCATATGTTTTTATGAAAGGGAAATGGGTTGAGGGAGTATGGCTGTACAAGTTAAACTTTATCTAATATGATCTGCCCCAGCGGCCCACATTGATGAACCTTGAGAAGCTATCTACATGATTCAACTGAAATTGGAGGGATGAAACAATGCAATTAGCGCCATTCGTTTCTTCTCGTCACTGATTCAACCGCCGGCGTCACTGTTCAGTCATTTCAATGAATCTCGTCCGTGCTCCACTCTGCTTCACAGGTGAGTTAGTCTTCTGTATTGATTTTTTTTTCATCCTATATGTTATGCATACTTAGATTTCAGTTGAATGGTATCCGAAGATCGCTGAAGATGTTTTTAATTACTGTAAGAAGTAATTGTTTTAATTACTGTTCAGTCATTCCGAACAAAATCACAAGTTGATTGCTGCAACTGCTCTTTTGGGTGCATTTTTTATCTAATTTTTTGGGGACTTTGATAAAGTATGATTTTTTTTTTTTTTCATTTTGCGAGATTGAAATTATAAATATGGGCAGTATAGAAGATGTTATATATATATATATATATATATATTTGATGACCTGCTATTCATTTGTAGAAACAAATATTGTTAGACAGAAAAATTACAACAAACATTGCTGTTTTTAATTGCCAGTAATGAGTATTATATGGCAATCGAATTGTGGCATCACGAAAACTCATACCATTACTTGTCATTGGAGATCCTGAATGGTAATAATGGAGATGAGAATTTTCACTTACATGTCCTGTTTTCCATGAGATCCATTCTTAATCTAAAGGGAACAAGAAAAGAAAAAACGTAACCTTGCCTGTCCGAAAGCTGAAGTTTTTGTCAGGAATAATCTGTCTTATTTTTGTGTGGTTATTTTGGGTGGTTTGGGAGAAGAATATATACAATGATGATTAAATTCAGTATCCTGAAAGTTCGTTTCCTACTTTTGATGAATGGGAATTAGAATCCATGATGAATCTGGTTTCTTCCAGTGAACATGGTTTTGTTATATTCCCAAGTGAAATGATTAATTTAATAAGTATCAGAATCTGCTATTCTCCCATTACTGGTTTCTTTTCAAGTTGATGATCCATGGAATTGCTGTTTATAATTTTCTTCTCCTGTACCTCCTCCTCTTGTTTTTCTAACAGCAAGTTCCAGTTTGAGTTGTGTATATTCAAGACTTATTGAGCTTCTTCGTCAATGATAAATAGTTGGTCATCTACATGATACCTAGGCAACAGATTCAATATAACCGTCTTCCTGCTGTTGAAGATGATCATGATAATGATGGAAGGCAAAATGAGTATAGGTTTGACTATTTGCCGAAATCTTACAATAAGATCCCTTGGAAATCCATATTCCTGGCACTGTTCCTGTTAGTTCTTGGATGTTTTCTTCTCTTCATTGCCTTCTTCATCTTAACAGATCACATGGCAGGAGACTCGTCCCAAGCATATAGCCTCCTTGGACTTGGCATCCTTGCTTTTCTCCCAGGTATGTCAAGGATTTGGTAATCACACAGAACTAGAGAATAGTGATGTAATATGCATTCACTTTGAAGATTCTTGATGATGAAAGTGGGTTCCCATCCACAGATTTTTCAGTCTTGGTTGAAACTGTCTTATTATTTAAGAGCTTAGAACTTTGTCTATTCATTTGTTCATTGTCTTAATTCTAAATTTATTTTGGAGGCTTTTATGAGACTCGAATTGCATACTATTCTTGGAGAGGCATCCAAGGTTATCACTTTTCTTCTATCCCTGATTACTGATACTCATAATGCTCAGTTTGCTCTCATACTTGGAGATTTCTGCAATTTTTTTTTTCCACATTGTATCTGTTAAGTACTAACCATCTATGCACTGTATATCATCATTTAAATGAAATTTCATTGGAGCTTTTGTTGATCAAATATGAGATTTTTTTTTTTTTTTTTTTTTTTAATGCTCGACTTAGTATATTAATATATTAAATATAATTGTTCTAGAAAATTAATGATATCTGAGTTATCAATTTTCCAATATTACGTTTCTAACTTGTAATATATATATATATATATATTATTATACATAAAACTTATCCAATAAGATAAAAAAATTGATGATAAGTTCAAGCTTTTTTTAATGAACTATTACAACATACCTTTTTTCTATTACTTAATTTAGCTAATTTTGTATTAATAACCCAAAAATGGTTTGATTCATTCAAAGAATCAAACACAAAAGTCTTGATTCCCCACTATAATTTTATATGGAAGGAAACAAAAAAAAATAAAATAAAAAAAATTGTAGGGATGGCAACAGGCTTCCTTATTGTCTATCCTCGACTTTGGTTTGAAATCGGATCATATATTCAAAGAAAATGCAAAATAAACCAAAGGGGGACACACCACACACAAAGGACAAAAAAATATACAAAAAAACCAAAAAAGGGCCGGGCCACATCTCTCGCCCACGTAGTTTGTGGGGATGTCTATCCTCGACTTTAATACTACTTAACAGTCGTTTTATTTCCGTTTCTGTCGAAAATCCGAATTTTTGCAGACAATTATTTACCGTATAATTGTGGATATATATAATTTTAATTGAATCATTTTTAGTTGTAAAGTGAAAATTCAATTTCTCCCCCAAGTGATAATTGAAAATTCTATTTGTAGGTAAAAAACAATTGATAAAAGTTTCGAGAGAAATAGAGTTTTGGAGAAAGTTTTCCACTTATTATTTTTAGAACTCATTTTTCTATTTATAAATAAAGATGTTTTGATGTAAGAATATAATATTTTCTATATTTTTAAAATATATATTTTAAGAATATTTTATTTTATTTTGAAATCTTAAAAATATTTAATAAATCTTTTAAACACATAAAAAAAATGGAAAGTGAGTTAACATCTCCCAATTTAGAAATTAGATAAATCATAGTAAAACATGGGAGACCACTCCAAGCGACAGTTGAAACAGCCCCCAACAAAATTAAAAACATTAAAACTAACACTTAAAACACACTTACTTAAACTGGAAAAGCCATGGAGAGAGAGTGGAAGATCAATCAAACTAACAAATATAAATTTTTTATAATATATATGTATGTATATATGTGTGTAATAGAAAAAGCGCTACGCATTATTCTTGTTTAGTTTAGTTTAGTTTAGTTTACTACATAGTTTGTCCTTGTTCTCAGTGTGGCGTGGGAGGTTTGTTCGTAAGTACATCTAATCATCATCGTCATCACTCCTTTCCCCCCTCTTCCCTCCAGCACTCTTGTTCCACACAGGGTTCTTTTCTTTTCTTGGTTTTCCAGTTCTCCTTTTATCGATCAATTGGAGGCTCTGAGAATCAGAAGAGGGTTAAACTTTAGAGTTTCATCTTCTACTTCTCGGCCTCTTGGTGGAAAATTTTGACTTGGTTTTGGTCTCTGCAGCTTCCAGTTTCGCCTCTGCTTCTTTTTCCTATTTCAATTTTCTCATTTTTTTTTTTTTTTTTTTTTAATTTTGTAATTGTAAGTTACTTCCTCTTCTTCTTATTTTCTTCCTTTTTTTTAAAGTCTATTTTGCATTGCGAGGGTCGTCAATGTGTGATTAAATGGTGATATATAATTTTGAATTTGGTGTTTTGATTCTACTCGAGTTTCTCGGATTTCTTAGATCTGTTGAAGTTAGGGTTTTTGATGTGGATGCTGTTGAGTTGAGAAGTGCATGTTCTGAATTTAATATAAAACAGTTTTTCTTTTTGGGGGTTTAGATGTATAGGTTTATGATACTGTTTTCGTTTTCTGATTGTTTAATTTCTTTGCTAAATTGACTGATTTTCATTTAATTCTGTATTAAGTTGAGTTCCTTTGATGAATTATCCTGGAAATTTCTTTGATTTTTAACAAATATTCGAAGTGTGTGAATTACTATTTCCTGAAAAGTTACAGTCTTATACTTTTGGGATGACATAACTTCAGGGTAACCCTTTTCTAGTAGGTAGTGAGGATTTTAATCTCACCAACCAGTGTAAATATCATGCATGTGTTGCTGTCTATCTGTCTTTTTTATGTAAATAGTGTTTTTCCAATAGTTGAACATATAATCATTTTACTGCATCAGACAAGTATGGCCATAGCTGGTGACTCTTTAATCTCAGAGGCCCATTTTTCATGGAAAACAATACCATTTTTACTGGATATTATGTCTTTCTCTTATTTCATTCTTTGGCTTTCTCTATCCTCTTCACAAAGAACATCTGAATGTCTAACATACATTATGTATTCTCACAATATATCTGTGATTGCAGAAAAATGGATGGATCAACTGGCCATGGCACTGGCAGTGCGGATTCCTTTTTGCGAAACTATAAGCTTGGAAAAACTCTTGGAATTGGTTCTTTCGGGAAAGTGAAAATTGCTGAGCATGCACTGACAGGCCATAAAGTCGCTATCAAGATTCTTAATCGCCGCAGAATTAAGAACATGGAAATGGAAGAAAAAGGTGTGATCCTAACTTAACATTTTGCAAGGTTTTATGGCCACCTGTGCATACAGTTTCTTATTTGTTTCATTAATTAGAAATGCAATCTTTTATTTATTATCCATTTTGGGTTATTGTTTGACCATTTACATGTCGATAATTCCATTTCTCTATGGGAGCAATTCTCCTTCTTTAGTTTTGGAGTTCCTTTCTGGTCTTATGTTAATGCAAAAGATTAATTTTCACCTGTTAACCTAACATCCCCAAAATAATATAACAAAGAAGATCATGCAAAATTTTTTCTATATGCGAAATGAGAATATATATATTTTGAGGATGCAGAAAATTTTACAATCTTCTAGAATCTTGGTCGAGCTGTCATATTCTGTAAGCATCCAATTTATATTTTGACATGATTGATTCTGAGTAATATTCTTGATTCCATGTAAGATGTTCGATTTAGCCTCTTTAGGTGTTCAACTTTATTGGATCAATATTGTTATTCTAAATGCACCATTCATCTAGGCATTATTGATTGAGGTTGACTTTAGTTTGTTTATTTTCTGAATTTCATTTTAAAATTCTGCTTATGGTTTTGCAGTTAGAAGAGAGATAAAGATATTGAGATTATTTATGCACCCTCACATTATTCGGCTTTATGAGGTGATAGAGACCCCAACTGATATTTATGTTGTAATGGAGTATGTTAAATCTGGTGAACTTTTTGATTACATTGTTGAGAAGGGTAGATTGCAGGAAGATGAAGCTCGCAATTTTTTCCAGCAGGTAAAGATGCAAAATTGTGCTCCTCATTTTAAGAACAAAACCATTTCTGAATTAAAAAATTTATAGTGTGGTTATTTTCTGAAAACAGATAATATCAGGAGTTGAATATTGCCACAGAAATATGGTTGTTCATCGTGACCTTAAGCCTGAGAATTTACTTTTGGATTCAAAATGTAATGTAAAGATTGCTGACTTTGGATTAAGCAACATTATGCGTGATGGTCATTTTCTAAAGACCAGTTGTGGAAGCCCAAATTATGCAGCCCCGGAGGTATCATAAGAAAGATGCTATGCTTTATAGTTTTATAACTTAATTCATGAAATTTTAATGTGTTATTCTATCACTAGGTTATATCTGGGAAACTGTATGCTGGGCCTGAGGTAGATGTATGGAGCTGTGGTGTTATTCTGTATGCCCTTCTCTGTGGCACTCTTCCATTTGATGATGAGAATATCCCCAACCTTTTTAAGAAAATAAAGGTGTGTACAATTTGTGACAGAAGTCTTGTGAGCTCTATTATTTGCTTATCTGTCTAAAATTGTTCTCATAGTTTGTACTGATGCAAAGAATATCAGTTTTTTAGCAAGTAAAACTTCATAATGGTCATTGTGTTGTAATTTCATGTTCAGGGTGGCATATACACGCTTCCCAGCCATTTATCTGCAGGTGCAAGAGACCTGATCCCCAGGATGCTTATTGTTGATCCTATGAAACGGATGACTATTCCTGAAATCCGTACACACCCCTGGTTCCAAGCTCATTTGCCTCGTTATTTAGCTGTCCCTCCACCTGATACAATGCAACAAGCTAAAAAGGTATGCTGTCTGTGCTTTGTCTATTATATTGTGAGTTTCTTATTTTTTCAGGTGTGTTCTGTCTTCTTTTGGTTTTTTTTTTTTTCTACCTGAAAAATTTCCACTATGGCTGATAAAGAAAGGAGCATTTTCTACTTTTTGTTTGGTACTATTTTACCAGGTTAATCATCTAATAGACATGAATCATGAATTAATATTTAATTATTCACACGGTAAAGTTACATCCTATTAAGGGCATCTAAATAATTGGTTGAGTAATTTTGCAATTACAGATTGATGAAGAGATCCTTCAAGAAGTGATTAAGATGGGATTTGACAGGAACAACCTTATTGATTCTCTTCAAAATAGGGTTCAAAATGAGGTACTTTCTTATTGAACTGTTGAGAGTATTTTGTAAATAGTGGCATTCTGATGTATTATGCTTGTTGTAGGGCACTGTTGCATACTATTTACTACTGGATAATAGATTCCGGGCATCCAGCGGCTACCTTGGTGCTGAATTTCAGGAGTCCATGGTGCATTGTCTTTTTCCTCAAGTTCATGAATTTAGCATGTTTTCCATCCTTCAATTCTGTCACTCGAGACTTTTTTATCTAAGCATCATTCTGCTTGATAAGAATACTTACCTATACTTGTAGGAAGTGGGGGTTGACCATGCACAGCCAAATGAAGCTGTTGTTTCACCAGTTGGGCAAAGGCTTCCAGGAATTCCAGACTATCAGCAAATAGGTATCAGGCAGGTTCCAGTTGACAGAAAATGGGCCCTTGGACTCCAGGTTTGTTTGAGCTATTTATGTTTATCCTAGTGATGACATAGTTTGAGGCATGTCCAAAGCTGCTGAGAGATTGAGTGAACTGGCGAGGAAAAATCTGGGAGTCCAATCCTAGCAAGTATTATTACTCTTGTTTTGACTTTAAATTAGCAATGAAAATGTCTACTATTTGCTTATTCATTGTAAAGTTTTTATATCTGTTCTTTTGACCTTTTAACAGTCTCGAGCCCATCCTCGTGAGATTATGACAGAAGTTCTGAAGGCACTTCAGGACCTGAATGTGGTATGGAAAAAGATTGGACATTATAACATGAAATGCCGCTGGACTCCTGGCATTCCTTGTCGTGATGAAGGCATGGTTAATAACTCTATGCATGGTAATCATTACTTTGAAGACGATTCCTCAATCATTGAAAATGATGATATTACCAGATTGTCGGATGTGGTTAAGTTTGAAGTGCAGGTAGCTGTCATAGTTAATGTTTCCTCTTTTCAATACAATCTTGCGATTATATTATTAATTAAAATTGTATTTGCATTACAACTTGGTTAATAATGCTATTTGCAGCTTTACAAGACTCGTGAGGAGAAGTATCTGCTTGACCTACAGAGGGTCCAGGGTCCCCAATTACTCTTCCTGGATCTTTGTGCTGCTTTTCTTGCTCAGCTTCGTGTGCTTTGAAGTTAGCATTTCCTCAAAGGTCTATGAATCCTTGTAGAGGGAAGTTGTTGTATATACTTTTTTTTTTAAGTTCACTAGCTTCGTCCATTGTTTTCTTTTCCAACTTGTCACCACACACCGGCTGTGCCTAGCCAGTCTTTTAGTTGACTCTCTTGAGTTCTGGCTTCTTGCACAACCTATTTCTCTTGAAGTTCTTGCATGAGCTCATTAATGCTTCGAATTTGACTAGCCAACTCATATTAATAGGTTAATCCATAGCAAACTTCTGTTGTATAAATGTCACTGTTGAAATTGCAGCCTATCATACAGTGTCTTGACAATCTTCCTTCACCTCCAGTATACTTGAGTTGGAATAGGAGGGACCAAAGTTGGCGGTGAACTTGTGAATTCATCAACATCTCTACTGGGGCAGTGTTTGTAATCTAAAATACAGGATATGGTAGTCACTGTATTGGAACTTTATTGCTGATCTGCTATACTGTGATTTCCTATTAACCAATGACTACTGCTTTACAGTGGTAACTGTGATGTTGGAAACTTCATAGACTAATTGTACCTATGCAGATAACAATAGTTCATAAAGCTTTTTAGATATTTTCAAATAGAATATCATTAGAAGAATTTGCCTTGGGAAAACAACTGCAATTCCAGCATTGCAACGAAAGAAATATTAGCTTCTACTCAGTCCTTACTATGCTTATAAATTCAAACAAAACATTATCAATACTCATATCACAGTGGCTAGAGACTGCTTAGAACTCATTTCGAGTGTTTCGTTGGTCATGGTTCTGATTCCTGAAGGTCTATCTCTATTAAGTTAGTTCACATAGCAAATTGGGGTAAGGTCGCTCCAAAGTGACGATTCACCATCAAAATTTGAAGAGGAAGAAGCAGAAGAAGAT
>JAHSUH010000123.1:0-16727 GCA_025388415.1 Cynanchum wilfordii
TTCTATTGAACTTTGATCACTTTTGAAATAACGCAATAATTATATTTGATTCATTTTTATGTTATTTAACTACTTTTATGCCTTAAAGCGTTGAAAATGAATTCAAATAATTTTTTATTTCAAAGATAAAGTATGGGAGATGAAAAGTGTTCGTGCTAAACTTCAATCAAAATTCTATTGAACTTTGATCACTTTTGAAATAACGCAATAGTTATATTTGATTCATTTTTATGTTATTTAACTACTTTTATGCCTTAAACGTTGAAAATGAATTCAAATAATTTTTTATTTCAAAGATAAAGTATGGGAGATGAAAAGTGTTCGTGCTAAACTTCAATCAAAATTCTATTGAACTTTGATCACTTTTGAAATAACGCAATAATTATATTTGATTCATTTTTATGTTATTTAACTACTTTTATGCCTTAAACGTTGAAAATGAATTCAAATAATTTTTTATTTCAAAGATAAAGTATGGGAGATGAAAAGTGTTCGTGCTAAACTTCAATCAAAATTCTATTGAACTTTGATCACTTTTGAAATAACGCAATAGTTATATTTGATTCATTTTTATGTTATTTAACTACTTTTATGCCTTAAACGTTGAAAATGAATTCAAATAATTTTTTATTTCAAAGATAAAGTATGGGAGATGAAAAGTGTTCGTGCTCAACTTCAATCAAAATTCTACTAAACTTTGTTCACTTTTGAAATAACGCAATCATTATATTTGATTTATTTTTATGTTATTTAACTACTTTTATGCCTTAAACGTTGAAAATGAATTCAAATAATTTTTTATTTCAAAGATAAAGTATGGGATATGAAAAGTGTTCGTGCTAAACTTCAATCAAAATTCTATTGAACTTTGATCACTTTTGAAATAACGCAATAATTATATTTGATTCATTTTTATGTTATTTAACTACTTTTATGCCTTAAACGTTGAAAATGAATTCAAATAATTTTTTATTTCAAAGATAGAGTATGGGAGATGAAAAGTGTTCGTGCTCAACTTCAATCAAAATTCTATTGAACTTTGATCACTTTTGAAATAACGTAATAATTATATTTGATTCATTTTTTTATGTTATTTAACTACTTTTATGCCTTAAACGTTGAAAATGATTTCAAATAATTTTTTATTTCAAAGATAAAGTATGGGAGATGAAAAGTGTTCGTGCTAAACTTCAATCAAAATTCTATTGAACTTTGATCACTTTTGAAATAACGCAATAATTATATTTGATTCATTTTTATGTTATTTAACTACTTTTATGCCTTAAACGTTGAAAATGAATTCAAATAATTTTTTTATTTCAAAGATAAAGTATGGGAGATGAAAAGTGTTTTGTGCTAAACTTCAATCAAAATTCTATTGAACTTTGATCACTTTTGAAATAACGCAATAATTATATTTGATTCATTTTTTATGTTATTTAACTACTTTTATGCCTTAAACGTTGAAAATGAATTCAAATAATTTTTTATTTCAAAGATAAAGTATGGGAGATGAAAAGTGTTCGTGCTAAACTTCAATCAAAATTCTATTGAACTTTGATCACTTTTGAAATAACGCAATAATTATATTTGATTCATTTTTATGTTATTTAACTACTTTTATGCCTTAAACGTTAGAAAATGAATTCAAATAATTTTTTTATTTCAAAGATAAAGTATGGGAGATGAAAAGTGTTGGTGCTAAACTTCAATCAAAATTCTATTGAACTTTGATCACTTTTGAAATAACGCAATAATTATATTTGATTCATTTTTATGTTATTTAACTACTTTTATGCCTTAAACGTTGAAAATGAATTCAAATAATTTTTTATTTCAAAGATAAAGTATGGGAGATGAAAAGTGTTGTGCTCAACTTCAATCACAAATTCTATTGAACTTTGATCACTTTTGAAATAACGCAATAATTATATTTGATTCATTTTTATGTTATTTAACTACTTTTATGCCTTAAACGTTGAAAATGAATTCAAATAATTTTTTATTTCAAAGATAAGTATGGGAGATGAAAAGTGTTCGTGTGAAACTTCAATCAAAAATTCTAATTGAACTTTGATCACTTTTGAAATAACGCAATAATTATATTTGATTCATTTTTATGTTATTTAACTACTTTTATGCCTTAAACGTTGAAAATGAATTCAAATAATTTTTTATTTCAAAGATAAAGTATGGGAGATGAAAAGTGTTCGTGCTAAACTTCAATCAAAATTCTATTGAACTTTGATCACTTTTGAAATAACGCAATAATTATATTTGATTCATTTTTATGTTATTTAACTACTTTTATGCCTTAAACGTTGAAAATGAATTCAAATAATTTTTTATTTCAAAGATAAAGTATGGGAGATGAAAAGTGTTCGTGCTAAACTTCAATCAAAAATTCTATTGAACTTTGATCACTTTTGAAATATAAGCAATCAGTTAATATTTGATTCATTTTTATGTTATTTAACTACTTTTATGCCTTAAACGTTGAAAATGAATTCAAATAATTTTTTATTTCAAAGATAAAGTATGGGAGATGAAAAGTGTTCGTGCTAAACTTCAATCAAAATTCTATTGAACTTTGATCACTTTTGAAATAACGCAATAATTATATTTGATTCATTTTTATGTTATTTAACTACTTTTATGCCTTAAACGTTGAAAATGAATTCAAATAATTTTTTATTTCAAAGATAGAGTATGGGAGATGAAAAGTGTTCGTGCTAAACTTCAATCAAAATTCTATTGAACTTTGATCACTTTTGAAATAACGCAATAATTATATTTGATTCATTTTTATGTTATTTAACTACTTTTATGCCTTAAAAGTTGAAAATGAATTCAAATAATTTTTTATTTCAAAGATAAAGTATGGGAGATGAAAAGTGTTCGTGCTAAACTTCAATCAAAATTCTATTGAACTTTGATCACTTTTGAAATAACGCAATAATTATATTTGATTCATTTTTATGTTATTTAACTACTTTTATGCCTTAAACGTTGAAAATGAATTCAAATAATTTTTTATTTCAAAGATAAAGTATGGGAGATGAAAAGTGTTCGTTAGTAAACTTCAATCAAAATTCTATTGAACTTTGATCACTTTTGAAATAACGCAATAATTATATTTGATTCATTTTTTATGTTATTTAACTACTTTTAAGCGTTGAAAAAAAATTTTCAAATAATTTTTTATTTCAAAGATAGAGTATGGGAGATGAAAAGTGTTCGTGCTAAACTTCAATCAAAATTCTATTAAACTTTGATCACTTTTGAAATAACGCAATAATTATATTTGATTTATTTTTATGTTATTTAACTACTTTTATGCCTTAAACGTTGAAAATGAATTCAAATAATTTTTTATTTCAAAGATAAAGTATGGGAGATGAAAAGTGTTCGTTGCTAAACTTCAATCAAAATTCTATTGAACTTTGATCACTTTTGAAATAACGCAATAATTATATTTGATTCATTTTTATGTTATTTAACTACTTTTATGCCTTAAACGTTGAAAATGAATTCAAATAATTTTTTATTTCAAAGATAGAGTATGGGAGATGAAAAGTGTTTGTGCTAAACTTCAATCAAAATTCTATTGAACTTTGATCACTTTTGAAATAACGCAATAATTATATTTGATTCATTTTTATGTTATTTAACTACTTTTATGCCTTAAACGTTGAAAATGAATTCAAATAAATTTTTTATTTCAAAGATAGAGTATGGGAGATGAAAAGTGTTCGTGCTAAACTTCAATCAAAATTCTATTGAACTTTGATCACTTTTGAAATAACGCAATAATTATATTTGATTCATTTTTATGTTATTTAACTACTTTTATGCCTTAAACGTTGAAAATGAATTCAAATAATTTTTTATTTCAAAGATAGAGTATGGGAGATGAAAAGTGTTCGTGCTAAACTTCAATCAAAATTCTATTGAACTTTGATCACTTTTGAAATAACGCAATAATTATATTTGATTCATTTTTATGTTATTTAACTACTTTTATGCCTTAAAACGTTGAAAATGAATTCAAATAATTTTTTTTTTCAAAGATAGAGTATGGGAGATGAAAAGTGTTCGTGCTCAACTTCAATCAAAATTCTATTGAACTTTGATCACTTTTGAAATAACGCAATAATTATATTTGATTCATTTTTATGTTATTTAACTACTTTTATGCCTTAAACGTTGAAAATGAATTCAAATAATTTTTTATTTCAAAGATAAAGTATGGGAGATGAAAAGGTGTATCGTGCTAAACTTCAATCAAAAAATTCTATTGAACTTTGATCACTTTTGAAATAACGCAATAATTATATTTGATTCATTTTTATGTTATTTAACTACTTTTATGCCTTAAACGTTGAAAATGAATTCAAATAATTTTTTATTTTAAAGATAAAGTATGGGAGATGAAAAGTGTTCGTGCTAACTTCAAACCAAAATTCTATAACATTGATCACTTTTGAAATAACGCCATAATAGTTATATTTGATTTTTTTTTTTGTTAATTTATTTTATGCCTTAAACGTTGAAAATAAATTCAAATAATTTTTTATTTCAAAGATAAAGTATGGGAGATGAAAAGTGTTCGTGCTAAACTTCAATCAAAATTCTATTGAACTTTGATCACTTTTGAAATAACGATATATTTTTATGTTATAAATAATATTTTTATTTGAATTCAAAATTTTTTTATTTCAAAATAAAGAAAGGGAAAAAAAAAAGTTCTGCTCAACCCAAACAAAAATCTACAACTTTGATCACCTTTAAAGTTGAATTAAATATTTTTTTTTTTTTTAATTATTTCATTTTATATTTACCACTTTTTATTCCTCAAAAAAAAATAATGTTTTGAAAAAGATGAAAAGTGTTCTAAAAAAAATCAAAAACTCAACTTTGATCACTTTTGAAATAACGCAATAATTATATTTGATTCATTTTTATGTTATTTAACTACTTTTATGCCTTAAACGTTGAAAATGAATTCAAATAATTTTTTATTTCAAAGATAGAGTATGGGAGATGAAAAGTGTTTTCGTGCTAAACTTCAATCAAAATTCTATTGAACTTTGATCACTTTTGAAATAACGCATAATTAATATTTGATTCATTTTTATGTTATTTAACTACTTTTATGCCTTAAACGTTGAAAATAAATTCCAAAAAAAAATTTTTATTTCAAAGATAGAGTATGGGAGATGAAAAGTGTTCGTTGCTAAACTTCAATCAAAATTCTATTGAACTTTGATCACTTTTGAAATAACACAATAGTTATATTTGATTCATTTTTATGTTATTTAACTACTTTTATGCCTTAAACGTAAAAAGTTGAAAATAATTCAAATAATTTTTTATTTCAAAGATAAAGTATGGGAGATGAAAAGTGTTCGTGCTACAACTTCAATCAAAATTCTATTGAACTTTGATTTTTGAAATAACGCAACAGTTATATTTGATTTATTTTTATGTTATTTAACTACTTTTATGCCTTAAACGTTGAAAATGATATTCAAATAATTTTTTATTTCAAAGATAAAGTATGGGATATGAAAAGTGTTCGTGCTAAACTTCAATCAAAATTCTATTGAACTTTGATCACTTTTGAAATAACGCAATAATTATATTTGATTCATTTTTATGTTATTTAACTACTTTTATGCCTTAAACGTTGAAAATGAATTCAAATAATTTTTTATTTCAAAGATAGAGTATGGGAGATGAAAAGTGTTTCGTGCTAAACTTCAATCAAAATTCTATTGAACTTTGATCACTTTTAAATGAAATAACTTAATATTTTATTATTTTTATGTTATTTAACTACTTTTATGCCTTAAACGTTGAAAATGAATTCAAATAATTTTTTATTTCAAAGATAAAGTATGGGAGATGAAAAGTGTTCGTGCTAAACTTCAATCAAAATTCTATTGAACTTTGATCACTTTTGAAATAACTAATCAAATTATATTTGATTCATTTTTATGTTATTTAACTACTTTTATGCCTTAAACGTTGAAAATGAATTCAAATAATTTTTTATTTCAAAGATAAAGTATGGGAGATGAAAAGTGTTCGTGCTAAACTTCAATCAAAATTCTATTGAACTTTGATCACTTTTGAAATAACGCATAATAGTTATATTTGATTCATTTTTATGTTATTTAACTACTTTTATGCCTTAAACGTTGAAAATGAATTTAAAATATTTTTTATTTCAAAGATAGAGTATGGGAGATGAAAAGTGTTCGTGCTCAACTTCAATCCAAATTCTACTAAACTTTGTTCACTTTTGAAATAACGTAATCATTATATTTGATTTATTTTTATGTTATTTAACTACTTTTATGCCTTAAACGTTGAAAATGAATTCAAATAATTTTTTATTTCAAAGATAAAGTATGGGAGATGAAAAGTGTTTGTGCTAAACTTCAATCAAAATTCTATTGAACTTTGATCACTTTTGAAATAACGCAATAATTATATTTGATTTATTTTTATGTTATTTAACTACTTTTATGCCTTAAACGTTGAAAATAAATTCAAATAATTTTTTATTTCAAAGATAAAGTATGGGAGATGAAAAGTGTTCGTGCTAAACTTCAATCAAAATTCTATTGAACTTTGATCACTTTTGAAATAACGCAATAATTATATTTGATTCATTTTTATGTTATTTAACTACTTTTATGCCTTAAACGTTGAAAATGAATTCAAATAATTTTTATTTCAAAGATAGAGTATGGGAGATGAAAAGTGTTCGTGCTAAACTTCAATCAAAATTCTATTGAACTTTGATCACTTTTGAAATAACGCAATAGTTATATTTGATTCATTTTTATGTTATTTAACTACTTTTATGCCTTAAACGTTGAAAATGAATTCAAATAATTTTTTATTTCAAAGATAGAGTATGGGAGATGAAAAGTGTTCGTGCTAAACTTCAATCAAAATTCTATTGAACTTTGATCACTTTTGAAATAACGCAATAATTATATTTGATTCATTTTTATGTTATTTAACTACTTTTATGCCTTAAACGTTGAAAATGAATTCAAATAATTTTTTATTTCAAAGATAAAGTATGGGAGATGAAAAGTGTTCGTGCTAAACTTCAATCAAAATTCTATTGAACTTTGATCACTTTTGAAATAATAACGCAATAGTTATATTTGATTCATTTTTATGTTATTTAACTACTTTTATGCCTTAAACGTTAAAAAAAAATGAATTCAAATATTTTTTATTTCAAAGATAGAGTATGGGAGATGAAAAGTGTTCGTGCTAAACTTCAATCAAAATTCTATTGAACTTTGTTCACTTTTGAAATAACGTAAAATAGTTATATTTGATTCATTTTTATGTTATTTAACTACTTTTATGCCTTAAACGTTGAAAATGAATTCAAATAATTTTTTTTTTCAAAGATAGAGTATGGGAGATGAAAAGTGTTCGTGCTAAACTTCAATCAAAATTCTATTGAACTTTGATCACTTTTGAAATAACGCAATAATTATATTTGATTTATTTTTATGTTATTTAACTACTTTTATGCCTTAAACGTTGAAAATGAATTCAAATAATTTTTTATTTCAAAGATAAAGTATGGGAGATGAAAAGTGTTCGTGCTAAACTTCAATCAAAATTCTATTGAACTTTGATCACTTTTGAAATAACGCAATAATTATATTTGATTCATTTTTATGTTATTTAACTACTTTTATGCCTTAAAGCGTTGAAAATGAATTCAAATAATTTTTTATTTCAAAGATAGAGTATGGGAGATGAAAAGTGTTCGTGCTAAACTTCAATCAAAATTCTATTGAACTTTGATCACTTTTGAAATAACGCAATAATTATATTTGATTCATTTTTATGTTATTTAACTACTTTTATGCCTTAAACGTTGAAAATGAAATTCAAATAATTTTTTATTTCAAAGATAAAGTATGGGAGATGAAAAGTGTTCGTGCTAAACTTCAATCAAAATTCTATTGAACTTTGATCACTTTTGAAATAACGCAATAATTATATTTGATTCATTTTTATGTTATTTAACTACTTTTATGCCTTAAACGTTGAAAATGAATTCAAATAATTTTTTATTTCAAAGATAAGAGTATGGGAGATGAAAAGGGTTTGTGCTCAACTTCAATCAAAATTCTACTGAACTTTGATCACTTTTGAAATAACGCAATAGTTATATTTGATTCATTTTTATGTTATTTAACTACTTTTATGCCTTAAACGTTGAAAATGAATTTAAATAATTTTTTATTTCAAAGATAAAGTATGGGATGGAGATGAAAAGTGTTCGTGCTAAACTTCAATCAAAATTCTATTGAACTTTGATCACTTTTGAAATAACGCAATAATTATATTTGATTCATTTTTATGTTATTTAACTACTTTTATGCCTTAAACGTTGAAAATGAATTCAAATAATTTTTTATTTCAAAGATAAAGTATGGGAGATGAAAAGTGTTCGTGCTAAACTTCAATCAAAATTCTATTGAACTTTGATCACTTTTGAAATAACGCAATAATTATATTTGATTCATTTTTATGTTATTTAACTACTTTTATGCCTTAAACGTTGAAAATGAATTCAAATAATTTTTTATTTCAAAGATAAAGTATGGGAGATGAAAAGTGTTATCAACTTCAAAAATTCATAAATTTATTCAATTTGTCACTTTTGAAATAACGATAATTATATTTGATTTATTTTTATGTTATTTAACTACTTTTATGCCTTAAACGTTGAAAATGAATTCAAATAATTTTTTATTTCAAAGATAAAGTATGGGAGATGAAAAGTGTTCGTGCTAAACTTCAATCAAAATTCTATTGAACTTTGATCACTTTTGAAATAACGCAATATTATATATTTGATTTATTTTTATGTTATTTAACTACTTTTATGCCTTAAACGTTGAAAATGAATTCAAATAATTTTTTATTTCAAAGATAGAGTATGGGAGATGAAAAGTGTTCGTGCTAAACTTCAATCAAAATTCTATTGAACTTTGATCACTTTTGAAATAACGCAATAATTATATTTGATTCATTTTTATGTTATTTAACTACTTTTATGCCTTAAACGTTGAAAATGAATTCAAATAATTTTTTATTTCAAAGATAGAGTATGGGAGATGAAAAGTGTTCGTGCTAAACTTCAATCAAAATTCTATTGAACTTTGATCACTTTTGAAATAACGCAATAATTATATTTGATTCATTTTTATGTTATTTAACTACTTTTATGCCTTAAACGTTGAAAATGAATTCAAATAATTTTTTATTTCAAAGATAAAGTATGGGAGATGAAAAGTGTTCGTGCTCAAACTTCAATCAAAATTCTATTGAACTTTGATCACTTTTGAAATAACGCAATAATTATATTTGATTCATTTTTTATGTTATTTAACTACTTTTATGCCTTAAACGTTGAAAATGAATTCAAATAATTTTTTATTTCAAAGATAAAGTATGGGAGATGAAAAGTGTTCGTGCTAAACTTCAATCAAAATTCTATTGAACTTTGATCACTTTTGAAATAACGCAATAATTATATTTGATTCATTTTTATGTTATTTAACTACTTTTATGCCTTAAACGTTGAAAATGAATTCAAATAATTTTTTATTTCAAAGATAAAGTATGGGAGATGAAAAGTGTTCGTGCTCAAACTTCAATCAAAATTCTATTGAACTTTGATCACTTTTGAAATAACGCAATAGTTATATTTGATTTATTTTTATGTTATTTAACTACTTTTATGCCTTAAACGTTGAAAATGAATTCAAATAATTTTTTATTTCAAAGATAAAGTATGGGAGATGAAAAGTGTTTGTGCTCAACTTCAATCAAAATTCTATTGAACTTTGATCACTTTTGAAATAACGCAATAATTATATTTGATTCATTTTTATGTTATTTAACTACTTTTATGCCTTAAACGTTGAAAATGAATTCAAATAAATTTTTTATTTCAAAGATAAAGTATGGGAGATGAAAAGTGTTCGTGCTAAACTTCAATCAAAATTTCTATTGAACTTTGATCACTTTTGAAATAACGCAATAATTATATTTGATTCATTTTTATGTTATTTAACTACTTTTATGCCTTAAACGTTGAAAATGAATTCAAATAATTTTTTATTTCAAAGATAGAGTATGGGAGATGAAAAGTGTTAGTGCTCAACTTCAATCAAAAATTTTACTAAACTTTGATCACTTTTGAAATAAAATTAAATAGTTATATTTGATTCAATTTATGTTATTTTTAATGCCTTAAAACGTTGAAAATGAATTCAAATAATTTTTATTTCAAAGAAAAAGTATGGGATATGAAAAGTGTTGTGTCAACTTCAATCAAAAATTCTATTGAACTTTGATCACTTTTGAAATAAACGCAATAATTATATTTGATTCATTTTTATGTTATTTAACTACTTTTATGCCTTAAACGTTGAAAATGAATTCAAATAATTTTTTATTTCAAAGATAAAGTATGGGAGATGAAAAGTGTTTGAAAACTTCAATCAAAATCTACTGAACTTTGCTTTTGAAATAACGCAATATATATATAATTTTTTTATTTTAATTTTTTTTATTTATGCCTTAAACGTTGAAAATGAATTCAAATAATTTTTTATTTCAAAGATAGAGTATGGGAGATGAAAAGTGTTCGTGCTAACTTCAATCAAAATTCTATTGAACTTTGATCACTTTTGAAATTAACGCAATAATTATATTTGATTCATTTTTATGTTATTTAACTACTTTTATGCCTTAAACGTTGAAAATGAATTCAAATAATTTTTTATTTCAAAGATAAAGTATGGGAGATGAAAAGTGTTCGTAGCTAAACTTCAATCAAAATTCTATTAGAACTTTGATCACTTTTGAAATAACGCAATACATTATATTTGATTCATTTTTATGTTATTTAACTACTTTTATGCCTTAAACGTTGAAAATGAATTCAAATAATTTTTTATTTCAAAGATAAGAGTATGGGAGATGAAAAGTGTTCGTGCTAAACTTCAATCAAAATTCTATTGAACTTTGATCACTTTTGAAATAACGCAATAATTATATTTGGTTTATTTTTATGTTATTTAACTACTTTTATGCCTTAAACGTTGAAAATGAATTCAAATAATTTTTTATTTCAAAGATAAAGTATGGGAGATGAAAAGTGTTCGTGCTAAACTTCAATCAAAATTCTATTGAACTTTGATCACTTTTGAAATAACGCAATAATTATATTTGATTCATTTTTATGTTATTTAACTACTTTTATGCCTTAAACGTTGAAAATGAATTCAAATAATTTTTTATTTCAAAGATAAAGTATGGGAGATGAAAAGTGTTCGTGCTAAACTTCAATCAAAATTCTATTGAACTTTGATCACTTTTGAAATAACGCAATAATTATATTTGATTCATTTTTATGTTATTTAACTACTTTTATGCCTTAAACGTTGAAAATGAATTCAAATAATTTTTTATTTCAAAGAAAAGTATGGGAGATGAAAAGTGTTCGTGCTAAACTTCAATCAAAATTCTATTGAACTTTGATCACTTTTGAAATAACGCAATAGTTATATTTGATTCATTTTTATGTTATTTAACTACTTTTATGCCTTAAACGTTGAAAATGAATTCAAATAATTTTTTATTTCAAAGAATAGAGTATGGGAGATGAAAAGTGTTCGTGCTCAACTTCAATCCAAATTCTACTAAACTTTGTTCACTTTTGAAATAACGTAATCATTATATTTGATTTATTTTTTTGTTATTTAACTACTTTTATGCCTTAAACGTTGAAAATGAATTCAAATAATTTTTTATTTCAAAGATAAAGTATGGGAGATGAAAAGTGTTCGTGCTAAACTTCAATCAAAATTCTATTGAACTTTGATCACTTTTGAAATAACGCAATAATTATATTTGATTCATTTTTATGTTATTTAACTACTTTTATGCCTTAAACGTTGAAAATGAATTCAAATAATTTTTTATTTCAAAGATAGAGTATGGGAGATGAAAAGTGTTCGTGCTAAACTTCAATCAAAATTCTATTGAACTTTGATCACTTTTGAAATAACGCAATAATTATATTTGATTCATTTTTATGTTATTTAACTACTTTTATGCCTTAAACGTTGAAAATGAATTCAAATAATTTTTTATTTCAAAGATAAAGTATGGGAGATGAAAAGTGTTCGTGCTAAACTTCAATCAAAATTCTATTGAACTTTGATCACTTTTGAAATAACGCAATAGTTATATTTGATTCATTTTTATGTTATTTAACTACTTTTATGCCTTAAACGTTGAAAATGAATTTAAATAATTTTTTATTTCAAAGATAAAGTATGGGAGATGAAAAGTGTTCGTGCTAAACTTCAATCAAAATTCTATTGAACTTTGATCACTTTTGAAATAACGCAATAATTATATTTGATTCATTTTTATGTTATTTAACTACTTTTATGCCTTAAACGTTGAAAATGAAAATAAATTCAAATAATTTTTTATTTCAAAGATAGAGTATGGGAGATGAAAAGTGTTCGTGCTAAACTTCAATCAAAATTCTATTGAACTTTGATCACTTTTGAAATAACGCAATAATTATATTTGATTCATTTTTATGTTATTTAACTACTTTTATGCCTTAAACGTTGAAAATGAATTCAAATAATTTTTTATTTCAAAGATAAAGTATGGGAGATGAAAAGTGTTCGTGCTAAACTTCAATCAAAATTCTATTGAACTTTGATCACTTTTGAAATAACGCAATAATTATATTTGATTCATTTTTATGTTATTTAACTACTTTTATGCCTTAAACGTTGAAAATGAATTCAAATAAATTTTTTATTTCAAAGATAAAGTATGGGAGATGAAAAGTGTTCGTGCTAAACTTCAATCAAAATTCTATTGAACTTTGATCACTTTTGAAATAACGCAATAATTATATTTGATTCATTTTTATGTTATTTAACTACTTTTATGCCTTAAACGTTGAAAATGAATTCAAATAATTTTTTATTTCAAAGATAAAGTATGGGGGATGAAAAGTGTTTGTGCTAAACTTCAATCAAAATTCTATTGAACTTTGATCACTTTTGAAATAACGCAATAATTATATTTGATTCATTTTTATGTTATTTAACTACTTTTATGCCTTAAACGTTGAAAATGAATTCAAATAATTTTTTTTTATCAAAGATAAAGTATGGGAGATGAAAAGTGTTCGTGCTAAACTTAAATCAAAATTCTATTGAACTTTGATCACTTTTGAAATAACGCAATAATTATATTTGGATTCATTTTTATGTTATTTAACTACTTTTATGCCTTAAACGTTGAAAATGAATTCAAATAATTTTTTATTTCAAAGATAAAGTATGGGAGATGAAAAGTGTTCGTGCTAAACTTCAATCAAAATTCTATTGAACTTTGATCACTTTTGAAATAACGCAATAATTATATTTGATTCATTTTTATGTTTTTTAACTACTTTTATGCCTTAAACGTTGAAAATGAATTCAAATAATTTTTTATTTCAAAGATAAAGTATGGGAGATGAAAAGTGTTTGTGCTAAACTTCAATCAAAATTCTATTGAACTTTGATCACTTTTGAAATAACGCAATAATTATATTTGATTCATTTTTATGTTATTTAACTACTTTTATGCCTTAAACGTTGAAAATGAATTCAAATAATTTTTTATTTCAAAGATAGAGTATGGGAGATGAAAAGTGTTCGTGCTCAACTTCAATCAAAATTCTATTGAACTTTGATCACTTTTGAAATAACGCAATAATTATATTTGATTCATTTTTATGTTATTTAACTACTTTTATGCCTTAAACGTTGAAAATGAATTCAAATAATTTTTTATTTCAAAGATAAAGTATGGGAGATGAAAAGTGTTCGTGCTAAACTTCAATCAAAATTCTATTGAACTTTGATCACTTTTGAAATAACGCAATAATTATATTTGATTTATTTTTATGTTATTTAACTACTTTTATGCCTTAAACGTTGAAAATGAATTCAAATAATTTTTTATTTCAAAGATAAAGTATGGGAGATGAAAAGGTGTTTGTGCTAAACTTCAATCAAAATTCTATTGAACTTTGATCACTTTTGAAATAACGCAATAAGTTATATTTGATTCATTTTTATGTTATTTAACTACTTTTATGCCTTAAACGTTGAAAATGAATTCAAATAATTTTTTATTTCAAAGATAGAGTATGGGAGATGAAAAGTGTTCGGTGCTAAACTTCAATCAAAATTCTATTGAACTTTGATCACTTTTGAAATAACGCAATAGTTATATTTGATTCATTTTTATGTTATTTAACTACTTTTATGCCTTAAACGTTGAAAATGAATTCAAATAATAATTTTTATTTCAAAGATAGAGTATGGGAGATGAAAAGTGTTCGTGCTAAACTTCAATCAAAATTCTACTATTGAACTTTGATCACTTTTGAAATAACGTAATCATTATATTTGATTTATTTTTATGTTATTTAACTACTTTTATGCCTTAAACGTTGAAAATGAATTCAAATAATTTTTTATTTCAAAGATAAAGTATGGGAGATGAAAAGTGTTCAGTGCTAAACTTCAATCAAAATTCTATTGAACTTTGATCACTTTTGAAATAACGCAATAATTATATTTGATTCATTTTTATGTTATTTAACTACTTTTATGCCTTAAACGTTGAAAATGAATTCAAATAATTTTTTATTTCAAAGATAAAGTATGGGAGATGAAAAGTGTTCGTGCTAAACTTCAATCAAAATTTACTATTGAACTTTGATCACTTTTGAAATAACGCAATAGTTATATTTGATTCATTTTTATGTTATTTAACTACTTTTATGCCTTAAACGTTGAAAATGAATTCAAATAATTTTTTATTTCAAAGATAGAGTATGGGAGATGAAAAGTGTTCGTGCTCAACTTCAATCAAAATTCTATTGAACTTTGATCACTTTTGAAATAACGCAATAATTATTTTTTTTTTATTTTTATGTTATTTAACTACTTTTATGCCTTAAACGTTGAAAATGAATTCAAATAATTTTTTATTTCAAAGATAAAGTATGGGAGATGAAAGAGTGTTCATCTTCAACTTAAATCAAAATTCTATTGAACTTTGATCACTTTTGAAATAACGCAATTATTATATTTGTTTTATTTTTATGTTATTTAACTACTTTTATGCCTTAAACGTTGAAAATGAATTCAAATAATTTTTTATTTCAAAGATAAAGTATGGGAGATGAAAAGTGTTCGTGCTAAACTTCAATCAAAATTCTATTGAACTTTGATCACTTTTGAAATAACGCAATAATTATATTTGATTCATTTTTATGTTATTTAACTACTTTTATGCCTTAAACGTTGAAAATGAATTCAAATAATTTTTTATTTCAAAGATAAAGTATGGGAGATGAAAAGTGTTCGTGCTAAACTTCAATCAAAATTCTATTGAACTTTGATCACTTTTGAAATAACGCAATAGTTATATTTGATTCAATTTTTATGTTATTTAACTACTTTTATGCCTTAAACGTTGAAAAAGAATTTCAAATATTTTTTATTTCAAAGATAGAGTATGGGAGATGAAAAGTGTTCGTGCTAAACTTCAATCAAAATTCTAATTGAACTTTGATCACTTTTGAAATAACGCAATAATTATATTTGATTCATTTTTATGTTATTTAACTACTTTTATGCCTTAAACGTTGAAAATGAATTTCAAAAAATTTTTTATTTCAAAGATAGAGATGGGAAAGATGAAAAGGTGGGCAAACTTCAATCAAAATTCTATTGAACTTTGATCACTTTTGAAATAACGCAATACATTATATTTGATTCATTTTTATGTTATTTAACTACTTTTATGCCTTAAACGTTGAAAAATGAATTCAAATAATTTTTTATTTCAAAGATAAAGTATGGGAGATGAAAAGTGTTCGTGCTAAACTTCAATCAAAATTCTATTGAACTTTGATCACTTTTGAAATAACGCAATAATTATATTTGATTCATTTTTATGTTATTTAACTACTTTTATGCCTTAAACGTTGAAAATGAATTCAAATAATTTTTTTTTTTTAAAAATAAAGATAATAGGAGATGAAAAGTGTTCGTGCTCTAAACTTCAATCAAAATTCTATTGAACTTTGATCCCTTTTGAAATAACGCAATAATTATATTTGATTCATTTTTATGTTATTTAACTACTTTTATGCCTTAAACGTTGAAAATGAATTCAAATAATTTTTTATTTCAAAGATAAAGTATGGGAGATGAAAAGGGTTCCGTGCTAAACTTCAATCAAAATTCTATTGAACTTTGATCACTTTTGAAATAACGCAATAATTATATTTGATTCATTTTTATGTTATTTAACTACTTTTATGCCTTAAACGTTGAAAATGAATTCAAATAATTTTTTATTTCAAAGATAGAGTATGGGAGATGAAAAGTGTTCGTGCTAAACTTCAATCAAAATTCTATTGAACTTTGATCACTTTTGAAATAACGCAATAGTTATATTTGATTCATTTTTTATGTTATTTAACTACTTTTATGCCTTAAACGTTGAAAATGAATTCAAATAATTTTTTATTTCAAAGATAGAGTATGGGAGAAAAAAAAAAA
>JAHSUH010000128.1:0-27451 GCA_025388415.1 Cynanchum wilfordii
TGTAATACTTGTTTTAGGGGTTTTAATTAGATCTATATTTTGCTATTTCTCCATATTTTGAGATCTCTTTCATAAGTTCTGAGTTGGAGAATCTTTTGTGAGTCTTTGAGAGAAGTTGCCTCATACGCAAAATTTCCTTGAAGTCTTGCAAGAGAGGAGACCGACTCCGTCGACTTGAAGGTTTGAAGAAGAAAAGAAGTTGGGCGAAAGAGGAGGTTGAAGAGGTTACTCTTCTTCTTTGATTTGTTATAATTTCAATCTTGTAATTAGACACCAACCCTACGGAACTCTTCTCTCTACATTTCTTTTAGGTAGAAGTGGTTGGTATTATTCTACAATTACTTTGGGCAAAATTATGGTTTTCATGGATGATTGTTATAGTGTTATTAATTTGAATTGCAATTTCATTCATAGCTTTGAATCTGAATTTTATCTTGAGTATTGAGCTTTGATTTGAGGTTGTAGTTCAATTAACACTAATTGTTAGGCGGAACTAGGACAACAATTGGTGCGAAGTTGATTCGATTAGATTTCCTTTTGATGGACCGAACTAGATGATTGATGGGAGATTTGATCTTGTCAACATTCAAGCGTTCTTAAATCAATGAATTTCTTGCCTGACCAGTATGGAAGAAATTCTACTTTAGACTTGAATATTGTGAGATTATGATAGTTAATTCATGAATAATCTTGCCCCTAGTAGTTTGTATCCTTCATTTCTCCTATTATTCCTTTTATGAGTTTCTCCTTCCATTAACTTGCTTGTGATCTTCTACTTTACTCTCTTTAATTTGCTTTCTAGGTTTTAATTCAATCTTATCATTCTTGATAATGGTTGGTTTACTTGTTGAATGATTCTTATTCTCAAATCATATTCATAATTAGTTTGATTATATTTTCCACTAGAATTTAATAGAAGTCTTGGGGAAAAAGCGATTTTTATAAATTTAGCGTCAATACCACCTTTTTAATAAACTATTTCGTTAGGTGCTCTGCCTAGTTAGTTTATTTCTTTGATAATGATATTTAATGCTTAGATTCTTTTATTTTAGTATTATTTATTCAATTATTTATATTATTTTATATCTGACACACAAAACCACACGTCGGAGCCACAGTGAAGGAGGAACAGTCAGAGTCGGAACACGACTCCCCGAGTTTCGACATGGATGATGCTGGCTATAGAAAGGAAGCGACCAGCGACTACTTAGGAGGAGTAGACAGGAGTGGACCGAGTGATTGGACAATAGACTGCAGAGGATCAACCAAAGCGGGACCCACATATCTCGAGGGATTTTGCAATCTGCTTTACTGCCCAGACCATAAGTACACCAAATCTAGCTAGAAACAAAAATCCTATCATGGGGGACGGCAAGTAAGTGGGTACATACGTGGGAAAGACTGACTTCATCCTCTGCGTTTCTCTGACCTCACAGAATACAAGCTAAAGAAGGTGACATGACAAGATGAAGTTGAGATGCTGAAAGCCAAAATCGATGCGATTCTTTGGGCCCGTAGGGAAAGCCCATAAAGGGAAAGTTGTAGCCCGTTCATGTGAAGGACGGACCTTGGCCAGGCCCGAGTCGAAAGTAGTGCGGGGCTTGACATGGTAAGATCCACACGGATGGAGGAGAGTCTTGGGCGAGGCCCCGATCTTCATGCTACCTGGCTCTCAAAGCCCAGGGCCTCGCCTCCGGAGGGGAGGAAGAGAGACACAGACACAGTCGAAGGAGGCCCAAGCCTAAGGAGGGAAGAAAGCTATGCTCGTAAGGCCAAGGAGCCCTTGGGTAGCCGGCTCACATGCAAGCTAGCGTAGATGCCATGAGGGACAGTGACCTCAAGCCTCGGCTGCTCCGGTATGCCCATTGATTCTTGCCGGTGTTACTAGTGAGGAACAACCTAATCCCCGCTGTTTTTCCCATGATTAGTACAGTCAAGAATACTCTCCTGGTGTCTCCGTGGGGCGAATCACGGACCTTTCGCGCCGACGTCCAGGAGAGACTCTCCATAATTAAAACGTCTGTTCTTATTCTACTTGAAACTAAAGTACGTCGTGCGGTTATATTCAACACGTATCTGGCTTGATCCTCGCTAACGAAGGCTATACGTACGGAAGCCCGGGCTTCATGGGGGGATTTGGTGTAAGTGATGTGTTGTGTAAATATGGAAGTTGCTTATGTTGATGACTTGAGGTTATCACAACCGTTATACGGAACGGTCGAGAGGTCAGTGGGTTCTATCTATGCTTTATGCTTCTCAAAAATGCTTCTGAACTTCTCTGGAACTACTTGACAAGGTGGGCAACTGTCTAGGGGCCTTGGGTAGTTGGAGCTGGAGTCGGGTGCTCAATCAGGAAGATAAACTTAGGTTTAGACCCGATTATCTAGTATCTGATCCGAGGGGACTTTGGGATATGATCAATGGATGCGGAACTCACGGTTTGGGTTTCTCAGGTTGTCGTTTTACATGGACAAATGGGCGAGGCAGGCATCAATAGAATCTATGAAGATTGGACGTGCATGGTGTGGGGCGTGGTGTCATCGCTTCGGAAGCTCATGTCAAACATTTCATGGTGTATTCCGACCACCGATTCCTCTTATCTTCTTCTTTGGGGGAGTACCAGAGGCAGTAAGCGAGATTTTTCATTTTTTGGGGATTTGGATGAAAGCAATAGGGATTTCAAGCGGTTGTCCAACAAACATGTGAAGTGGAGAACACCTCTTTAGGCGATGGTATAACGAAATTGCGGAGATGGCAACTAGATGGAGACAAGAATGCTTTGGTAACATCTTCGCTCGGAAGAAAGATGCTACGATAGATTGGCCATCCAAAGGGTATTGGAGGTTAGCCGATCCAGGTACCTGAAAACTTGGGAGACCGGTTACTTTATAGGCTGGACACCTTAGACCGCTGGAGCAGCGTATTGGCGGCAGACCGAATTAGCTGGATTAAAGAAGGTGGTGATAATATCAAATATGATCATGTTTTTGGGATATAAATTGTGCATGATTTGTGAATGATATTGTATTAAATTGAGATAAATTGATTAATTTTTGGTTTAATTGTATATTTTGTATTTCGAGGTAACTTTTAGGGGCAAATTGGTTTAAAAGATAAATTCGAGGAGGCAAAAGTGCAACATGGAAATATGCTACGCCCTTGGAAGCTGCCATACGGCCAGTAGGAGCTATACGCTCGTTGCCTTTTGTGTATCACGCCCATATGAATTAACTACCTTCTCTATGACCATTGCACTCTGGACTACGTCCGTAGGACTTTTAACGACATCAATACGCCCGTAGAGAGAAGAAAGGGCAACACGTAGTCATGCGGAATCATTGTTTTCTTTGTAAAATGACGATTTTACCCCTGGTTTCGGTTACCTATAAATATTAGGATTTTTAGCATTAGTCAGATTTGCTAGATTTTCACATTGTTTTAGATATTGAATATCACATTGTGTTTTCTTGACTTTCATATATTTTGGTATAGAATTTGGGGGAATTTTCTATTACTTTGTTGATATATTTTCAATTAGATAATTCCCTAGTTTGTTCTAGTGATAATTGTTTCTAGTTAGGTTGTGTAATCTCTCCTCGGTCTATAAGGTAGAGTTTTGCAACTTAATCAAGAGGTTTTTGATCTACTTCAATCATTCAAGTTTCAAGGAGCAAGAAGAGGATTCAAGAGGAAAGTTGAGGTGTAGAGATCTTTCCGGTATCAATTGACAACTGGTTTTGGAATTATTTTCTTACCCGCTTCTATTACTTTTGTTGATAATTCTTGTAATCTAATTTACCAACCCAATAGGAACTCTCTTCTTCTACATTTCTTTAGGGTAGAAGTGGTTGGTTTCATGTTATACTTTCACTATGAGATTGATCTATTGTGAGTTGATTGTTATGATTTCATTAGCTTGAATTGTAATTTCAATTATGGCTTTGATTTGACTTCTTATCTTGAGTTGAGCTCTAATTCGATTTTGTGGTTCGGGTTAACACTAATTGTTAAGCCGGACCTTGGATATACGATTAGTGGTAGATTAGTTTGGTTATTTTCCTATTGATGTACGGACCTTGGATGATTAGTAGGGATCTAATCTTACTAATATATTCGAGTTGTTCTTCACGTATGAATTTCTTTCAACGACACGTATTGAGGAAATTCATCCTTAGACTTGGATTTGGTGAAATTGTGATAGTTGATTCATGATACTTGATTTTGTTGTAAAGTGTATCATCCACTCTCTCTAATGTGTTTAGTGAGTTCTTCAAATGTTCAATATTATCTCATCCATATTCTTTTCTTTGCTATCTTTTAATTTGCTTTCTAGGAAATTAGAATTCAATCCTATCATTTTTTATAAAGGTTGGACTACTTGATGATTGATTTATACTTCCAAATCATATTCATAATTGATTTAATTATATTTTCCACCCTATAAATTAATAGACGTTTTGGGGAAAATGATTTTATAAATATTAAAATCTAAATACTACTTTTACTTACTAAACTATTTCGATAGGTTCTCTGCCTAGTTGAGATTATTTTATTAGTGACAATCCTATTTTAATCTTGAGAATTCCTATTATTTTTAGTATTATTTATTCGATTATTTATATTATTTTTATATATATATAACCAACATCGGATTTTTGGCGCCGTTGCCGGGGATTATCTATTATTTAGTTTCGTGATATTTTTCCTCTTAATTCGTTGTAATTTTTGGAAAAATTTTCATCAACGGTGTGAATCATTTAACGAATTAATTATATTATGATTTGTTAAATGAAATCAACATCAAATAATTTTTAGTTTTCTTGTCTATTTCTTTGAAGTATCTTTGATCTTCTTAATAGATCATTGGATATTTTGATTTTGTTTAGAATGATTTGATTTGTTAGTTGAATCTTTTTTTTCATGATTTTTGTAGTTTAATTTTCAGATTTCATTTGATTTTGTTATTCTTGTTCTTAGAATTTCTTGCTCTTATTTTAGTAGTTTTCTTATGTTACTTGAATTTCTTTCTTCTTAATCGTTTTTCTTAGAATTTTTTCTTGCTTAGATTATGAATTTTTGGATTTAGATCTTAGTTTAGATGATTTAGTATCATGATTTTTAGGTTTAGTTAGTGTTTTGGTTAGTTTAGATCCCTTAGATAAACTTTTACTTAGAAATTTTTGGTTAGATATAGTTTAGATATTTTGAATTTAGGTTAACTTTAGTTGATTTAGATTAGATAGCTTAGTTAGTTTAGTGCCTTAGATTAGGATAGTTTTTAGTTCTTCTAACTTTCTTTCTTTAGATTTAACTTAGATCTTTTAGTTTAATATCTTAGTTGATCTTTAGTTTAGAATTTAGATTTAATTGTTTTTCCTATTTTCTAACTTGACATAGTTTGTTCTAATCTTTCTAACTTGTTCTAACTAGTTCTTAGGTATGGTTAGTATAGGATCTTACTAGTTTTCTAACTTGATTCTTTCTTTGATTGATTTCTATTTCATGTTCTTAGATATATTTTCATGTTTTTGTTTCAAGTTAATTCTTTAATTTTGATAGTTGTAATAGATATTGTCTTGATTTTTAGGTATTATGTTAGAGTAGTTTACTTCTTTTCTTAACCATTAGTTTCATTACTTGTCATTCATTTCTTAGTTAGAATTTCATTCTCATATCATTTTATCTTCATTCCTTTATTTTCTTTAAGTGCTTTTTAGTTTAGTTAGTATTCTAATAATGTCTTCAATTCATGGAGATTATTATCTAGATACTTACTTTTGTTAGGCATTGATGTTAGATGTTTTCATATTTTCTACCTTTTATTTGCTAGCCTTAATATGTGCTTGATATGAGTTTAGGTATGGCTTTGCATTTAGATTTTCTTGTCTTTGCATTTTCATAGGAGTTAGTTTTAATTTACATGATTAGTTTTCAATAAATGGTCACTTATGCTACTATTAGACTTGCATCTTTAGGATTTTTATTTTGAATTCTTTGAGTTCTTTAGGTAATAATATAGTATAGCTTTTTGTTGAGTAAAAAGCATTCTTATAAATTAATTCTAAGAAATGCTAGTTTAGTGACCAACATTTCATTCCAGTAGCTTTGGTTGATTTGCATGTTATTTAGTAGACTTGCATGAATTTGCATGCTTTGCTTTACTCTTGCATGAAATATAGTTAACGTGTATATTTTCTTTTCATATGCATGGTTTTTATGGTTTGCATGGTATATTTATGTATGTATATTTTGTAACTTGTAGTTTCCAGTAGGTAGTGCTTATTCTTTGTTCTTTTTAATTTTGCATAGCATTTAGTACATATAGATATATTAGATGTATGTCTTATTTCTTTACTGTATTTAATGTTCAGTGTATAGATATAGATATTGTATGCATAATGCGTTTCAAAATCTTTTTCCAGTTTGTTCTTTATTTAAATTCATGATGATTTTGTTTGCACTTCAATTTTCCAGTAGGTTAGTGTTTAGTTTCTTTTAATTTTATTCTGCATAGAGTTGTAATGGTGGCATATAGATACATTAGTTGTATTTAATCTCATTTCTTTTGTTTTCCAATTAGTTACTTTTGTATACTGTTTTTGGAAAAAAATTTCGGGCAGTCCAGTATCATTTTGTTTGCCTCTCTGCTGCTGAATATTAAATCCAGTAGTTTTTGTGTGTTTTGTTCTGTTTTTGGTGTAAAATTCCAGCAAGCATTCTTCACTGCCTTGCTGTATTTTCTTTCTAGTATTTGCAGTATGCAAACTGCCCTGTTCACTATAAAAATTCCAGCATGCAATTCCCTCTGTTTTGAAGAAATTCCAGTAGCTAATATAAGTACAATTCTGTTTTATTGCTCTGTTTTGTACAAATTCCAGAACTGAAATTTCATTTCCCATGCATTCTCCTCTGTTTTTATTCTACCCGAGAGCATGCAATATTTTCCTCTCATTTTCATTTCTTCAGATTAATTTCCAGAATCTAGTTCTTATCTATTTCTTTTCTTTTTCTATTTAATTTTTCATGCTCATTAAATCTTTTCATTTCTTTCTTCATTTTTATTTCTTTCAACCTTCTTTCTATATTATTCATTTTATTCCATTCTTCTTTATCATTCTTTCATTCTTTTTCTCCTTTCCTTCATTTAATCCACTCTTTTCATTTATTTTGAATATATTAGTTTTATTTACCTATTTAATTATATTATTTTCTTTACTTCATTCTTTTGACTAATTTTTCTCTTTTCTTGTTTTGTAGGTATTGAGATTTCCTTCACTAATTGTTACTTGTTTTTGTGTTTTCCAATAGATCGTTTGTAGTAGGATGTTTTAATTGTAATTTCTTTTATAATTGATGTTTTCTGTCTTCTTTCTCTCTTAATAACTTTGATAGTGCATGACTAGATCTTCTACCCCAACAATTAGGGAACAAGTAGACGATCCGGAAGAAATTATTCGTCTTGCACGTCGAGAACAATGAAGGAGGGAAAACGAAATGGCAAATAGAAGGCCAGCTTTGGAAACTTACATTCAAGCCCACTCCGTCCCACTAAGTAATGCTATTAGACTTCCGGAAGCCTGCACATTTGAGCTGAAACCAAGTGTTCTTCAACTATTCACTTCAAGGCTACAATTCGGAGGACTACCCTCGGAAAGCCCTTTGGAACACTTGGCGGAATTTACTTCCTTATGTGATGGTTTTAAAGGAAAATCTACCGTTGAGGAAGCTATGTTGAGCCTATTCCCATATACTTTGAGGGATAGAGCGAAAAGATGGCTATTGCAACTTCCGGGGGGTCTATTTCTACTTGGGAGGAGTTGAGCCGAGCTTTCCTTGCTGAATATTATTCGGCTGCCAAGATTTTAGAGTTTCGAAGAGCAATCTCTAGCTTTGCGCAACAAGAAGGAGAGACAGTTTTTGAAGCATGGGACCGACTGAAGGAGCTAGTACGATTATGCCCCCAATACGGCCTCTCCAATCCTCTTATGATGCAACAATTCTACGGAGGTGTGAATGAGTTGGGAAAGCAAATCCTTGATGGCTTGAATCCTCAAGGAGGATTCAACGGGATGAATGAAGTGGATGCTAGAGCAGCCTTGGAGCGTATGTACCGCACAAACAAGAATTGGCCCACTAGTGTCCGAGCAAAGCCCGTTAGAAGCCCGGTTCATGTTGCTTCATCTTCTTCTCTCGAGGATCAAATAGAAGCTTTGAGAAACCAATTCAACTCTTAGCTCAACGTTCTTCAAGGAAGGAATTTTCAAAATGTTAGCTTCGTTTGTGAATTCTGTCAAGGCCCACACTTTAGCGGAGATTGTACCGGAAGCGGGATAATCACGATTCCCGAGGAAATTGAGTTCATTGATGCCGTGCAAGCTGCACCCGTGGGGAACTCCTATAATTCCTCTTGGCGGAATCATCCCAACTTTTCATGGAGGAACAACTCCAACTCCGATGGCGCTCCTTCGATCTATCGGAGAACGGGACCGGGATATCAACCTATAGCTCTTCCTCCTCAACGAACCTTCACTCCCTCCGATCCAATTTCGAAAATTAAAGATATGATGAAGGGGATGATGAGTTCACAAAAAGAGATGATTGAATCTAACAAAAAGATTCAAGAATCTAATGAAGACAAGATGAAGTAGACTGATGTCGACTAAAAAACCGGAAGCTTCGCCCCTAATCAACAAGGCGTCGTTGCAAAAACGGAGATGCAAGTAGGACAACTGTCCAAGCAATTCTACAAACGTGCAGAAAGGAACACTTCCTAGTACCACCGAGCCAAACCCAGTTGAATGCAAGCAATTAACTCTTAGATCGGGTAAAACTCCTTTCCCAACTATTCCTAGAAAGACTCACGTACCTATTTTTGTGCAGAAACCGGTTGTGGAAGATACTAGGAAGGAAAGAACGAGCCGTGATGACGAACAAGAGGAGAAGAAAAATGAACTTCCGAAGAAGATTCCGAAAGAATTTTTGCCCAAGATTCCCTATCCTTCTAGAATTAGCAAAGAGAGAGAGAAAGAACAATTTAATAATTTCGTTAAAACTTTTAGTCGTATTTCTATTAATTTACCTTTACTTGAAGTAATTTCTTCGTTTCCAAAATACTCTAAATTTTTGAAGGACATTTTGCGTAATAAGTATCCTCTAGACTGTGAAAAGGTAATTTTGAATGAAGTATGTTTAGCTTTAATCTCCGAGAAATTACCTTTCAAATGTAAGGATCCCGGTAGTTTTACTTTACCTTGTACTATTGGTCATATTTGTGATTTACATGCTTTAGCGGACCTAGGTGCAAGTGTGAATTTGATGCCTTCAAGTTTATTTGATAAGCTAGGGTTGCATGATTTGAAATCTACTAGGATGTGTGTACAATTAGCCGATAAGACAATTAAAGTCCCGAGGGGAATAGTTGAGGATATTCTTGTAAAAATCAGAAAATTTATATTTCCGGTGGACTTTGTTGTTATGGATATGCTTGGTGAAGATGGTGTACCACTTATCTTAGGGAGACTCTTTCTAGGTACTTCTAAGGCACTAATTGATGTTAATCAGGGATTTATTACACTTCGAGTTTTGGATGAGGAAATTACATTTCGTGTCTAGTTTGTTTTGCTTGTGTTCTTAGATTAAAATTCTTTTCTTCATTTTATTGTCTTCTTACCTATTTTCTTTCTTTTCTTATTTTTCAGGTATTAAAATAAAGTTCCAAGCTTGCTTGCTCGGAAATCTAGATTTGTTTTCTTATCCCTTTCTTTTATCGAGTCTTATGTGGTTGTTTGGCGTTACTTTCATGTCTATTTCGCTTTCCTAGTAGCTGGATGTTCTAGTATAGGTATTATTTATGCTTTCTATGCTAGTTTTCGGATGTTCCGAATAGGATTTATTTGCTTTATTTTTTTATTTTTCTGTTTGAATAAAACTGTTTGGACTGAATTTGAGACTTTTGAAAAATCTGGGGACCGGAATTTGAGATTTTCAAATTTTCCCCGCTTCTGTGTCCCCTACGGTCGTAGAGGTCCGAAACTTCACGCTCGTAGGAAGTACTACGGTCGTATCCTTAATAGTACGCCCGTAGTAATCTCCTCGAATCCCTCCCTCGTAATAATCACTTCTGACATCACTACAGGCGCAATACTTATTCCGACGCCCGTAGCACCTCCGCTACAGGCGTATTACTCCTTATACCGTATTACTCCTTATACGCCAGTAGCAAATCCAGAATTATTCAAAATTCAAAATTCTTTCTGAAATTGCGGATTTCGATAGGGCCACAGTAAATTCTACGCCCGTATCAAGATCTCTAGAGAGATCGGACAGATTCAAATATTCGGCAATGGGATGCCATGCAGACGGAAGTGACTCCGTCAACTCCCACTGCTCTAGGTATGCCCACCGATTCTGCCAGCGTTACTGGTGAGGGAACAACCCAATCCCCACCTGTTTCCCAAGATTAATACACCATTCAAGATACTCTCCTGGAACTGTCGGGGGGCCAAATCACGGACCTTTCGCCGACATCCGGGAGAGACTCTCCATAAGTATAAACCATCTATTATTATTCTACTTGAAACTAAAGTGCGTAGTGCAGATTATATTCAACACATATACAAACAGTCCTCACTAACGAAGGCCATCCGTGCGGAAGCCCGGGGCTTCATGGGGGGAATTTGGTGTATGTGGGATGACAATTGTGTAAATATGGAAGTTGCTTATGTTGATGACCGGGTTATCACAACCATTATACGGAAACCAGTCGAAGGTCGAGTGGGTTCTATCTATGCTTTATGCTTCTACAAATTATGCTTCCCGGACTTCTCTCTGGAACTACTTGACCAAGGTGGGCAACTGTCTAGGGGCCCCTTGGCTGATAATTGGGGACTGTAATCGGGTATTCAATTCGGAAGATAAACTTGGGGGCGTCACCGAATATCTAGTATTCAAAAGGGGACTTTGGGATATGATCAATGGATGCGAACTATTGGATTTGGGTTTCTCCTGTTATCGTTTTACTTGGACAAATCGGAGAGAGGGCATCAATCGAATCTGTGAAAGATTGGATCGTGCATGGTGTAACAAGGCGTGGCATCATCGCTTCCCGGAAGCTCATGTCCAACATTTGCCACGGGTGTATTCTGACCATCACCCGATTCTCTTATCTTCTTCTTTGGAGGTACCGAGAGGCAACAAACGAGATCATTTTCATTTTCTGGGGATTTGGCTAAAGCAACCGGGATTCAAACGGTTGTCCAACAAGCATGGGCAAAGTGGATAACACCTCTTTAGCCGATGGTATGACGAAATTATGGGGAGGCCGGCAACAGATGGAACAAGGAATGCTTTGGTAACATCTTCGCTCCGAAGAAAAGATGCTACGATAGATTAGCCGGCATCCAACGGGTATTGGAGGTTAGAGACAGTCCCGGCTACTGGAAAACATGGAGACCCAGGTTACTTTCTTAACTGGACACCATCTTAGACCAGGAGGAGGGGGTATTGGCGGCAAAAGGCCGAATTAACTGGATTAAAGAAGGTGAGCGTAATCAAAAATACTTTCACACCTCTACCATACTTTGTAGGCGAAGAAAACACATTGTCCAGCTTGAAGTCGGCGGAAGGTAAGTGGTGCGAAGACCCGGCAACTTTGGAGACATGGGCGACCGATTTCTTCAAAAACCTCTACACGGCAACCCAGGTGGAGCCCCGTGCACCCGAGACCTGGACTTTTCCGAGTCTCACACACATCAACAGGAGATGGCTTAATAGGGAGGTCTTGGATGCTGAAATTAGAGCTGCTCTATTTCAAATGGGACCGGAGAAGGCTGCTGGACCGGATAGGTTTATCCCGAGCTTTTTCCGGATACCGGAATACTCGTAGGGAACTCAGTATGTACTTATGTGCGGAATATTTTCGGACATGGGAAGATTGAGTGGGCTGAGAATCTAACGTTGAGTTGTCTCATACCAAAACTACTACAACCGGAATCTATGGCCTAGTTCCGACCAATTGTACTTTGTAATGTGCTAAGCAAACTGGTGACTAAAATCTTGGCCAACCGACTTAAGCCGCTAATGCCAAAGCTCACGGGGGACCAGCAATCTAGTTTTATCCCGGGACGTCAGGCGGTGGATAATGTGGTAGTTGCTCAAGAAATTATACATTCACTTCAACGGAAACTTGGACGTGGGGGAAGTGTGGTTGTCAAGATTGATCTCGAGAAAGCATACGATAGAGTTAGTTGGAGTTTCTTACGAGAGGTGTTGAAGGGAACGAGGTTTTGCCCACCATTGATCGAGTTGATCATGTCTTGTATCTGCTCAACTTCTTTGACGGTATTGTGGAATGGAAACCAACTAGCGAAATTTCAGCTCGAGCGGGGACTTCGACGGGGAGACCCGATGTCCCCATATCTCTTTGTCCTCTGCATGGAGGTATTGGGGCAGCAGATCTCTCAAGCAGTGGACAAGAAACAATGGCATCCGCTTAAAGCATCCAGGAAATGGACCTGGGGTATCTCACCCCTATTTTTTTGCTGATGACCTACTTTTATTCGGGAAGGCCTCTATGACAGGTGGCTTGTATGGGAAAGATACTCATTGACTTTTGTAACCAACGGTCGAAGGTGAGCCTTGGGAAATCAATGATTTGGTTCTCCCCTAACACACTAAGACCACTCCGGACATCCATCTGCAATCGTTTTCAGATTCCAGCCTCGACAATCTTGGACACTACCTTGGCATCCCGCCGATTCATACACGGGTTACTCGCCAAACTTATGAGCGGATGGTAGCTAGAGTCGGAGGGAAACTAGCAGGATGGAAGACCTCCACACTGTCCAGGGCTGCCCGAGCCCTCTTAATCCAATTTGTGACATCTACTATACCAAACTACTCTATGCAAGGCGTCTCATATCCCTATTGGTACACTGGATGTAATGGAGAAAATCAATAGGAACTTCTTGTGGGCACATACGGATAGTCAACATACCATGCACCATGTTGCATGGCACAAAGTATGCAAGCCTAAAGTTACAAGAGGGTTAGGCATTCGAAGGTTGCGAGATACCAATGTTGTGGCATTGGCCAAAATTTCTTGGACGGTTTTTTGAAGGCGCCAAACCAGCTTGTGGTGTAAGGTACCTGCAGGCTAAATATGGGGGAATTATGGGACTGTAGTGCCAACACAAACGGGCAGTGGCATCGCATACATGGAAGAGTATAATACGGGGATGGGAGGACCATTCTCTTCTAGACAGATTGCTGGCTACCCTCCGGTCCGCTCATCGACAAATGCAAGACGACACCCCCAAAAGACTGGCTGTCTAAGTGTGTAGCGGAGCATGTGGATGCTGACGAAAGTTGGTGTATGGAGGGACTAGAACCATTTCTGGAACCACCGGAGATGGCTACTATCATCTCCAACCAGATTGATGAAAGTAAGTAGGATGAGTGGGTGTGGCGGGCAGCATCGGCAGGGCAGTTAACCTCAGCATCGGCCCACTATTTGCTATGTGAGAATTTTGATAAAGATGTCGAAGCACAGTAGATGGAAATTTGGAAGTTCAAGGGACCTTCGAGACCTTCCATGACACTCGGCTACTTAAACACCAAAGTTTACCTACCAGTTTCTCTATGTGGAGACGTTCAATCATCGTAAATCCGATCTATGTGTGTTGCGGGAATGCCTCGGAAGACCTATTCCATGTCTTTCGGGATTACAATCGTGCTCGGGGCATCGACGGCTCATACTTTCTAAAGCGGACGTGAACATGTTTTGGACTACTACGACAGTAGATGAATGGCTAATACTTAATTTGTCTAGAGCCATGGAGAGAAGAACCAACCAACTTCATTGGAGATATATTTTCGGACAGGTCATTCACGAACTATGGTATACCCGTAACCAAACGATTCATCATACATGAAGATGGATAGGTCCGGCTTATTTTGTAAAACTTGTTTTGTCTAAAGTGTTAGATCTTCTTATGAACTGGGAAGTGGATGATCCAGGATAATTTCCTGGGTTATCCTGTTTCTTTTTAGCTTTAGGAGTTTACTCCCTTGAGTACTTTTGTACATGGTTTTGTTATATATAATACATGATCCCTTTTTCCTGAAAAAAAAAAAAAGTTATGATAGCCACATGGTGTATAAAAAGCTATAGAATTTATGTCTAATGATTTTTTTTTTGTGCTCCTGGATTCTTATCTTTCATATTAAATCCATTATCATAATCTTGGCCTCTTATATCATTAATATTAAATTCATACATTTTTAAAATATGAATAAGTTCATAAAAAATATCTTTATCGGGAGTGTCATCAATTTTTATAAATCATATAAAATACTCATTCGTTTTTATAAGACCAACTAAAATATTAACACATGTTAGTATAAGTGCCATTTGTTCTCGGAAACTTGTATCGGGAGGAGCAATCAAGAATTATAGAAAAATATTTGACTTCTTTAATCTCTTTAATAATCGTATTTTTTACTTGAGAAGCTAATAAATATATTATTTCATTTTGTATAACATTACTCAAATGATGATTACAAAAAAATATTATCGTTGATGCATCTAATATGGTCTTATATAATAGGATCAAATTCTACTATAATTTCAATTAAACTTAAAAAATTATTATTTTTCTCTATAATTTTTTATTTTTTCAACAAAAAGCAATATTATTTTTAAAGAGATATTTTACTATATTTATAATCTTTTTTTTTTTTTAAGAATATATCTATAATCCTTACTAAAACTTTTTCCCAATAATCTTTTTCTCTATTAATTTGTTCATGTACATATTTATCAATAGTATTATTAATTTTTTAATCTTATTTCTAATTCAATCCAATAGCTCATATTAGCAATATGTTCTTGACTTGTTTTGTAATATTTAAGTTTTGAACCATTCTTAGTGGCTTAATTAATGAATTGATTACTTATGTTTTTTAATCAAACAACTTGTAACAAAAATAATAAACTTTATCTAAATCTTTTAATATGAAAATTGTATATCTTTATATCTTATTGGAGTCTTTTTTTTTTTAATGAACAAATTTCTAAATTTTGTATCAATTATATTTCAAATTCTTGAATCATAAATACTTTTGTTAATTTCATTTGAACTATCTAATTTTTCTTAATCTAATTATTCATAATTTTTCTTTATTGTAAATTAGTTTTAGTAATATTTTTAATATTTTCTTCTCTTTCTCCCTTAATATTATTATTAATTTCTAATAAATTAATTTTATTTTTAAAATCATGTTATCTTATTTTTTCATTATGTGTATTAATTAAATCTTTTTTTTATTAGTAACAACAAATTTTTCAATTGAATGAGTTTCTCATTTATTTATTTAAATGTTGGGTGTTACTAATGTAACACCCTAAATACAAATTTTATCCCTTAGATATTTGCAATTTTTTTTCTATCAAAATATTATTTCAAAGCACATCATTAAAATACTTTAAAAAAAAATCAAAATTAGAATAAATATGATCAAATAATACACAAGATAGAGTTAGAGAACAGTGAAACTGAGGTAAATTTTAATTTTTTATTTAAAAAGTTTATACTTTTGTTTAAATATTTATAATTAATTAATATTTTGTTTAAAATTAATATTTTTTAAAAAATTAATATTTAATTATTATTTTATTTGTATAAACAATGAAATAATATAAAATATAAAAATATTATAAATTAAACAAGTTTAATAAGTAAAATAATATAATATAAATAATATTATATTTTAAAATAATATAATATTTTTTAAAGCATTAATATAATAAAATATTTAATTTCTTAAAATTAAAAATAATAAATAATTTTTTTTTTTAGTGTTGAACAAGACTCGTGAATAAGCCCCGTCAGGGTCGAACAAGTCAAGAAGGAGACTCATTAAAGTTGAATATAACTTAGGAAGGAGACCCATCATGACGGAGCGAATCTCCTAAATGAGACCGTTAGCTTGATTATGCTTATCTAAAAGATTTAAACGCATTATTTTGAAAAAAAAAAAAACATAAGTTTCCAATTAACTGAATTACTATTTGAGTAGATTATTTTAGAAGGAAATTTGCTAGTTGGAACATTAATTGAGATAGAGCACACACTTCACTTTGGATGCTTTTTATGATCATTTCTTGTATTTAAGTTGATATGATTTATTCAAATTAGTTTTCTTGACTTAGACATGAAGCACTTGATGAGGCATGATTAGTGAATCATTCCCTACACTTTGATTATGAGATCTTTGAAGAGTAAACTAGTTAGTTTATGATTTTTGGAAAGCCTTTATGCACTTTTAATTGATTTGATTTGTTTACTTGATTTATTTGGTTGTCTAGGATTTTCTTTAGAACCTTTCTTTATGATTTGCTTGAGGACAAGCAAAGCTTAAGTTGTGAGGTATTTGATCACATCAAATAATATCATGTTTTGGAGTATTAATTGTGCATAATTGTTGAGCTTATTTGATTTAAATTGATATAAATTGGTTAATTTTGTACTTAATTGCTATATTTCTCTTTCCAGGAAAGTACATAAAGATGAAAATCAAGGGGCTAGCAGTGCCATTTCTAGAAAAGAGTGATTCACTACACGCACAAGCCCACAATACTTGTACACGCCCAACAAGAAGAATCAACACACCCAGCAAGAAGGCACAACACGCCCAGAGCAACACATCCTCGGTCCCTGTTCTAGCACGGCACAACACGCCCTCGGTATGCACTGAACCCGTGTTAGACATTTGACACATCAACACGCTTTCACTCCATAGTTAACACGGGCTCAATAGACGTTTTCCAGCCACCGAGCACGTGTTGCCTCTACCACCGAGCGCGTGTATACTATACACTAAGCCCGTGTTGATCCCCTGTCCTGAATTTTGAGCTAATTTTTGTGTAAAAAGATTATTTTTCCTTCACTTCTAGTTTTCTATAAATAATGGAATTTTTAGCAAATTCCAGAGGTTGGATTAGACATTGTTAGGGAATTGCTTGTTAGTTTCACTTCTTGATTTTTAAATAGCTTAATTCCCGAGATTTTGTAGTTGTAACTTTCTCTAGATAGTTTTTGTAATTTTTCCTCGACACGTAAGGAGAATTGTTGGAATTCATCCCGAGGAAGCCATCTACATCATCTCTAAGAGCTTCATGATACAAATGGATGTTCAAGAGGAAGATTGAAGAAGAAGAGGACATCCCGGTTTCAATGACAAATTGATACGACATTTCTCTTTTCCTTCTTCTTTACTTTTGTACATTTATCTTGTAATTTGTAGTTATATGATATGTCAGATTTATATCGTGTTTTTAAGGGGTAATTATGTTTAATTATGTTTAATTTAAAGTCTAATTAGACTTAATTAAATGGAAATTACGCAAATTTGCTATGTTTTCGCTTTTTGGAAGTTTCAGGACTGAAATTGAAGAAATGAAGAAATCGGGGACTAAAAGTGCAATTTTTGGAAAATAGTTCAACACGAGCGTGTTCCTACCCGTGTTGCACCCGGCACGGGCGTGTTCCTGCCCGTGTTGCACCCGTGTTGAAGACAGATTTGGCGTCCCCACATCTAATTTTTACTATTTTCAACTCCTTTTCTACGCCTATAAATAGAGGGCAAGCTAAGCCTTTGCCATCAACCACCAACCCACCAAAGAGTACAGAGTGTAGAGAATTTGAGGGATTTTGAGTTTCCACTCCCGTGGATTCTCGAAGTCACCTCATAGTTAAATATTTTCTAGTTATTATATTTTTCTTCTTAGCTTAGGGTTTGACCCTCAACCATAAGGGAGAGCTCTATAGCTTAGTTGAGGGGTGTGATTCTAGAAGATTTCGTGGGAAAGACAAGGAGGAAAGCTAATAGGGTTCGAGAAGAATCGGAGGTCAAGTCCCGCCGTCGAAGTAGTGACAACCAGACGACAACTTTTCTTTTCCCTCTTCTCAAGTCTATTATTTTTCATTCTTTATTTACTCTATCTCTGTCTCATGGGATTCTTTTATTATTAATGATACAATTAGAGCTTTTATTAATTTCCCGGGAAGGATACTGTTTGTGATTATCATTGTGATTATTATTGCTTTATGCTTTCAACATAGTTTCTTATTCAATTTATGCCATGACATATAGGTTTGCATCTAGTTGAGCATATAATTGGAATAATTAATTAATTGACGGTTTGTTAAGGAGATCCGACCATAGGAGAATTAATGAATTGTCGGATTAGGTGTTATAACTTGCATCGACCATAATGAGGTTAGACAGCCTAATAATCTCGAGTTAGTAATCAATGCAAATCTTAAGATTAACTTATTAAATTGGCGACTTAATAATTAATCTACAAAGGTTTATGATTACTTGCAATTACCCGTATTGAGGTAATCACATTAGATAACTCGATGCGCGGTAGTAAAGTAAATATTAATCACAATTGCCTTAGATCTCGCTTAAAGCTACATCTTCGAATATGGTCATTCTAATTGAATCGTCGAATCGAATAAGAATCATAAACCATATCTGTTTCAATTCTATTTATGTTCTAGCAACAATCTCATGAATTGATTCTTATCCTAGGGTTAACTTTTGTAAATAAATTCTTGTCATACTTAATAATTGCTTATAATTGTTATCAACGTCTTTGGGTCTATACGATATTATAAATGTAAAATCGTTGATGCTTCCATGTTACTATCTGCATACGATAGGTACTCTGCCTTAGATTTTGGTTATTTAAGTGACAACCTATTTGTTTTGCTTGAATTAATCTCAATCATAATCTATGCTAAAAATATAGTAACCAAAATTCACATCATTATACCAACCATTTAGGAACTCTCGTTTTCTAATCCATTTCTTTAGGATAGAATTGGTTGGTGTTTATTTTACATTTCATTTTGGACAAATCTCTATTATTGTGGATTGATAATTTACTTGTTTTATTAGCTTGAATTACATTTTGAGTATTGCTTAAGATCTGAATTTTTACATCTTTATTGAACTTTATTTGAAATTGTGGTTTGGGTTAACATTTATTGTTAGACCCGACCTTGGATAATCAATTAATACCAAGTTAGTTTAATTAGATTTCTTGTTAATGGATCGGACCTAGGATGATTAATAGGAAATTTGGTTATTCTAATCTATTCAACTTGTGCTTAATCTTGAGTTTCTTGCAACGAACCTTTTTGGGGAAATTCACACTTACACTTGAATTTGGTGAAACTTGTGATTATCGATTCGTGATTCTTTAGCCCATTTGATTTGTATCATCCATTCTCTCTATGTTTTATCTTGAGTTTCCTATCATTTTACTTGCTTTCTTTACTATGCTTTCTAGTTTGTTAGTTTCAACCTTATCACTCTTGATGATTGGTTGAACAAACTATGGATTGATTCATTCCTCCAAAACATGATTATAGTTGATATCATCATATTTTCCTACCGATAACTCGATTTTATATCGTGTTTTTATACAGTAATTGTGTTCAATTCGAGTTAATTATGGAGTTAATTGGATTTAATTGAATGGAAATTACGCAAATTCCTTGTGTTTTTGATTTCGAAGTTTCAAGGACCAAAATTGAAGAAAGGAAGAAATCGGGGACTAAAAGTGAAATTTCTAGAAAAAAAAGGCCAACTGCCCGTGTTGCTGGCCGTGTTGGAGACACGCGACACGGGCGTGTTCCTGCCCATGTTGCAGCCCGTGTTGACGATATTTTTGGCGTCCCACATCGAATTTTCACTGTTTTCAGCCCCTTTTCTACTCCTATAAATAGATGCGCTCCCCCCAAGTGTTGAAGCACACCGAATCACACTGAACAGGAGCATTTCCGAGTTCCTAGCCAATAGGAATTTCGTGATAAGCTCTAGTCGAGATTTAGTTTTCATTTTTCTTTCTTCTCGAGTGTAGGGTTGAGCCTCAACCATAAGGGATACCCTATAGTTTAGTTGAGGGGAGTGGTAGCTGAAGATCTTTAGAGCAAGATAAGGATATGGAGTACAAGTCTCGCGAGGTCCGGAGGATTAAGCCACGCGGGCAAGTGAGAGCAACACGACAACTTTCTCTTTCCTTTTCTTTTCGTTCTTGCATTTCTTTTCCTTTATATGTTATGATTCCGTGTCCTAAGATACTCTTTATTTTGATTGATTGATTAATGATTTATATATTCCCGGGAAGGATACGTTTTAATATACATTATGAATTGCTTATTGTTTTACGCTTTCGATTTGATTCTCGTATTGAGTTTATGCCATGAAACTTAGGTTGATGCATGATACTACAATAGTTAATTAAATTGACGGTTTGTTAATGAGTCCCAACCATAGGAGATTTAGCGAATTGCCGGATTAGGTCTAATAACTTGCGGCAACCATACTGAAGTTAGGCAGCCTAATAATCTCGAGTTCATAATCAATGCAAACCTTAAGATTAACTTATTAAATTGACGACTTAATAACTAATCTACAAAGGTTTAGGATTACTTGCGACAACCATATTGAGGTAATCACATTAGATAATTCAGGTATGGTAGTAAGACGATTCGAATTCATAATTGCCTTAGATCCGTTTGCAAACTGAACTTTCGAATATTGTTCAACTTAATTAATCATACGTACTCCATTAGAGATCTTAGTTAATTATCTTTCCATTCTTGTTTTAAATATTCTTTAAACAACAAACCCGAATTGAATGGACACCTAGGACTAATTCCCCGAACCTTAAAGATTGTCATAATTGGTAGAAACTAACCAGCCGCCACCAATGTTCCCGAGGATATGATATTTATAAATTTAAAATCGTCCCGTGTTACTATCTGCATGCGATAGGTACTCTGCCTTAGTTGTGTTTGATTATGTGACACTGTTTTGTGAGATTATTTGCCTTATTTGATATTCATTTTTACTCACTCAAAACACACACCACCTACACCTAATCTTAATGGGGATCTTGGGAAAAACAATTTTATAAATTTTAAAATGTTGATACTTGCTTTGATGCTATCTACATGATAGGTACATTGCCTACATGATTGAAGATTAGTGAAAAACTTAATTCCAATCATTCTTTATTCATTAATTATTTCATTTTAAATCATTATTTTCTATACTTCAAGCATCGCATCACCCTCTCCCTGGCATTATTCACACTCTTTATTGATGATAACGCTAAATTTGATAATGTTTTTGAAGGATAATTGTGCATAATTGTTGAGGTTTAATAGAGTAAATTGAGATGAATTTGTTAATTGTGCACTTAATTGTGATATTTCTGTTTTCAGGAAGTTTGTGGAGTCAATTGATCAAAAGAGCAAAGTTTAGGGACTATATATGCAATTTATGGAAAGATGTACAAATCCAGTCCAGCAACACGCGCTCGGACCAAGAACACGCCCAACAAGAAGGATGAACACGCCCTGCCAAGCTATTGAACACGCGCTCAGTGAATGAACACGCCCAGAAAGAAGAAGGAACACGACCATAAGAACACGCGCTCGGTGATAAACCTGTCACTGAGCCCGTGTTGCGTATAACACTGAGCCCGTGTTGGTGCTTTGTTCGAGATTTTAGAGAATTTTGTGTAAAATTACTATTTTACCCCTGTTTTGGTTATCTATAAATATTGGGATTTTTACCATTATCCGAGGTTGGATCAAAGTTGGATTAGAGTTAGATTAGAGGTTATTTTGGTTAGTATCTCACATTTTTTTTGATATTGAATATCATATTGGGTTCTTCTTCAATTTCATATATTTTGGTATAGAATTTGGGGAATTTTCTATTACTTTGATTGAATACTTTTGATTAGATAATTCCCTAGATTGTTTTAGTGAATAAATGTTTCTAGTTAGGTTATGAAATCTCTCCTTGGTCTATGAGGTAGAGTTTTGTAACTTGATCAAGAGGATTTTGAGCTACTTCAATCATTCAAGCTTCAAGAAGCAAGAAGAGGATTCAAGAAGAAAGTTGAGGTGTAGAGATCTTTCCGGATTCAATTGACAACCTGGTTTTGGAATTATTTTCTTACCTTCTTCAAGTATTTTTGTTGATAATTCTTGTAATCTAGTTTACCAACCTAATAGGAACTCTCTTCTTCTACATTTCTTTAGAGTAGAAGTGGTTGGTTTCATGTTATACTTTCACTATGAGATTGATCTATTGTGAGTTGATTGTTATGATTTCATTTACTTGAATTGCAATTTCAATTATGGCTTTGATTTGATTGTTTATCTTGAGTTGAGCTCTAATTCGATTTTGTGGTTCGGGTTAACACTAATTGTTAAGCCGGACCTTGGATATACGATTAGTGCTAGATTAGTTTGATTGTCTTCCTATTGATGTACCGGACCTTGGATGATTAGTAGGGATTTGATCTTACTAATATATTCGAGTTGTTCTTTGGTGTGTGTTTTGAGTGAGTAAAAATGAATATCAAATAAGGCAAATAATCTCACAAAACAGTGTCACAAAATCAAACAAAACTAAGGCAGAGTACCTATCGCATGCAGATAGTAACACGGGAGTACCACGATTTTAAATTTATAAATATCGTATCCACGGGAACGTTGGTGACGACTAGTTAATTTCTACCAATTATGACAATCTTTAAGGTTCGGGGAATTAGTCATATGTGTCCATTCAATTCGGATATGTTTGTTTGAAGAATAATTAAAACAAGAATGGAAAGATAATTAGCTAAGATCTCTAATGAAGTACGTATGATTAATTAAGTTGAACAGTTGTTCGAATGTGTAGCTTGCAAGCGCGATCTAAGGCAATTATGAATTCGAATTATCTTACTACCATACCTAGTTGTCTAGAATGATTACCTCAATACTGGGTCGTTGTAAGTAATCCTAAACCTCTTTAGATTAGGTATTAAGGCGTCAATTTAATAACATAACCTTAAGATTTGCATTAATTCCAAACCCAAGATTATTAGGATGCCTAACCTCAGTACGGTCGTTGTAAGTTATTAGTCCTAATCTGACAACTCATTAAATCTCCGACGGTCGGGATTCATTAACAAATCGTCAATTTAATTAACTATTGTAGTATCATGCATCAACCTAAGTTTCATAGCATAAACTCAATACGAGAATCAAATCGAAAGCGTAAAACAATAAGCAATTCATAATGTATATTAAAACATATCCTTCCCGGGAATATATAAATCATTAATCAATCAATCTAAATAAAGAGAATCTTAGGACAGAATCATAACATATAAAGGAAAAGAAATACAAGAACGAAAAGAAAAAGGAAAGAGAAAGTTGTCGTGTTGCTCTCACTACTTCCACGGACCGGCTTACTCCTCCGGACCTCGCGAGACTTGTGCTCCGGATCCTTATCTTGCTCTACAGATCTTCAGAGATCACTTCCTCTCAACTAAACTATAGAGATATTCCTTATGGTCGAGGTTCAACCCCTACACTCGAGAAGAAAGAAAAAATAATGAAAACTGAATCTCGACTAGAGCTTATCACGAAATTCCTATTGGTTAGGAACTCGAAAATGCTCATGTTCTGAGTGATTCTGGTGTGTCAAAGCTTGCCCATGATGCCTCTATTTATAGGGGTGAGTTGGGCCTGGAAAACAGAAATTTTCCAATGTGGGACATTTACTAGGCCATAGCGGCACGGTGCCGGCCCATCGCGGCACGTGCTCGCCCATTGCGGCACGGTGTGTTGGGCGCGTTGGGCACGACACTTGTATGACACAAAGTGTGAGCGTGTGTGGCACGATGTTGCACGCGTTACTCTTAAATTGCAATTTAGTCCCCGATTTCTTCCTTTCTTTAATTTTGGTCCTTGAAACTTCTGAAATCGAAAACATAAAGAATTTGCGTAATTCCTATTCAATTAAGTCCAATTAACTCCATAATTAACTCGAATTGAACACAATTAATGTATAAAAATACGATATAAAATCGAGTTATCAAATACCCCACACTTAGTCTTTTGCTTGTCCTCAAGCAAACTACTAAATACGCTTCTAGGAAACACATATAACTTAACTAATCATGCTCATCAACTAGGCTCGAAAAGTGTTCACAAAATCTCAACAATTTAAACTTCTCAAATACATTTTCAAATTAGCAAGCTTATCAAAGAGTGAAATACTTGTAATGCCTCATCAAATGTATCATGCATGAATTGAGAAGAAATAATTCAAAATATTCATATTAACTCAACACATAACCAATCATAGAATCTCCCGGATGTAGTGTGTGTTCTAATCGACTTATCATCCAAACAATAGACTTTCCCTTCAAACTAGTAGAAAGATAGTATGTTGATCACTTAGACGTCACAACAAACTAATTATAATTAACCATCTAGGGATCAAGTCACAATGCCACACTTATTACTCTCTCTTTTTTTTCTTTTTTTTTTTTAAATATATATTAGTGAGACCCAGCTCTAAGATAAGGGCAAATAAGTAATTTACAAGTTTTATTATTATTGAATGATATTTTAATTAAATAAATTCTATGTTATTAGAGTTTGGCAAGGATTAAACTAGGGTTTTTTTTAAGTTAATAAGAGTTATAACTTTAACCCTATAAACATCCTGTCTCTATCGTTGGAGTCTAGGAAGCGAGCACTCGATCAACAAGGACTAGCGAGTGGAATAATACAAGGATTGATCGATTGTTTCAAATCCTTTTCGAATTTTAAGAGGTGAGTAAACGGATACTTTTCTAAACAAAAAATCAATTTTTCGATTTGTCATTAAGTTTTGTATAGAATATATATTTATACTTGTCGATTTAAAAAGAGAGAACAAAAAGAATTGATTTTTGTTTGGAATTTTCTGAAACTTACAAAGATATACGTATATATATACATGTATATTAACAATTTCGAAACCTTATTTATTTTAATTTATACATGTTGCGGCGAATTTGAGCAGAGCGGCAATGCGGCAATCTATACTTTATTTTATATATATATATATATATATGAATTTTAGTTTATTTTATTTTTACGGAATTCCATAAATTTTATTATTATTATTGTTATTTAACAATCGCCGCAATCCGAACGGCAATTGTGCAGTTGCCGAACCGCTTCTTTTTTATATATATATATGGATTTATTATATTATATTCTATTTTCTTTCTCTATTTTCATTAAGGCATCAAAAATTCATTTTGATTATTTTGGTTTTCACTTGGAACATTCTGGTTTTGTCATATTTTAATCATGTATCAACAATTTTCAATTGTTTTATTATTATTACTAGAATCGGTTTCTTAAGCAACACTCCTTAAGTACTGGATATTTTTATTATCTATATTAATCATTATTTGTTTAATTTTTGAAATATTTAAAGTTCATTATTTAAGTTTGCTCTGAGAAAAGAAAAGTAAGATATAAGTTTGGCTCAAGTTAGTTAGAAGTAAGTTGGGGGAACATGTTCCAAACTTTATAAGTTCTGAACCCATTGAGCATGGTGAAAAAGCTCTACTGTTATAAGTTCTGGCCTACCTAGCGGGATAAACAGCTAGGATCGATATCGATTAAAACCAACTAATGACTACTTGCTTGAGCCTCATAAAAGGAAGTGGAATTAAATTTGAATTCTTTCTGTTTCGCCTCCTTTTGAAAGAAAGTAATGTTATGAAAATGTTTTAAATTTTCTTTGAAAGTTATTTTGATAATTTGATTATTGTATATATTTCCTAAGTATATATGATTCTATTTCGATATTTTGACTATCAGTATGACCTTTAATGTTTTTTTTGAGAATAAAGGAAATAATAAAACTCCGTTTATTCACCGGGCTTTTTAGCTCATCCCTCTCCCTTAAAATTTTCTTTTGCAGATACTAGTGGTGACGAATAAGGAAACATGTGAGGAATTTATGTCTTGAAAGTTGAGTTGTTGATTTGTATGTTATTACTTGGAGTTAGAAATTTGTTTTGGAATAGTTTTCTTTATTCTTTTATTAAGTTGGGTTGCATCCCTAATCAAGATATTGTTTGTTGGAGGATTATCTATTTTGTCAATTGGGATTAATTTGAGATATTTCATTTGGATTTATGGATTTTAGTTGTTTTCTTAATATTTTATTGCGGATATATTTTGTTAGTAAGGGATAAGAGACCTTGTGCTTTCGAGGTGGAACCTTGAAAGTACGGTCGTGTTACAGCCCTGATTTGGGGCGTGACATATATACTCTTTTTTTTTTGAAACATATATTTTTTTCTTTTCAATGTAGTGGGTATAAGCGTTTACTTAACCATGTTAACTTTAACTACCCTTGTAGCAGTCTCACTCGGTGGCTCCCGGACCTCAAAGACCTTAGGGCACCATGCATTCAATTCCCTTCAGAGTGATTCCTAAGTAGCAAAGAACACTTGCAAACTACCCTTATTAAAATAAATGACGAAAAATAAACTAGTGGCATGCTTCTCAAACCCCTATCAAGTCACCATAACACTATCACAACATCTAGATGGTCTAACACTATTTAACTAAAAGTCCAAAAGTAATCCACTAATCAAACAAATTTGCCAAAATAGATGTGCTCAAGATAACAGGGAATTCCTACAACTAGACTAGCATCAAGTTTCTATGAATTCAACAAACTCAATCCTCAAGACTCTTACAATCAAAGAAATAGTTTTTATCATAGGCGGAGTAAATCATACTTCAAAAGCTTAAATTTTATTTTAAGTAGCACAAAAGTTTGAAATTGCTAGGAAATTCGAGAAAATTTTGAAAAATTTGGCCCTAAAAGCTCACCCTACCCCATACTTAAAATGAACACTGCCCTCGGTGTTAAAGGTAGGTGAAAATCGATACCCCACACTTAATCTAAAACATCTATTAACACAATAAAAAAAGCAGTATACGATAGATGCCCAAGACTAAGTAATATCCTAAAATAGAAAAACACCAACAAGAAAACAAAGCAAAAAGAACAAAAACGAAAAAACGAAAACAAGAAAAAGGGAAAGAAGAAAAACTAGGTATCCAGTCGGCCAGGGCTGCTTGGAATCGAAATGATGTGGCGGTGTGGTGGTGCGCAGAGGTTCAGATGGTGGAACCTCATCCTCAACAAATAGTGTTAAGAAAATAATATAGCTAGAACAACTATCCGTAAAACAATAGAACATGTATAAGAGCAAAGCCTAGGTTGGTACCCGAATATCAACAATTTTATAGACAAAAGCTCTTTTTGTACCTCCGAGTGCATTCACAGCATCTCCTTTCGCTTTCATTCAAATTGCAATTATAAACAAAGAAGTTCTTACCTTCATCTTAGGAATCCATAGCAAAGGTGGTATGGCAAAGCCCTTTGGTTTCAATTCATTGTGGATCCTCGACTTACGATGAAGTCAAAAATTTTCGCTTTTTTGATAATACCAAAGATAGATTAGGCATGATGTTTCAATAAGATAAGAAATAAGCAAGGAAAA
>JAHSUH010000130.1:0-38108 GCA_025388415.1 Cynanchum wilfordii
ATCGTTTATGGTTGAGACTAGGACGGTATCCGATCGCCTTCGAGCCCCCAACTTTCGTTCTTGATTAATGAAAACATCCTTGGCAAATGCTTTTCGCAGCTTGTTCGCCTTTCATAAATCCAAGAATTTCACCCTCGACTATGAAATACGAACGCCCCGACTGTCCCCGTTAATCATTACTCCGATCCCGAAGGCAACCGCATAGGACCGAAATCCCTGTTGTTATCCCATGCTAATGTATCCAGAGCGTAGGCTTGCTTTGAACACTCTAATTTCTTCAAAGTAATAAGCGCCGAGGGCACGACTCCGCCAATTAAGGCCGGGAGCGTATCGCCGACGGAGGGGACGAGACGACCGCGCACACTCAGGCGGACCGGCCGACCAATCCCAAAGTCCAACTACGAAGCTTTTTAACCGCAACTAACTTAAATATACGCTATCGAGCCGGAATTACTACGCGCCTGCCGGCACCGGACTTGCCCTCCAACGGATCCTCGTTAAGGGATTTAGATTGTACTATTCCAATTACCGCACTCTGGAGCCCGGGATTGTTATTTATCGTCACTACTCTCCCCGTGTCGATCGGGGTAATTTGCGCGCCGCCGCCTTCCTTGGATGTGGTAGCCGTTCTCGTGCTCCTCCTCCGAATCGAACCCTAATTCTCCGTCACCCGTCACCACCATGGTAGGCCCCTATCCTACCATCGAAAGTTGATAGGGCGGAAATTTGAATGACGCGCGCGCCGCACGCGGGCCGCGCGATCCGCCGAAGTTATCATGAATCATCGAAACAACGGGCGAGAGCCCGCGCCGACCTTTATCTAATAAATGCATCCCTTCCGAAGTCGGGGTTTGTCGCACGTATTAGCTCTAGAATTACTACGGTTATCCGAGTAGTAGATACCATCAAACAAACTATAATCGATTTAATGAGCCATTCGCAGCTTTCACCGTCCCAATTAGTTCATACTTACACATGCACGGCTTAATCTTTGAGACAAGCATACGACTACCGGCAGTGATCAACCAGTAGCATTCCTCAACGACGCCATGCCCCGCACCGCCAACCCGGGACGGGAGTGGCCGCCGCATCGGTGTGGGTCCATCTAATGCATGGGCAGAGGATGAGACGCCAACGCCCTCAATGCTTCCATATCCGAGAGTTTAAAAGTGCCCCGCTCACCACGACAAACGGACGCGACGTGGCTAATGCACTGCTACAAGTTTCGTCGATTCCGCCCCGACCAAAACGGGGAGCACTAAACGAACGAGGGTCGCTGGGACAAAAACAGATGCCATCGTGTAGGTAGGCAACGCAAGAAAACCGGTCTCGGCCAAGGGGCTACGCCGCACTCGAGCCAAAACTCAATCCACGTGAGGGGCGCGCCGCGCTACCCGAAGCAGGAATCGACGACTCTCGAACGCCAAGCACCACTCATGCGCCGTAACGACGACACATGCCGGCAAACAAGCCGCACTTCAAAAAGAAACCGTTTCCGCAAGAACGGCAACCAACTGGGAAACTTGCTAGCCCAACCGCATGCGCGAACGAACGCCTGAAAAAAAAGAAGAAGCGAACGAGGAATCCATGTCGAGCACTTCGAACGGGAGAAAAATCGAAGTTTTGAATGCCAACGAGCGAGGGAACTTATTGGCCAAGAAGAAAGAAATGGAGAATCATGTGCCGGAAACATGCCTGACGGGACAACCCGGGCCACAAGGCACCGAGGGTCACGCCGTCCCCAGGCAAGCGAACGAGGAGACACGGCCCATGGACAAAGAACGAAAGAAAGATCTTTTACATCCGACACAAAACGAAGAAGATCGAAACAAGTCGGAAAGGCGACTTAAGTGCAAAGGACGCCCAAAAGTGTTGCCGACGGCCCAAGCACCAAGCGCAACATCATCGGCATTTCGATGGAACAAGACGCCCATGTCGACTCACTTCGAACGGGAGAAAATCGAGTTTTGAATGCCAACGAGCGAGGGAACTTATTGGTCAAGAAGAAAGAAATGGAGCATCATCGTGCTGTAAACATGCTCTGACGGACAACCCGGGGCCCAAGTGCACCGAGGGTCACGCCGTCTCGTGGCAAGCCGAACGAGAGAGACACGTACATGGACATAACCGAAAGAAAGATTTTCTATATCGACAAAACGAAGAAGACCGAACAAGACAAAGAATCGACGTCTGATGCTAAAGACACGTTCTGACGCCATGCACGCAAATAGCTAACATCATTGTGTGATTTTGAACGGCACAAGATGTCAAAGGAGAGCAAGAATCACTTTCGAATCCAGGAATAATAGATCCCATCTTTCAAAGAATAGACAGATCTAGGTAGAAGGCACCAACGCGAATCCTTCCGCCCAAAAAATCGCTCCAAACTACATATGTTGCCGCCACGCAGGGGGGACCGCGCATAACTCCTGCATGTGCGATGTGTTATCGGGTCATTTAAATGGGACATTGGGACCGCATTTTTGTTACCGAGCCGGGAAGTCCGCTTCGGATCGCTCAGTAAAGCCGGGTAAACATGGGCCAGGACTCCGCCCACGGCCGAAGCCCTCAAACTCTTCCCCCTATAGATGTCCCCGGCAACTTTTTCCCTAATAAGAGCAATAGATACTCATTTTCCGAAGGCGGGAAAAACTTTTTCGAATTTTTTTTCTCACTACCAAGAATTTATCTGGGCGAAAATTTACGGATTGTTGGCCCGTGAAGTGTAGAATGCGTAGAATTTTTCTTCCGAATTTTCTGCGCAAAGAATGCCACGGCGAAACCTCGCGGCAGAACCATGTCGACGGTGCGCGCGGGCGCTTAAGTCCGCCGCGGCCGGCCACATCCCGGGCAAGAACATGGCACAAGTCGTCCATGGCGGAACTTATGATCGGGAGACAATCGAAGCTTAGACAATTAACGAGAGAAGGAACTTTGCCGAACAGGGAAAGAATAGGAGAATCCTGGGAAAGAAACTTGGACGACACATCAGCGCTGCGAAGGCAACGAGGGTCACGCCGTCTGGCAAGTTAACTGAGGAGACACGCCCATGGACAAAGAACCGAAAGAAAGATCTTTTACATCCGACACAAAAACGGAGAAGACCGAAAAAAGTCGGGAAAGGAGACTATCGCAAAAAGGGACGCCCAAAAGTGTTGCCGACGGCCTAAGCAAATCAAGCGCAACATCATCGGGCATTTCGATGGAACAAGACGCCCATGTCGAGCACTTCGAACGGGAGAAAATCGAGTTTTGAATGCCAACGAGTGAGGGAACTTATGGGTCAAGAAGAAAGAAATGGAGCATCATGTGCCGGAAACATGCTTCCGACGGGACAACCCCGGGCCACAAGGGCACCGAGGGTCACGCCGTCGTCCGCAAGCGAACGAGGAGACACGCCCATGGACATCAACGAAAGAAAGATTTTCTATATCGACAAAACGAAGAAGACCGAACAAGACAAAGAACGACGCTCGAGCGCAAAGACGACGCCGACGCCGCGGCCGGCGCCGCCCAACATTGTCGCATTTTGAATGGCACAAGATGTCAAAGGAGAGCAAGAATCACTTTCGAATCCAGAATAATAGATCCCATCTTTCAAAGAATAGACAGAGTAGGTAGAAGGCACCAACGGCGAATCCTGCTCCCCAAAAATCGCTCCAAAACTATGTTGCCGCCCCCCCCAGGGGGACCGCGCGACAACTCCTTGCATGTGCGACGTTATCGGGTCATTTAAATGGGACATTAGACAGCACTTGTTATCGAGCCAAAGCTCGCTGCTCGGTGCCTGCAGCAGCGCGGCACCAAGGCGTCGGACCCCAGTCGCCGGGCCGAAGCCCCTCAAACTCTCCCCCTATAGATGTCCCTGCAACTTTTTTCCCCTTGTAAGAGCAATAGATACCGAATTTTCCGAGAGGGGGGAAAACTTTGTCGAATTTTTTTTTCTCTTCCCCGGATTTTATCTTGGCCCGAAAATTTACAGGATTGTTGCCTCGTGAAGTGTAGAATGCGAGAATTTTTCTTCCTGAATTTTTTCGAATCAAAAGTTTTTTTTTTTTTTTTTCACCATGGCACCCGCCCGCACATGGTGGCACTCCGTCCGCGCACATGGTGACACGGTTCCGCGCCAAGGGATGAGCAACATGACACACATGGCCGAGCTACGGGGCACACGTCTACACACATCGGCGGGCACCATCCCGCACATTGACGGGCATCAAAGCATACGGATGAGCACCACCCGACACTCAACCGCGCACACGATCGACCACGACGGCACACATGGTGGCACCCGCCCGGGCACATGGTGGCACCTGTCCGCGCACATGGTGACACGGTTGTGCGCACAGGGATGAGCAACATGACACACATGGCCGAGCTACGGGGCACACGTCTACACACATCGGCGGGCACCATCCCGCACATTGACGGGCATCAAAGCATACGGATGAGCACCACCGACACGCAACAGCGCACACGGTCGACCACCACGGCACACACGAAGGGCCCTATGTCGCGCTTTGTCGAACAGCGACGAGCACCATCGCGGACACGGGCCCCTCCAATCGGGGACCGAACATATCGCGTTTGGCTAGCCCGACCAAACCGACGGGCGGAACCTGGTCGGGCACGGCATCGATCGGCGACGGCACGCACCGCATCCTCGGGGCGCGCCTCGTTTCATTTAAATGGGACATTAGACAGCACTTGTTACCGAGCCAAAGCTCGCCGACTGGCTCTTGTGTTCGCGGGGCACGCGCTTGCTTCGCCAGCGCCCGAGCCCCTCTCTCAAACGACTCCCCTATAGATGTCCCGGCAACTTTTTCCCTTGTCAGAGTCAATAGATACCGATTTTCCGAGGCGGCGGGGGGAAAACTTTGTCGAATTTTTTTCTCTCTCTTCCCGGATTTTATCTGGCCTGCAAAAATTTACAGGATTGTTGCCCGTGAAGTGTAGAATGCGAGAATTTTTCTTCTGAATTTTTCAACTTTTTTTTTTTTCACCATGGCACCCGCCCGCGCACATGGTGGCACCGTCCGCGCACATGGTGACACGGTTCCGCGCACAGGGATGAGCAACATGACACACATGGCCGAAGCTACGGGACACACGTCTACACACATCGGCGGGCACCATCCCGCACATTGACGGGCATCAAAGCATACGGATGAGCACCACCCGACACTCAACCGCGCACACGATCGACCACGACGGCACACATGGTGGCACCCGCCCGGCACATGGTGGCACCGTCCGCGGCACATGGTGACACGGTTGTGCGCACAGGGATGAGCAACATGACACACATGGCCGAGCTACGGGGCACACGTCTACACACATCGGCGGGCACCATCCCGCACATTGACGGGCATCAAAGCATACGGATGAGCACCACCCGACACGCAACAAGCGACACGGCTCGACCACCACGGCACACACGGAGGGCCCTATGTCGCGCTTTGTCGTAACGGAGACGTAGCACCATCGCGGGACACGCCTGCTTCAAATCGGGACGGAACATCGCGCTTCTAGCCCGACTTCCAAACCGACCGGCGGAACCCGGTCGGGCACGCGCGCGGTCGCGACGAGCACGCACCGCATCCTCGTGGGCCGCCTCGTTTCATTTAAATGGGACATTAGACAGCACTTGTTACCGAGCCAAAGCTCGCCCTGACGCCTTTTGTGTCGCAGCCTGCGCTCTTGCCCAGCCAGCGCCGGCGAAGCCCCCTCAAACGACTTCCCTATAGATGTCCCGGCAACTTTTTCCCTTTGTCGAGCAATAGATACCGATTTTCCGAGGCGGGGGAAAACTTTGTCGGATTTTTTTCTCTCTTCCCGGATTTTATCTTGGCCTGAAAAATTTACAGGATTGTTGCCCGTGAAGTGTAGAATGCGAAGAATTTTTCTTCTGATTTTTCGAATCAAAAGTTTTTTTTTTTTTTTTCACCATGGCACCCGCCCGCGCACATGGTGGCACCTGTCCGCGCACATGGTGACACGGTTCCGCGCACAGGGATGAGCAACATGACACACATGGCCGAGCTACGGGGCACACGCCTACACACATCGGCGGGCACCATCCCGCACATTGACGGGCATCAAAGCATACGGATGAGCACCACCCGACACTCAACCGCGCACACGATCGACCACGACGGCACACATGGTGGCACCCGCCCGCACATGGTGGCACCTGTCCGCGCACATGGTGACACGGTTGTGCGCACAGGGATGAGCAACATGACACACATGGCCGAGCTACGGGGCACACGCGCTACACACATCGGCGGGCACCATCCCGCACATTGACGGGCATCAAAGCATACGGATGAGCACCACCCCGACACAACAACAAGCACACGGTCGACCACCACGGCACACACAGGGGGCCCTATGTCGCGCTTTTGTCGAACAGAGACGAGCACCATCGCGGGACACGCCTCGCTCAAATCGGGACGGAACATCGCGCTTTTAGCCCGACTTTCAAAACCGACCCGGCGACCTGCCGGTCGGGCACGGCGATCGACGGCGACGCACGACCGCATCCTGCGGCGGCGCCTCGTTTTCATTTAAATGGGACATTAGACAGCACTTGTTACCGAGCCAAAGCTCGCCTCGACTGTCCCTTTTGTCGCGGCAGCCTGCGCCCTTGCCCAGCCGCGCGGCCGAAGCCCTCCTCAAACGACCCCCTATAGATGTCCTCGCAACTTTTTCCCTTGTTGCGAGCAATAGATACCGGATTTTCCGAGGCGGGAAAACTCCTTGTCGAATTTTTTTCTCTCTTCCCGTGATTTTATCTTGGCCTGAAAATTTACAGGATTGTTGCCCGTGAAGTGTAGAATGCGTAGAATTTTTCTTCTGAATTTTTCGAATCAAAAGTTTTTTTTTTTTTTTCACCATGGCACCCGCCCGCGCACATGGTGGCACCTGTCCGCGCACATGGTGACACGGTTCCGCGCACAGGGGATGAGCAACATGACACACATGGCCGAGCTACGGGGCACACGTCTGCACACATCGGCGGGCACCATCCCGCACATTGACGGGCATCAAAGCATACGGATGAGCACCACCCGACACTCAACCGCGCACACGATCGACCACGACGGCGGCACATGGTGGCACCCGCCCGGGCACATGGTGGCACCTGTCCGCGCACATGGTGACACGGTTGTGCGCACAGGGATGAGCAACATGACACACATGGCCGAGCTACGGGCACACGTCTCACACATCGACGGCGGGCACCATCCCGCACATTGACGGGCATCAAAGCATACGGATGAGCACCACCCGACACGCAAACAGGCGACACGGGGTCGACCACCACGGGGCACACGACGGCGGGCCCTATGTCGCGCTTTTGTCGAACGGTAGACGGAGCACCATCGCGGACACGCTTTCGCCCAAATCGGGACGAACAACAGCGCTGCTTAGCCCGACCGTTTCAAAACCGACCGGGCGGAACCCGGTCGGGCACGGCGATCAAGGCGACGCTACGCACCGATCTCGTGGGCCGCTTCTCGTTTCATTTAAATGGGACATTAGACAGCACTTGTTACCGAGCCAAAGCTCGCCTCGACTGCCCTTGTGTCAGCGCAGCCTCCGCGCTTGCCCAGCAGCGCTCCGCCGCCCTCAAACGACTCCCCTATAGATGTCCCCGCAACTTTTTCCCTTGTCGTGAGCAATAGATACCGATTTTCCGAGGCGGTGGGAAAACTTTGTCGAATTTTTTTCTCTCTTCCCTGATTTTATCTTGGCCTGCAAAATTTACAGGATTGTTGCCCGTGAAGTGTAGAATCGAGAACTCTTTTTTCTTCTGAATTTTTCGAATCAAAAGTTTTTTTTTTTTTTTCACCATGGCACCCGCTCCGCGGCACATGGTGGCACCTGTCCGCGCACATGGTGACACGGTTCCGCGCACAGGGATGAGCAACATGACACACATGGCCGAGCTACGGGCACACGTCTGCACACATCGGCGGGCACCATCCCGCACATTGACGGGCATCAAAGCATACGGATGAGCACCACCCGACACTCAACCGCGCACACGATCGACCACGACGGCACACATGGTGGCACCCCGCCCGGGCACATGGTGGCACCTGTCCGCGCACATGGTGACACGGTTGTGCGCACAGGATGAGCAACATGACACACATGGCCGAGCTACGGGGCACACGTCTACACACATCGGCGGGCACCATCCCGCACATTGACGGGGCATCAAAGCATACGGATGAGCACCACTCCGACACGCAATCAGACGCACACGGTCGACTCACCACGGCACACACTAAGGGCCCTATGTCGCGCTTTGTCGAACAGAGACGAGCACCATCGCGGGACACGCCTGCTCAAATCGGGACGGAACATCGCGCTTCTAGCCCGACTTCGAAAACCGACCGGCGGAACCTGGTCGGGCACGGACGATCAGGCGACACGCATGACCGCATCCTGTGGGCCGCTCGCTTTCATTTAAATGGGACATTAGATAAGACTTGTTACCGAGCCAAAGCTCGCTCGATTGCCCCTTGTGTCCGCGGCAGCCTGCGCTCTTGCAGCCAGCCGCCCGAAGCCCCTCAAACGACTCCCCTATAGATGTCCTGGCAACTTTTTCCCTTGTCAGAGCAATAGATACCGATTTTCCGAGGCGGGGGGAAAACTTTGTCAATTTTTTTTTCTCTTCCCAGATTTTATCTTGGCCTGAAAATTTACAGGATTGTTGCCCGTGAAGTGTAGAATGCGAGAATTTTTTCTTCTGAATTTTTCGGAATCAAAAGTTTTTTTTTTTTTTCACCATGGCACCCGCCCGCGCACATGGTGGCACCTGTCCGCGCACATGGTGACACGGTTCCGCGCACAGGATGAGCAACATGACACACATGGCCGAGCTACGGGGCACACGTCTACACACATCGGCGGGCACCATCCCGCACATTGACGGGCATCAAAGCATACGGATGAGCACCACCCGACACTCAACCGCGCACACGGTCGACCACGACGGCACACATGGTGGCACCCGCCCGCGCACATGGTGGCACCTGTCCGCGCACATGGTGACACGGTTGTGCGCACAGGGGATGAGCACCATGACACACATGGCCGAGCTACGCGGCACACGTCTACACACATCGGCGGGCACCATCCCGCACATTGACGGGCATCAAAGCATACGGATGAGCACCACCCGACACTCAACCGCGCACACGGTCGACCACGACGGGACACATGGGGGGGCCCCCCCCCCGCACATGGTGGCGTCCGCGCACATGGTGACACGGTTGCGCGCACAGGGATGAGCACCATGACACACATGGCCGAGCTACGCGGCACGTCTACACACATCGGCGGGCACCATCCCGCACATTGACGGGCATCAAAGCATACGGATGAGCACCACCCGGACACTCAAACCGCGCACTGTGGTCGAGCACCACGGCACACGACGGCGCACATGGAAGGGCCTATGTCCCGGCTGTCTCGCACGCAGACGCAGCACCATCGCACACATGGAAGGGAACCATGGGACACACATCGCGCGCTTCAAAATTTTTTCTTCTTCTTCTTCTTTCTTCTTCTTCTTTCTTCTTGTGCTGCTGCACCAAGGCTGACCCCGTCAAAGCCGGGCCTAGAGCCCTGAAACTACTGCCCCTATAGATGTCCTCGCAACTTTTGCCTTGTCGGAGGAATAGATACTCATTTTCCGAGGGGGTGGGAAAACTTTGTCCAATTTTTTTCTCACTACCCAAATTTATCTTGGGCTGAAAATTTGCAGGATTGTTGCCCCGAAGTGTAGAATGCGAGAATTTTTCTTCCGAATATTTGGGGGTCAATTTTTTTTTCTTTTTTTCCTTTCTAGATAGGCTCAAAAATATCGCTCCATTTTTTTCCCCACTTCAGCGGAAAGTCATTTTGAGCTGAAATTTAGTACACAATCCTAATAAAACATATATAGTCCGAACATTTTTTGTTTGATTTTTTGTTTCATCTTGAACTAAAACGCCTCGTACATACCACCTCAACTTCTTTTGGTCCAGTGTGCATGAAGAATTATTTTGATGACATATAAAATTTATGGAATTTTTTCACACTGTGCACGCCCCGCGCCACGGAGCCGACACAGATGGGCCGCGGTTCCGCAATGCCGCGCCACCGTGCCCCCAATGAAGCTCCTCGGTACTGCACGGATGCGCCTCCCATCCGCACACGAATCCGCACCATTCAATACGATTGCGCACATAAATAGGCATCACGGCACGCATCTCGCGCGCACGGATGGGAACCATGGCACACGTCCGTGCACATGGTGGCACGCTGCGCAGGACAGGATGAGCACCATGGCACACATGGCAGAGCACCGGGCACACCTCTACGCACCTCGGCGGGCACCATCCCCCGCAGGGACGGGTATCATAGCATACGTGACGAGCACCGTGGCACACGGAAGAGCCTCCCATGGCACGCTTCGCGCAATCAGGGACGGGCGCCGGGTGGGACACGTCTGCGCACATCGGCGGCCACCATCCCGCACATGGACGGGTATCATAGCAACGGGTGAGCACCCCGTACGCTTCCGCGCACAGGGATGAGCACCGTGGCACACGTCCGCGCACATGGAAGAGCCCCTTGGGACACGCCTCGCGCGCATTAGCCGCCCCGGTGGCACTCATCGCCGCGCATGCACCGGCACGCCGTTGTTCTTGTATTTGTAACGCCTCATGGCAGGCAATTTTTCCACGTAACGCCCAAAGATTTTGGCTTTGCTTCGCCTAGGGCAATGCCATTGCCTGCATGGGCCTTGCGCTTTTCATCATTTCCCCCCAACCCTTCTCTCGAAAATATGGGGCGGGGGTGGAGAAGCATTTTTCCCCTTTTTTTTCCCCAACACTGGGTATTTTTCGAGTTACCCAAGTGTTGAGTAACTTCAACCTCCCATGCTAGAAACAAGATTTAATTAAGAGAGGTAAGGAGGGTGGGGGAGGTGGGACGAATCGAGTCGACAAAGGGCTAAATCTTCGAGGATCGTGGCAAAGAAGGGGCCACTCGCCCTTACAATACCCCGTCGCGTATTTAAGTCGCCTCGCAAAGGATTCTCACCCGCCGCCGATGGGAATCGGATTTCGGCAGCTCGACGAGTGCTCTTTCGCCCGACGGCTCGCCAACGACACGTGCCCTTGGGGGCCGAGGTGGCCCCTACCGCGGGTCGGGGTAAACGGACGCGTGCACACGCGCAGCTTTCTAGCCCTTGATTCGACTTAGGAGGCGTCAACACATAATCTCAACGCACGGTAGCTTCACACATCGGGCTTTTTCAACCAAGCGCGCACGACCAATCGTGCGAATCAAGTTCTCGCCTCGTACTCTAGGTTGAATTACTATTCGCGGCTACCGGCATCAAGAGGGTAAAACTAACCTGTCTCACGACGGCTCAAACCTGCACTCACGTTCCCTATCGCGGGTGAACAATCCAACACTTGGTGAATTCTCGTCTACAATGATAGGAAGAGCCGACATCAAGGATCAAAAAGCAACGCCGCTATGAACGCCACGCTACAAGCCGCTTATCCCCCGTGGGTAACTTTTCCCGACACCTCTAGCTTCAAATTCCGAAGGTCTAAAGGATCGTTAGGCCACGCTCACGGCTCGTATTCAGGGACCGAAATCAAAATCAAACGAGCTTTTACCCTTCTCGCTTCCACACGAGATTTCTGCTTCTCGTTGAGCTCATCTTAGGGACACCACGTATCTTTTAACAAAAGATGTGCCGCCTCACCCAAACTCCCCACTCCGACAATGTCTTCCGCCCTGACATCGCCGCCAAGCAACCTTTGGGTCCAAAAAGAGGAGCAGAGCCTCCCGCCTCCGATTCACGTAATAAGTAAAATAACGTTGAAAGTAGTGGTATTCTCACTTTCGCCCGAGGGCTCCCACTTATCCTACACCTCTCAAGTCATTTCACAAAGTCGGACTAGAGTCAAGCTCAACAGGTCTTCTTTCCACGGATTCGCGCTAAGCCCGCCTCCCGTCGTGGTTCTCGCTGGATGTAGACAGGGCACGGAATCTCGTTAATCCATTCATGCGCGCTCACTAATTAGATGACGAGGCATTCGCTACCTTTAAGAGAGTCATAGTTACTCCCGTTGCTTCGCCCCCGCGCTTGGTTCAATTTCTTCACTTTGACATTCGGAGCACTCGCGTAAATCACATTGCGTTAGCATCCGCAGGACCATCGCAATGCTTTGTTTTAATTAAAATGGATTCCCCTTGTCCCGTACTTCGGGCCTTCGAGTCGGGATCGTCTTTGACGCGCCGGAAGTGCCCCAAGGAGCCGCTCTAATCCGGTCTCCTGCCGGGCATCGCTGGCGGCCCGCTTCTCGCCAGCGGAGTAACAGGCAACTCGGCCGACTACTGACGGGTTCGACCTGGACCCCGTGCTCACCCTCCGAGCTAATCCTTTTCCCGAGGTTACTGATCCATTTGCGCGACTTCCCTCGCCTACATTGCTCCATCGACTGCAGGGTCGCTCACCTTGGAGACCGATGGGCGTTATGAGTACGACGGCGTGGATCGCACTCGGTCCTCCGAATTTCGCGTCACGGGCGCACCGACACTCGCGCGACGTGCAAGTGGCGCCTTTTCCACTACCGGACCCTACTCTCCTACCGAGCTGCTTCTGCGGTGGCGGGCAGTCAGCAAATGTAAAAGATAACTCTTCCCCGAGGCTCCCCGCCGATCGCCTTTCCGACTCTTGCCTGGCCAACCGCCACGTCCCGGTCAGAATTTTAACCCGATTCCTCGAGCACGCGCTCGAACGCGCTCACCTGCCGCTTCCCCGACCCTCAGGATCGACTAACCCATGTGCAAGTGCCGCTCACATGGAACCTTTCCCTCTTCGGCCTTCAAAGTTCTCATTTGAATATTTGCTACTACCACCAAGATCCGAGACTCGACGGCCCGCTCTCCGCCTCGCTCGCGCCCGAGTTTTGCAGCTCGACTCGGCCGCGCCTTCCTACTCATCGGGCTCTAGCACTTGCCCCGACGGCCGGGTATAGGTCGCGCGCTTGAGCGCCATCCATTTTCTGGGCTAGTTGATTCGGCATGAGTTGTTACACACTCCTTAGCCGGATTTCGACTTCTCATGACCACCGCCTCCTTGCCTTAATCGGACCAACACCCTTTGTGGTATCTAGGTTAGCGCGCAGCTAGGGCACCGTGAACCTGCCTCCGGCTCATCCCGCACGCTGGGCCTCCGCTTTACCAAAACGGCCCACTTGGAGCTCTCGATCCCGCGGGACGGCTCACCGAGCACCGCCTGGCCCTACCTATTTAAAGTTTGAGAACAGGTCGAGGCGTTGCGCCCGACGCCTCTAATCATCCGGGCCGTTTACCCGATAGAACTTCGTGACGCGAGCTCCACTTATCCCGAGGGAACTTCTGGAGGGAACCAAACTTACTAGACGGTTCGATTAGTCTTTCGCCTCTATACCCAAGTCGCATCGAACGATTTGCATCGCCAAGATCGGCCGAGGGGGCCTCCACCAGAGTTTCCTCCTGGCTTCGCCCCGCCTGTGCATAGTTCACCATCTTCGGTCTCCCGACAGATGCCTTCTCACTCAACCCTTCTCAAGAGATCAAGGCCTGGTCGACGGCACTCCTGGCCTGGGATCCCGCCAATCGGGCCTTCTTTGCGCCTTACGGTTTACTTCCTTCGCCTGGGCTGACCGCACACATGTCCGACTCCTTGGTCCGTGTTTCAAGACTCGGCCGAACGGGAACCCGCAGCCGACCGAGAGCACGCAGATGCTCGAGGCACGCCAAAAGTGGCGCGCACCGCCTCGCCACGATCAGCGACGGTCGCCTGCGGCATTTTTCAAATCCTCGCTTGCGGCCGCCCCAATCCGCGATCGGGGTCCACACCCCGAAGTCGATCGGGCGATCACCACCGCTCCACATCCGACCGGGGCGATCGCGCCGCTTCTATCCCGCTTCCTCCCGACAATTTCAAGCACTCCTTTTCGACTTCTTTCAAAGTCCTTTTCATCTTTCCTCGCGGTACTTGTTTGCTATCGGTCTCGCCCGTATTTAGCCTCGACGGAATTTTTACCGCCCGGACTGGCCGCATTCCCAAACAACCCGATCTCGGCCGCGACACTGCTGGTGCGACAGGTCCTGGGCGACGGACGCGGACTGCCACCTCTCCGTGCTCCCATTCCAGAGGACTTGTGCCTCGGTCCGGGCCACCGAGGACGCTTCTGTGCTACAACTAGACCGGCAGAGCGCTCCCGATTCTAAGTCGTTATTCTGTCATTCTACACTAGGGGAATCCTTGTTTAGCTTCCTTTTTCCTCCGCTTATTGATATGCTTAAACTCGCTGGTAGCCCCGCTCGACTCGGGTCGGCAATCGTTGGAATCGCCTCTGGTGAAGGACTCATCTCGGCACGCACGAGGTCCAAATGCTCTCTCGACGCAGTCTACGGCACCTCGTGACAATCTCGACGACCCACCACTTATCGCGACGTCCCGCGGCGTAGGGAACGTGCAGCCTGCCTAGCCGCAAACACTCGCACGGAAGCCAACTTCCGCCCCACGCCAAGGCCGCGCCCTTTCAGGATACGGGTGAGGGGAGGGGGGACGACGAATCGCGTGACGCCTGGGTACGCGCTCCTCACTCTAACGGCTTCGGGGCGCAATCTCATGCTCAAAGACTCTACGGTTCACTGGATTCTCGCAATTCACACCAACTATCAAGCAGCTTGCATGCTTCTTCATCGGCGCAAGCCTAGATATCTCATGCCGCAGAGTCAGTCGTATAAGATTGTTTTCTTTTGAGACCTTTATCCCTCGCAAGTGCGAGGATACACCGCGGAAGGCCATCCTCTATTTTGCTAGTCCCCGGCGCCTCCCGCCTCGGATTTTCGCTTTTCCATGCCTTCCGACGCGTCCCGCAACAACAATAATTAAGTGACCGACCGAGCAAGGGCGCAATCAACGCTTTATTATTTTCTTTAACGTGTTCGCAGGGTCATTCATTTGGAATGTGGATTCGATAATGATCCTTCCGCAGTTCACTCTTACGTAAACCTGTTGTTACGACTTCTCCTTCCCTCTAAATGATAAGGTTCGCCGGACTTCTCGCGGACGTCAGCGGGCGGCTGACTCGCCACGCCGCCTTATCCGAACACTTCACCGACCATCTAACTCCAGAGGGGAGCGATTCGGGCGGTGTGTACAAAGGGGCAGTGGACGTAGTGCAACGCGAGCCGATGACTGCGCTTGCTACTAGGAATTCCCCTCGTTGAAGACCAAGAATCGCAATGATCTATCCCCATCACGATGAAATTTCAAAGATTACCCGTGCTCTGGCTTCTGCCAAGGATAAAGACTCATTGAATCATCAAAGCGTAGGCGCGCCAGTAGCCCTGTAACATCTAAGGGCATTCACAGACCAAGTATCGGTCTCAAACTTCCGCTGCCTAAAAGGCCGTAGTCCTCTAAGAAGCTAGTCCATGTGAGGGATCCTCCGCATAGCTAGTTAGCAAAGCCGAGGTCTCGCTGTCGCAACGGAATTAACCGCATAAATCGCCTCCACCAACTAAGAACGGCCATGCACCACCACCCATAGAATCAAGAAAGAGCTCTCATCTATTAATCCTTACTATGTCCGACTCGTGCGTTTCCCCCTGCTGAGTCAAATTAGCCCGGTGCTCCACTCCCGTGGTGCCCTTTTCCACACCTTTAAGTTTCAAATTGCGACTATACTTCCCTAACCCAAAACTTTGATTTTTCATAAGGTGCCATGAGTCCTTAAGGCAACATCCGCCGATCCCTCGGGTCGGCATCAAGTGGCGGTTGAGACTAGATGGACGGTATCCGATCGTCTCGAGCCCCCAACTTTCGCTCTTGATTAATGAAAACATCCTTGGCAAATGCTTTCTAGCTTGTTCGGCCTTCATAAATCCAAGAATTTCACCGACTATGAAATACGTAACGTCACCCGTCCCTTCGCAATCATTACTCCGATCCCGGGCGCCAACAGAATAGGACCGAATCCTATGTTGTTATCCCATGCTAATGTATCCAGAGCGTGAAGCCGCTTTGAACACTCTAATTTCTTCAAAGTAACAGCCGTGAGGTACGAATTCCCGCCAATTAAGGCCGTGGGACGATCGGGCCGACAGTGGACGAGACGACACGTGCACACTGGCGTGACTCGGCCGACCAATCCCAAAGTCCAACTCACGAGCTTTTAACTCGCAAATAACTTAAATATACGCTTATCGAGCTCGGAATTACTGCGGTCACTGGCACCGATTTGCCTTCTCCAACGGATCCTCGTTAAGGGATTTAGGATTGTACTATTCCATTACTGCACTGTGGAGCTCCTAGGATGTTATTTATTGTCACTACCTCCCCGTGTCGACTGGTAATTGCTACCGCCGCTTTCCTTCGGATGTGGTAGCCGCCGTGCTCCTCCTAATCGAACCCTAATTTCTCCGTCACAACCCGTCAACACCATGGTAGGCCCCTATCCTACCATCGAAGTTGATAGGGCAGGAAATTTGAATGATGGCGTCGCGGCGACGCAGGCCGGGCGATCTCGTCCGAAAGTTATCATGAATCATCGGAAACAACGGCAAAAGAGCTCGCTACGGCTTTTTATCTAATAAATGCATCCTTCCGCTAAGTCGGGGTTTGTTGCACGATTAGCTCTAGAATTACTACGCGTTATCCGAGTAGTAGATACCATCAAACAAACTATAATCGATTTAATGAGCCATTCAGCAGCTCACCGTCTCAATTAGTTTATACTTACACACGCGATGTGCTTAATCTTTGAGACAAGCATACGACTCACCGGCAGGATCAACCAGTAGCATTCTCAACGACGCCAGCGCCCGCACCTCGCCGAAACCCGAAGCGGGAGCGCATACCGCGGATCGTGTTCGGGTCCATCTAATGATGCCGCGGCAAGTTGAGACGCCAACGCCTCAATGCTTTCCATATCCGAGAGTTTAAGTAAAGGCTCTGCTCACCACGACAACTGGGACGCGACTGTGGCTAAATGCACTTGCTACAAGTTTCGTGATCCCGCCTTCGACCAAAATCGGAGCACTAAACGAACGAGGGTCGCTGGGACAAAAATTGATGCCATCGTAGGTAGGCAACGCAAGAAACCGGGGGGGGGGCCCGCCAGGGGCTACGCCGCACTGAGCTAAAAATCAATCCACGTGAGAGGTGCGCCGCCGCTACCCGGCCAGGAATCGGACGCACCAACGCCAAGCACTCACTCATGCGCTCCGTAGACGAGACACATGCCTTCTGCGAAACAAGCTCGCACCTCAAAGAAACTGCTTCCGGCAAGAACGGCAACCAACTGGGAAACTTGCTAGCTCCCAACTGCGCTTAACGAACGCGAAAAAAGAAGAAGCGAACGAGGAATCCATGTCAGCACTTCGAACGGGAGAAAATCGAGTTTTGAATGCCAACGAGCGAGGGGGAACTTTCGTCACCAAGAAGAAAGAAATGGAGAATCATGTGCCGTAAACATGCTCTGACGGGACAACCTCGCCAGCGCGGGCACCGAGGGTCACGCCGTCCTCTGCGTTGAACGTGAGGAGACACGCTCCGATGGACAAGAACGAAAAGAAAGATTTTTTACATCCGGATACAAAACGAAGAAGATCAAACAAGTCGGGCAAAGGCGACTTCGCGTGATTTCAAGGACGCCCAAAAGTGTTGCTCCGACGCCTCAGCAAAACAAGCGCAACATCATCGTGCATTTCGATGGAACAAGACGCCCATGTCGATTCCTTTCAACGGGAGAAAATTCGAGTTTTGAACGCCAACCGAGCGAGGGGGAACTTATCGTCAAGAAGAAAGAAACGGAGCATCATGTCCTGAAACATGCTCTGGACGGGGATAACCTCGGCACAAGGCAACCGAGGGGTCACCGCCCCATAAGCAACCGGGGAGAGACACGATCATGGACATCAACGAAAGAAAGATTTTCTATATCGTACAAAACGGGAAGAAGACCGAACAAGACAAAGAACGACGCTTCTCTGAGTGCCAAAGACATGCCTGACGATGCGCGGGCAATACCAACATTTGTCGCATTTTGAATGGCACAAGATGTCAAAGGAGAGCAAGAATCACTTTCTAATCCAGAATAATAGATCCCATCTTTCAAAGAATAGACAAGATCTAGGTAGAAGGCACCAACGCCTGAATCCCGCTCCGAAAATCGCCCAAAACTATGTTGCCGCCGCAAGCAGGGGACTGCCACACACAACTCCTTGCATGTGCGATGTTATCGGTCATTTAAATCGTGGACATTAGACCGCACTTGTTATCGAGCCGGCGCGTCAGCTGACGCCTGTGTCAAGGTACGAAACAAGGCCGCGACTCGGGGCCGGCCGAAGCCCCTCAAACTCTTCCCCCTATAGATGTCCCCGCAACTTTTTTCCCTAATAAGAGCAATAGATACTCATTTTCCGAGTGTGGGAAAACTTTTTCGAATTTTTTTCTCACTACCAAGAATTTATCTGGCTGAAAATTTACAGGATTGTTGCCCGTGAAGTGTAGAATGCGTAGAATTTTTCTTCTTCTGAATTTTTCGGCTCAAAGAATGCGCACGGCGAAACCCGCAGAACCATGTCGACGGTAAGCGGCGTGGCGCTTATGCTCGCCGCGCCGCCACATCGTCGGCAAGAACATGGCACAAGTCGTCCATGGCGAACTTATGATTCGGGAGACAATCGAAGCTTAGACAATAATCGAGAGGTAGAACTTTTTAATGGTGGAAAGAATAGGAGAATCAGGAAAGAAACCTCGTCGGACGGGACAACCCGTAGCGCGCAAGGCAACGAGGGTCACGCTGTCCTAAGTACTTAATGAGGAGACACGCTCCATGGACAAGAACGAAAAAGAAAAGATCTTTTTACATCCGACACAAAACGGGCGAAGACCGAAAAAGTCGCAAAGGAGACTATCGCACAAAGGACGCCCAAAAGTGTTACCGACTGCCCAAGCAAACAAGCGCAACATCATCGGGCATTTCGATGGAACAAGACGGCGTTTGTCGAGCGCTCTCGTAACGGGAGAAAATCGGTTTTGAATGCCAACGAGCGAGGGAACTTATGGGTCAAGAAGAAAGAAATGGAGCATCATGTGCCGAACATGTCGGACGGACAACCGGGCCAAGCAAGTGCACCGAGGGTCACGCTGTCTGCAAGCGAATGAGGAGACACGCCCATGGACATCAACGAAAGAAAGATTTTCTATATCGGAACAAAACAAGAAGACCCAAGACAAAGAAAACGACGCCGAGTGCAAAGACATGATTTCCATGACACGGGCGGCCGCGCCTTCAACATTGTCGCATTTCGAATGGCACAAGATGTCAAAGGAGAGCAAGAATCACTTTCGAATCCGAGAATAATAGATCCCATCTTTCAAAGAATAGACAGAGTAGGTAGAAGGCACCAACCGCGAATCCCGTTCAAAAATCGCTCCAAAACTATGTTGCCGCGCCGCAGGGGACCGCGCATGGCTAACTCCTCTTCGCATGTGCGAATACATCGGGTCATTTAAATGGGGACATTAGGACAGCACTTGTTACCGAGCTTCAAGTCAGCTCTCGATCCGCTCCAGTTGGCGGCAGCCTGCGCCATTGGACTCACAATGGGTCAAGCCCTCAAACCTCTTTCCCTATAGGATGTCCTGCAACTTTTTCCCTTGTAAGAGCAATAGATACCGATTTTCCGAGAGGCGGGAAAACTTTGGTCGAATTTTTTCCTCTTCCTGCATTTTATCCCTTGGGCTGAAAATTTACAGGATTGTTGCCCGTGAAGTGTAGAATGCGTAGAATTTTTCTTCTGAATTTTTCGGAATCAAAAAGTTTTTTTTTTTTTTTCACCTGGCACCTGCCTGCGCACATGGTGGCACCGGTCCGCGCACATGGTGACACGGTTCCGCGCACAGGGATGAGCAACATGACACACATGGCCGAGCTACGGGCACACGTCTACACACATCGGCGGGCACCATCCCGCACATTGACGGGCATCAAAGCATACGGATGAGCACCACTCCGACACTCAACCGCGCACACGATCGACCACGACGGCACACATGGTGGCACCTGCCCGGGCACATGGTGGCACCTGTCCGCGCACATGGTGACACGGTTGTGCGCACAGGGATGAGCAACATGACACACATGGCCGAGCTACGGGGGCACACTGCCCACACACATCGGCGGGCACCATCCCGCACATTGACGGGCATCAAAGCATACGGATGAGCACCACCCGACACGCAATAGCGCACACACGGTCGGACCACCACGGCACGAACGCGGGCCCTATGTCGTCGCTTTTTGTCGAACAGAGACGCAGCACCATCGCGGGACACGCTCTGCTCAAATCGGGGACGGAACATCGCGCGTTTCTAGCCCGACTAAAAACCGACGGCGGAACGGCGGCGCCCGGCGCGTACGCACGCGCCATCCTCGTGGGCCGCCCCTCTTTCATTTAAATGGGACATTAGACAGCACTTGTTACCGAGAAAGCCAAGCTCGCCTCGACTGCCTTTGTGTCGCGGGCAGCCTGCGCCCTCTGCCCAGCCAGCCGCCCGGAAGCCTCCTCAAACGACTTCCCCTATAGATGTCCTCGGCAACTTTTTCCCTTGTCGGAGCAATAGATACCGATTTTCCGAGGCGGGGGGAAAACTTTGTCGAATTTTTTTCTCTCTTCCCAGATTTTATCTTGGCTCTGAAAATTTACAGGCATTGTTGCCCGTGAAGTGTAGAATGCGTAGAATTTTTCTTCCGAATTTTTCGAATCAAAAGACACTCATTTGTTCATCATCGCCGCGCACATGGTGGCACTCTGTCCGCGCACATGGTGACACGGTTCCGCGCGGGGATGAGCAAACATGACACACATGGCCGAGTCGCGACACACGTCTGCACACATCGGCGGGCACCATCCCGCACATTGACGGGCATCAAAGCATACGGATGAGCACCACCCGACACTCAACCGCGGACACGATCGACCACGACGGGCACATGGTGGGCCCCCCCGCCCGGGCACATGGTGGCACCTGTCCGCGCACATGGTGACACGGTTGTGCGCACAGGGGATGAGCAACATGACACACATGGCCGAGCTACGGGGCATCACGTCTACACACATCGGCGGGCACCATCCCGCACATTGACGGGCATCAAAGCATAACGGATGAGCACCACCCGACACGCAACAGACGCACACGGTCGGACCACCACGGCACACACACCGGCGGCCCTATGTCGCGCTTGTCGTAACAGAGACGCAGCACCATCGCTGACACGCCTGTTCAAATCGGGAGCGGAACATCGCCGCTGCTTAGCCCGACTAAAACCGACCGGCGGAACCTGGTCGGGCACGCGATCAGGGCGACGCGACGCACCGTCATCCTCGTGGGGCCGCCCTGCTTTTCATTTAAATGGGACATTAGATAGCACTTGTTACCGAGCCAAAGCTCGCCTCGACTGCCCTTTGTGTCGCGGCAGCTTCTGCGCTCTCTGCCTCAGCTGTGCTTCCTGAAGCCCCTCAAAACGACTTCCCTATAGATGTCCTCGGCAACTTTTCCTTGTCGTGAGCAATAGATACCGATTTTCCGAGGCGGCGGGAAAAACTTTGTCTGAATTTTTTTTTTCTCTTCCCAGATTTTATCTTGGCCTGAAAATTTTACAGGATTGTTGCCCGCGAAGTGTAGAATGCGAGAATTTTTCTTCTGAATTTTTTCGAATCAAATTTTTTTTTTTTTTTCACCATGGCACCCGCCCGCGCACATGGTGGCACCTGTCCGCGCACATGGTGACACGGTTCCGCGCACAGGGATGAGCAACATGACACACATGGGCCGAGCCCCGGGCACACGGGTCTGCACACATCGGCGGGCACCATCCCGCACATTGACGGGCATCAAAGCATACGGATGAGCACCACCCGACACTCAACCGCGCACACGATCGACCACGACGGCACACATGGTGGCACCCGCCCGGGCACATGGTGGCACCTGTCCGCGCACATGGTGACACGGTTGTGCGCACAGGGATGAGCAACATGACACACATGGCCGAGCTACGGGGCACACGTCTACACACATCGGCGGGCACCATCCCGCACATTGACGGGCATCAAAGCATACGGATGAGCACCACCCGACGCAAATACAGCGCACACGGTTCGACACCACCACGGCACACACGAAGCGGCCCTATGTCGCGCTTTGTCGAACAGAGACGAGCACCATCGCGGGACACGGCCTGCTCAAACCGGGACGGGAACATCGCGCGTTTCTAGCTCCGATTTTCAAACCGACCCGGGCGGAACCTCGGCCGGGCGCCGCCATCAGGCACCACACGCACCGATCCTCGTGGGCCGCCTGTTTCATCAAATGGGACATTAGACAGCACTTGTTACCGAGCCAAAGCTCGCCTCGGACTGCCCTGTGTCGCGGCAGCCTGCGCCTTTGCTAGCCAGCGCTGGCCGAAGCCCTCAAAACGACTCTCTATAGATGTCCTGGCAACTTTTTCCCTTGTTAGAGCAATAGATACCGATTTTCCGGGCGGTGGAAAAACTTTGTTCGAATTTTTTCTCTCTTCCCAGATTTTATCTTGGCCTGAAAATTTACAGGATTGTTGCCCGTGAAGTGTAGAATGCGTAGAATTTTTTCTTCTGAATTTTCTGGAATCAAAAGTTTTTTTTTTTTTTTTCACCATGGCACCCGCCCGCGCACATGGGTGGCACCTGTCCGCGCACATGGTGACACGGTTCCGCGCACAGGGATGAGCAACATGACACACATGGCCGAGCTACGGGGCACACGTCTGACACACATCGGCGGGCACCATCCCGCACATTGACGGGCATCAAAGCATACGGATGAGCACCACCCGACACTCAACCGCGCACACGATCGGACCACGACGGCCACATGGTGGCACCCGCCCGGGCACATGGTGGCACCTGTCCGCGCGACATGGTGACACGGTTGTGCGCACAGGGATGAGCAACATGACACACATGGCCGAGCTACGGGGCACACGCTCTACACACATCGGCGGGCACCATCCCGCACATTGACGGGCATCAAAGCATACGGATGAGCACCACCCGCACGCAATAGCGCAGACACCGGTCGACCACTGGCACACACGTAGCGGCCCTATGTCGGCGCTTTTGTCGAACAGAGACGAGCACCATCGCGTGGACACGCCCGCTCAAATCGGGACGGAACATCGCGCGCTTCTAGCCCGACTTTCTTGAAAACCGACCACCGGGGGGAACCTTCGGTCGGGCACGGCGATCGGTGCGACGTTACGCACCAGCATCTCGTGGGCCGGCTTCGTTTCCATTTAAATGGGACATTAGACAGCACTTGTTACCGAGCCAAAGCTCGCCCCGGACTGCCCTTGTGTCGCGGTGGCCTGCGCGCCTTGCCCAGCCAGCGCCGTCAAGCCCTCAAACGACTTCCCTATATAGATGTCCTGGCAACTTTTTCCCTTGTCGTGAGCAATAGATACCGATTTTCCGAGGCGGTGGGAAAACTTTGTCGAATTTTTTTCTCTCTTCCCAGATTTTATCTTGGCCTGAAAATTTACAGGATTGTTGCCCGTGAAGTGTAGAATGCGAGAATTTTTCTTCTGAATTTTTCGGAATCAAAAGTTTTTTTTTTTTTTTTTCACCATGGCACCTGCCCGCGCACATGGTGGCACCTGTCCGCGCACATGGTGACACGGTTCCGCGCACAGGGATGAGCAACATGACACACATGGCCGAGCTTCGGGGCACACGTCTGCACACATCGGCGGGCACCATCCCGCACATTGACGGGCATCAAAGCATACGGATGAGCACCACCCGACACTCAACCGCGCACACGATCGACCACGACGGCACACATGGTGGCACCCGCCCGGGCACATGGTGGCACCTGTCCGCGCACATGGTGACACGGTTGTGCGCACAGGGATGAGCAACATGACACACATGGCCGGGCTACGGGGGCACACGTCTACACACATCGGGCGGGGACCATCCCGCACATTGACGGGCATCAAAGCATACGGATGAGCACCACCCGACACGCAAACAGCGCACACGGTCGCACCACCACGGCACACACGTAAGGGCTCCTATGTCGCGCTTTGTCGAACGTAGACGCAGCACCATCGCGGGACACGTCTGCTCAAATCGGGACGGAACATCGCCGCTTCTTAGGCCCGACTAAAAACCGACCGGGCGGAACCTGGTCGGGCACGGCGATCGCGGCGACGCTACGCACCGTGATCCCGGGGGGCCGCCTCGTTTTCATTTAAATGGGACATTAGACAGCACTTGTTACCGAGCCAAAGCTCGCTCGGACTGCCCTTGTGTCGCGGCAGCCTGCGCTCTTGCTCCAGCCAGCGCCGCCGGCCCTCAAACGACTTCCCTATAGATGTCCTGCAATCTTTTTCCCTTGCCGAGCAATAGATACCGATTTTCCGAGGCGGTGGGAAAACTTTGTCGAATTTTTTTCTCTCTTCCCAGATTTTATCTTGGCCTGAAAATTTACAGGATTGTTGCCCGTGAAGTGTAGAATGCGTAGAATTTTTCTTCTGAATTTTTCGGAATCAAAAGTTTTTTTTTTTTTCACCATGGCCCGCCCGCGCACATGGGGCCCGTCCGCGCACATGGTGACACGGTTCCGCGCACAGGGATGAGCACATGACCAACAATCCCGCAATTGACGGGCATCAAAGCATACGGATGAGCACCCGACACTCAACCGCGCACACGGTCGACCACGACGGCACACATGGTGGCACCCGCCTCGCGCACATGGTGGCACCTGTCCGCGCACATGGTGACACGGTTGTGCGCACAGGGATGAGCACCATGACACACATGGCCGAGCTACGCGGCACACGTCTACACACATCGGCGGGCACCATCCCGCACATTGACGGGCATCAAGCATACGGATGAGCACCACCCGACACTCAACCGCGCACACGGTGGCACCCCGCGCACATGGTGACACGTTGTGCGCACAGGGATGAGCACCATGACACACATGGCCGAGCTACGCGGCACACGCCTACACACATCGGCGGGCACCATCCCGCACATTGACGGGCATCAAAGCATACGGATGAGCACCACCCGACACTCAACCGCGCATAGGGTCGAGCACCACGGCACACGACGGCGCACATGGAAGGGCATGTCCTGCCAGCTGTCCCGCACGGAGACGAGCACCATCGCACACATGGAAGGGAACCATGGGACACACATCGCGCTTTCAAAATTTTTTTCTTTCTTTCTTCTTCTTCTTCTTCTTCTTCTTGTGCCAAGGCAGCCTGCGCTCGCGACTCCACAGCGCTGGGCCGGAGCCCTGAAACTACTGCCCCTCTATAGATGTCCTGGCAACTTTTTGCCTTGTCGTAGGAATAGATACTCATTTTCCGAGGGTGGGGGGAAAACTTTGTCCAATTTTTTTCTCACTACCTGAATTTATCTTGGGCTGAAAAATTTGCGGGATTGTTGCCCCCGAAGTGTAGGAATGCGTAGAATTTTTTCTTCCGAATATTTGGGGGTCAATTTTTTTTTTTTTTTTTTTTTTTCCCGAGATAGCCCCAAAAAAATCGTCCATTTTTTTTTTCCCCCCTTGCAGGAAAGTCATTTTGAGCTGAAATTTAGTACACAATCCTAATAAAACATATATAGTCCGAACATTTTTTGTTTGATTTTTTGTTTCATCTTGAACTAAAACGCTCAGTACATACCACCTCAACTTCTTTGTCCAGAGGTGCATGAAGAATTATTTTGATGACATATAAAATTTATGGGAATTTTTCACACCTGTGCACGCCCGCGCACTCGGAGCCGACACAGATGGGGCCGCGGTTCCGGAATGCCGCGCCACCGTGGCCCCAATGAAGCCTCGGCACTGCACGGATGCGCTCCCATCCCCGCACACGAATCCGGCACCATTCAATACGACAGGCACATAAAGTAGCATCACGGCACGCATCCGCGCGACGGAGGGGAACCATGGCACACGTCCGTGCACATGGTGGCACGTCTCGCGCGACAGGGATGAGCACCATGGCACACATGGCGGCACACGGCCGGCACACCTCTACGCACCTCGGCGGGCACCACCCACCCGGCACGGGAGGCGGGTATCATAGCATACGGACGAGCACCGCGGGCACACGGAAGAGCCCCCATGGCACTCGCTTCGCGCAAGGGATGGGCGCCGGGGACACGTCTGCGCACATCGGCGGCCACCATCCCGCACATGGACGGGTATCATAGCAAACGGGGGGTGACACCCCTGGTACGCTTCCGCGCACCAGGGATGAGCACTCGTGGCACACGTCCGCGCACATGGAAGAGCCCTGGGGACACGTCTCGGGCGCATTAGCCGCCCGGTGGCACTCATCGGCGCTGGCATGCATCGGCACGCCAGTTGTTCTTGTATTTGTAACGCTCTCATGGCAGCAATTTTTCCACGAATAACGCCCAGCATTTTGGCTTTGCTCGCCTAGGGCAATGCCATTGCCCGTGCATGGGCCTTGCGCTTTTTCATCATTTCCCAACCCTTCTCTCAAAATATGGGGCGGGGGTGGAGAAGCATTTTTCCTTTTTTTTCCCCAACACTGGGTATTTTTGAGTTACCCAAGTGTTGGGTAACTTCGAACCTCCCCGGCTAGAAACAGGATTTAATTAAGAGAGGTAAGGAGGGTGGGGAGGTGGGACGAATCGAGTCGACAAAGGGCTAAATCCTCGAGGATCGGTGGCAAAGGAAGGCCACTCGCCTCTTACACCCCCGTCGCCGTATTTAAGTCGGTCCGCAGCGAAGGATTCTACTCCGCCGCCGATGGGAATTGTATTTCCAAGGCAGCCCGATGTGAGCTCTTTTCCGCCCGACGGCTTGGGCTAACGACACGTGCCCTTGGGGCCGAGGCGGCCCCATCGCGGGTCGCTAAACGTACGGGCAGCACACGCGTTTTAACTTTAGCCCGGATTCGACTTCAGAGGCTGTCTGCCATAATCCAACGCACGCAGAGCTCCACACGACCGCTTTTCAACCAAGCGCGATGACCAATTGTGCGAATCAAATCCGTTCCTCTCGTACTTCGAGGTTGAATTACTATTCATGGCTACTGGCATCAGCAGAAGGTAAAAACTAACCTGCCTCACGACGGTCTAAACCCACCACGCTCCCTATTGGCGGGTGAACAATCCAACACTTGGTGAATTCCCGCTTCACAATGATAGGAAGAGCCGACATCGAAGGATCAAAAAGCAACGCCGCTATGAACGCTGATGCTGCCGTGCTTTATCCCCGTGGTAACTTTTCCGACACCTCTAGCTTCAAATTCAAGGTCTAAAGGATCGCGTAGGGCCACGCTTTTCACGCGCTCGTACCAGACTGGAAATCAAAATCAAACGAGCTTTTACCCTTCGTTCCACACGAGATTGCCTGAGCTCATCTTAGGACACCCGCTGTTATCTTTTAACGTACGTGCCGCCTCACCCAAACTCCCCACCCGACAATGTCTTCCGCCTTGATCGCCGCCGAAGCAACCTTGGGTCCAAAAAGAGGAGCAGAGCCCCGCCTCCGATTCACGTAATAAGTAAAATAACGTTGCTAGTAGGAGCCACTTTCGCCCGAGGGCTCCCACTTATCCTACACCTCTCAAGTCATTTCACAAAGTCTACCAGAGTCAAGCTCAACAGTGGTCTTCTTTCCCCGCTGACTTCGCCAAGCCCGCTCCTCGGGTCAGTGGTTTCACTGGATAGTAGAGTGTGACGTTGGGAATCTCGTTAATCCATTCATGCGCGTCACTAATTAGACGTACGAGGCATTTCGCTACCTTAAGAGAGTCATAGTTACTCCCGCCGCCGTTTACCCGCCACTGCTGTCAATTTCTTCACTTTGACATTCGTGGAGCATCAGGGCGTAAATCACATTGCGTTAGCATCCCAGTAGGGACCATCGCAACTGCTTTGTTTTAATTAAACAAATGATTCCCTTGTCCTGCATCACTTGAATTGACCGCTCGGGACGCTTCTCGGGGAAGCGCCCTCGAAGGAGCCGCTCCTAACTGGCCCTCGCCGCACGCGGCGACCCGCCTCGCTCGCGGAGCAGCTCGAGCAGTCCGCCGACAGCCGACGGTTCCGGACTGGGACCCCGCCTACCCGTGGAGCCAATCCTTTTCCCCGAGGTTACTGGGATCCATTTGCCGACTTCCTCGCTTTCTACATTGTTCCATCGACCAGAGGCTGCTCACCTTGGAGACCCGATGCGGTTATGAGTACGACCGGGCGTGGACGGCACTCGGGTCCTCCCGAATTTCGGGGCGGCCGCCTGGGCGCACTCATCCACCACGCGACGTGGCTCTTCTCACCGCCGGACTTACCCCACTGGAGCCGCTTCCTGTGGTGGGCAGGTCGTTAAAACGAAAAAGATAACTCTTTCCCGAGGCCCCCCGACGCCCCGACTCAACGCTAAGCCGCCAACCGCCACGTCCCGCTTCGCCAGAATTTTAACCCCGATTCCCTTTCGAGCATCGCGCGAACGCGCCATCTGTAAAGCCTCCCCGACCCTTAGATCGACTTAACCATGTGCAAGTGCCGTCACATGGAACCTTTCCTCTTCGGCCTTCAAAGTTCTCATTTGAATATTTCATACTACCACTAAGATCTCGACACCGACGTGCCAGCTCCCGCCGCTCAAGGCTTCGCGGAAGTTTATGAAATACCGCTCCAAGCCCTCCTACTAGTGGCTTCAGCACTCGCCTTCCCGACGGCCGGGTAGGCCTCGCGCGCGAGCGCCATCCATTTTCTGGGGCTAGTTGATTCGGCAGTGAGTTGTTACACACTCCTTAGCGGGATTTCGACTTCCATGACCACCGTCCCATTGCCTTAATCGACTCAACACCCTTTCGGTATCTAGGTTAGCGCGCAGCTTAGGCACCGTAACCCGGCTTCCGGCTCATCCCGCACGCGGCCTCGTTACTTCAAAACGGCTCCACTGGGAGCTCCGACTCCGTGGACGGCTCACCGGAGCACCCGCCTGGCCCTACCTATTTAAAGTTTGAGAATAGGTCGAGGGCCGTCGCGCCCGACGCCTCTAATCATCGGGGTTTTTACCCCGATAGAATCCCGCACGCGAGCTCCAAATATCCCGAGGGAAACTTCTGAGGGAACCATCTACTAGACGGTTCGATTAGTCTTTCGCCCTATACCCAAGTCGATCTAACGTTAGACGGTGCGTCAAGATCGCGCCGGCCTCCACCACCAGAAGCTCTCGGCTTCGCCCGCCTCTGCATAGTTCACCATCTTTTCGGGTCCCGACAGTATGCTCACTCTCGAACCCTTCTCAAGAGATCAAGGCTCTGGCCGACGTGTGCACCCCCGCTTCTGGGATCCCGCCAATCGGCCTTCCTTCGCCTTACGGCATTTCTCGCCCGCTGACTCGCACACATGTCGACTCTTGGTCCGGGTGTTTCAAGACGGTCGAATCGGGAACCCGCAGCCAAGACCGAGAGCACGCAGATGCCGAGGCACGCTCAAAAGGCGCGCGGCATCGCTCTCGCCACGATCGTGGCGACGGCGCTCTGTGGCATTTCTTCACCCTCGGCTTTGCGCTCGCCGTCCCAACTGCGCATCGTCCACACCTGAGTCGACTCATGACCAGCTTGTCACCGCTCTCCACATCCGACCGGGCGCATCGCCGCCCCCATCCGCTTCCTCCCGACAATTTCAAGCACTCTTCGACTCTCTTTTCAAAGTCCTTTTCATCTTTCCTCGCTGACTTGTTCGCTACTCCGCCTCTCGCCCGTATTTAGCCTCGGGACGGGGAATTTACCGCCCGATTAGTGGCCGTATTCCCAAACAACCCGACCTCGGCCGACACTGCGGGTGCAGGGACAGTGGTCCCAAAGACGACGGGATCAGGCTACCCTCTCCGGTGGCCCCATTCCAGAGGACTTGTGCTCGGGTCCGCCACCGAGGACGCTTTCTCTGTGCTACAATTCAGACGGCCAGAGCGCCCGATTCTAAGCTCGTTATTCTGCCGTTCGCCAAGCATTAGTGGGAATCCTTGTTAGCTTTCTTTTCCTCCGCTTTATTGATATGCTTAAACTCGGGTAGCCCCCCCGACTCCTGGGTCGTCACCGTTGAATCGCCTCCTCATGAAGGACTCATTCTGCACGCACAGTGGTCCAAATGCTTTCTCGACGCAGCCTGTGCCTCAAGAATCGCGGACAATCTCGGGACGACCACCACTTATCGCGGGACGCCCCGCGAGTAGGGAACCGTGGTCTTCGTGCTAGCCGCAACACCGCACGGGAAGCCAACTTCCGCCCCCCACGCTAAGGCCCGCCCTTTCAGATACGGGTGAGGGGAGGGGGGGACGACGCAATGCGTGACGCCTGTGGGGGGAGACGTGCCTCGGCTCCTAACGAAGCCGGCGCAACTTCAATGCTCTCAAAGACCCCACGGTTCACGCGGATTCCCCCGTAATCTACACCCAACTATCGCAGTTTGCTACGCTTCTTCATCGATGCGAGAGCCTAGATATCCGCTGGGTTGAGAGTCGTCAGATAAGATTGATTTTCTTTTGAGACCCTTTAATCCCCGCGGCGAGGATACACTCGGGAAGTGCCATCCTCTATTTTGTCTCACGCTTCCTCGCTACCCGGGGATTTCGCTTTTCCATGCTCGACGCCATCCCGCGAATAACAAATAATTAAGTGACCGATCGAGCAAGGGGCGCAAATAACGCTATTATTTTCCGAACGTGGTTCGCAGTGTCATTCATTCGGGAATGTGGATTCGATAATGATCCTTCGCGCAGTTCACCCTACGGAAACCTTGTTACGACTTCTCCTTCCTCTAAAATGATAAGGTTCAGCTGACTCTTCGCGACGTCGTGAGCGGGGCCGACCGCTTCACGCCGCCGCTATCCGAACACTTCACCGACCATTCAATCGGTAGGGAGCGACGGGCGGTGTGTACAAAGGGGCAGACGTAGTCAACGCGAGCCAACGACTCGCGCTTACTAGGAATTCCTCGTTGAAGACCAAGAATCGCAATGATCTATCCCCATCACGATGAAATTTCAAAGATTACCCGTGCCTCGCTTCGCCAAGGATAAAGACTCATTGAATACACGTAGACAGCGCGCGGGGGCCCTGTAACATCTAAGGGCATCACAGGTACTAAGTATCACCCTCAACTTCCGCGGCCTAAAAGGCCGTAGTCCCTCTAAGAAGCTAGCCGCGGAGGGATCCTCCGCATAGCTAGCGAAGGAGCCGAGGTCTCGTCACGCAACTAATTAACTGCATAAATCCGCTCCACCAACTAAGAACGGCTACGCACCACCACCCATAGAATCAAGAAAGAGCTCTCGCCCTCACCAACCTTACTATGTCCTGACTCCGGTAAGTTTCCCCGTGTCGAGTCAAATTAAGCCGCAGGCTCCACTCCTCGCGGTGCCCTTCCCCCGTCAATTCCTTTAAGTTTCCAGCCTTGCGACTATACTCCCCGAACCCCAAAAAACTTTGATTCTCATAAGCGGTGCCGCTGAGTCCCTTAAAGCAACATCCGCCGATCCCCGGTCGGTATCACATGCGGTCGAGACTAGGACGGTATCCGATCGCCTCGAGCCCCCAACTTTCGCTCTTGATTAATGAAAACATCCTTCGCAAATGCTTTGCTAGCTTGTTCGTCTTTCATAAATCCAAGAATTTCACCTCCGACTATGAAATACGAACGCCTGACCGTCCTCGTTAATCATTACTCCGATCCCCGAAGGCCAACAGATCAGGACCGAAATCCTATGTTGTTATCCCATGCTAATGTATCCAGAGCGTAGGTTTGCTTTGAACACTCTAATTTCTTCAAAAGTAACAGGGCCGAGGCACGACTCCGCCAATTAAGGCCGAGGAGCGTATCGCCGATGTGGAGTGGACGAGACGACCGGCACACTCAAGGCTGGACTCGCCGACCAATCCCAAAGTCCAACTACGAGCTTTTTAATCGCGAAATAACTTAAATATACGCTATCGAGCTGGAATTACCGCGCCGCACTGGCATCATTTCCCTCCAAACGGATCCTCGTTAAGGGATTTAGATTTGCACTATGCTCCAATTACCGTGATCTCAGAGCCCGGTATTGTTATTTATTGTCACTACCTCCCCGTGTCGATCGCACTGGCGCTACTCGCCGCCCTTTGACGTGGGTAGCCGTCTCTGCTCCTCCCGAATCGAACCCTAATTCTCCGTCACCCGCCACCACTCATGGTAGCCCCTATCCTACCATCGAAAGTCGATAGGGCGGAAATTTGAACGATGCGCCGGCACGCAGGCTGGGCGATCCGCCGAGTTATCATGAATCATCAAAACAACCGGCAGAGCCCGCCGACTTTTTTATCTAATAAATGCATCCCTTCCGTAAGCTCGGGTTTGTCGCACGATTAGCTCTAGAATTACTACGGTTATCCGAGTAGTAGATACCATCAAACAAACTATAATCGATTTAACGAGCCATTCGCAGCTTCACCGCCCGAATTAGTTCATACTTACATACGCACGGCTTAATCTTTGAGACAAGTATACGACTCACCGGGCAGGATCAACCGTAGCATTCCCTCAACGACGCTACGCCCGCACTCGGCCGAACCGAGGCGGAGCGACAATGGCATCGGTCGGTCGGTCCATCTAACGCATGCTTGGGCAAGGATGAGACGTCAACGCCCTCAATGCTTTCCATATCCGAGAGTTTGCTAGTCGTTCTGCTTCACCACGACAGCCTCGGACGCGACGTGGCTACTGCACTGCTGCTGCTCAGATTCCGCCCGACCAAAACCGGGAGCACTAAACGAACGCAGGTCGCTGGGACAAAAACAGATGCCATCGTAGGTAGGCAACGCAAGAAACCGGTCTCGCCAAGGGGCTACGCCGGACTTCGAGCTAAAACCAATCCACGCGGAGAGGTGCGCCTGTCATGGTACTAAGGTGGAATCGACGCACCCTCGAACGCTAAGCACTCACTTACGCGCGTAACGATATGACACATGCCGGCAAACAAGCCGCACTTCAAAGAAACCGCTCTCGCAAGAACGGCAACCAACTGGGAAACTTGCTAGCCTAACCGCGGCGCTCGAATCTAACGCGTGAAAAGAAAAGGCGAACGAGGAATCCATGTCGAAAGCACTTCCGAACGGGAGAAAATCGAAGCCAACGCCAACGGGAGCGGGAACTTATCGCCGGCCAAGAAGAAAGAAATGGAGAATCATGTGCCGAAACATGTCTGACGGGGACAACCCGCCACAAGGCACCGAGGGTCACGCCGTCTGCAAGTTAACGAGGAGACACGCCCATGGACAGCAACGAAAGAAAGATTCTTTACATCCGACACAAAACGAAGAAGATCAAACAAGTCGGGCAAAGGCGACTCGCATCGCTAAGGATCGCCCAAAAGTGTTGCCGACGCCTGCCAAAATATAAGCGCAACATCATCGTGCATTTTACGGAACAAGACGCCCATGTCGACGCACTTCTCCGAACGGGAGAAAATCGGTTTTGAATGCCAACGAGCGAGGGAACTTATTGGTCAAGAAGAAAGAAATGGAGCATCATGTGCCGTAAACATGCCTGACGGGACAACCTCGCCACAAGCGCACCGAGGGTCACGTCTCCGGCAAGCGAACGAGGAGACACGTACATGGACATCAACGAAAGAAAGATTTTCTATATCGCATAAAAACGAAGAAGACCGGAACAAGACAAAGAACGACGCTCGAGTGCCAAAGACAACGCTCGATCGCTCACGGCAGCTGCCCAACATTGTCGTGCATTTTGAATGGCACAAGATGTCAAAGGAGAGCAAGAATCACTTTCGTAATCCGTGAATAATAGATCCCATCTTTCAAAGAATAGACAAGACTAGGTAGAAGGCACCAACGCGAATCCCGCTCCGAAAAAATCGCCCAAAACTATGCGTCGGCGCCGCAGGGGACCGCGCGCGACAACTCCTGCATGTGCGATGTTATCGGGTCATTTAAACGGGACATTAGATCGCACTTGTTATCGAGCCGAAGCTCGCCTGATCGCCTTCAGAAGCCACGGGCAATTACAAGGCCGTGGACTCGCAAACAGCTGGCCGAAGCTCCTCAAACTCTTCCCCCCTATAGATGTCCCGCAACTTTTTCCCTAATAAGAGCAATAGATACTCATTTTCCGAGGCGGTGGGAAAACCCTTTTTCGAATTTTTTTCTCACTACCAAGAATTTATCTCGCTGAAAATTTACAGGATTGTTGCTCCGTGAAGTGTAGAATGCGAGAATTTTTCTTTTCGAATTTTTCGGGCTCAAAGAATGCCACGGCGAAACCTGCAGAGAACTATGTCGACCGGCGCGTGGGCGCCACGCCGTGCCGCCACATCGCTCGGGCAAGAACATGGCACAAGTCGTCCATGGCGAGAACTTATGATTGGGAGACAATCGAGTTTAGACAACGAACGAGAGAAGGAACTTTGCCGACAGGGAAAGAATAGGAGAATCCTCGGAAAGAAACTTGCTCGGACGGGACAACCTAGCGCGCAAGGCAACGAGGGGTCACGTCGTCCGGCAAGCGAATGAGGAGACACGTCCATGGACAGCAACGAAAGAAAGATCTTTTACATCCGACACAAAGCAGAAGACCGGAACAAGTCGGCAAAGGAGACTATCAGTACAAAGGACGCCAAAAAGTGTTGCTGACGGCCCAAAGCCAAGCGCAACATCATCGGGCATTTCGATGGAACAAGACGCCCATGTCGAGCACTTGAATGGGAGAAAATCGAGTTTTGAATGCCAACGAGTGAGGGAACTTATGGGCCGAAGAAGAAAGAAATGGAGCATCATGTGCCAGGAAACATGTCGGACGGGACAACACTGGGCCACAAGGCACCGAGGGTCACGTCGTCCGGCAAGCGAATGAGGAGACACGTCCATGGACATCAACGAAAGAAAGATTTTCTATATCGAACAAAGCGAAGAAAGCCGAACAAAGCAACAACGACGCCTCGAGTGACAAGACACGCGACGACGCTGCCGCCTCGCGCCAACATTGTCGGGCATTTGGAATGGCACAAGATGTCAAAGGAGAGCAAGAATCACTTTCGGAATCCAGGAATAATAGATCCCATCTTTCAAAGAATAGACAGAGTAGGTAGAAGGCACCAACGGCGAATCCCGTTCGAAAAATCGTTCCAAAAACTATGTTGCCGCGCGCAGGCGGGACGCGCGACAACTCCTTGCATGTGCGACGTTATCGGGTCATTTAAATGGGACATTAGACAGCACTTGTTACCGAGCCAAAGCTCGCCTGCCGCCCTGTGCGTGTGCGGCGCGGCTGCCGCTCGTGACCCCCGGCGCGGGGCAAGCCCTCAAACTCTTCCCCTATAGATGTCCCGGCAACTTTTTCCCTTGTAAGAGCAATAGATACTGATTTTCCGAGGCGGTGGGAAAACTTTGTCGAATTTTTTCTCTCTTCCCGGATTTTATCTTGGGCTGAAAATTTACAGGATTGTTGCCGTGAAGTGTAGAATGCGTAGAATTTTTCTTCTGAATTTTTCGGAATCAAAGTTTTTTTTTTTTTTCACCATGGCACCCGCCCGCGCACATGGTGGCACCTGGTCCGCGCACATGGTGACACGGTTCCAGCGCACGGGGATGAGCAACATGACACACATGGCCGAGCTACGGGGCACACGTCTACACACATCGGCGGGCACCATCCCGCACATTGACGGGCATCAAAGCATACGGATGAGCACCACCCGACACTCAACCGCGCACACGATCGACCACGACGGCACACATGGTGGCACCCGCCCGGGCACATGGTGGCACCTGTCCGCGCACATGGTGACACGGTTGTGCGCACAGGGATGAGCAACATGACACACATGGCCGAGCTACGGGGCACACGTCTACACACATCGGCGGGCACCATCCCGCACATTGACGGGCATCAAAGCATACGGATGAGCACCACCCGACACGCAACAGCGGCACACGGGCGGACCACCACGCACACACGAAGGGCCCTATGTCGCGCTTTGTCGAACAGAGACGAGCACCATCGCGGGACACGCGTCTGCTCAAATCGGGGACGGAACATCGCGGCTTTCTAGGCCCGGACGAAAACCGACCGGGCGGAACCTGGTCGGGGCACGGCGACGTGCGCGACGTTACGCCCCGCATCCTGTGGGCCGCTCTCGTTTCATTTAAATGGGACATTAGACAGCACTTGTTACCGAGCCAAAGCTCGCCTCGGACTGCCCTTGTGTCGCGCGGCAGCCTGCGCTTGCCGCCCAGCCAGGCGGCCGAAGCCCCTCAAACGACTCCCCCTATAGATGTCCTGGCAACTTTTTCCCTTGTCGAGCAATAGATACTGATTTTCGAGGCGGTGGGAAAACTTTGTCGAGATTTTTTCTCTCTTCCCGGATTTTATCTTGGCCTGAAAATTTACAGGATTGTTGCCCGTGAAGTGTAGAATGCGTAGAATTTTTCTTCTGAATTTTTCGGAATCAAAAGTTTTTTTTTTTTTTTCACCATGGCACCCGCCCGCGCACATGGTGGCACCTGTCCGCGCACATGGTGACACGGTTCCGCGCACAGGGATGAGCAACATGACACACATGGCCGAGCTACGGGACACACGTCTACACACATCGGCGGGCACCATCCCGCACATTGACGGGCATCAAAGCATACGGATGAGCACCACCCGACACTCAACCGCGCACACGATCGACCACGACGGCACACATGGTGGCACCCGCCCGGGCACATGGTGGCACCTGTCCGCGCACATGGTGACACGGTTGTGCGCACAGGGATGAGCAACATGACACACATGGCCGAGCTACGGGGGCACACGTCTACACACATCGGCGGGCACCATCCCGCACATTGACGGGCATCAAAGCATACGGATGAGCACCACCCGACACGCAACAGCGCACACGGTCGACCACCACGGCACACACGAAGGGCCCTATGTCGCGCTTTGTCGAACAGAGACGAGCACCATCGCGGGACACGTCTGCTCAAATCGGGGACGGAACATCGCGCGTTTCTAGCCCGACTTTCGAAAACCGACCGGGCGGAACCTGGTCGGGCACGGCGACTGTGCGACGTTACGCACCGCATCCTGTGGGCGCGCCCTCGTTTCATTTAAATGGGACATTAGACAGCACTTGTTACCGAGCCAAAGCTCGCCTCGGACTGCCCTTGTGTCGCGGCAGCCTGCGCTCTTGCCCAGCCAGCGCTCGGCCGAAGCCCCTCAAACGACTCCCCCTATAGATGTCCTGGCAACTTTTCCCTTGTCGGAGCATAGAACTGATTTTCCGCGGACACCGGTGCACCATGCGCGGGCGGGTGCCATGGTGAAAAAAAAAAACTTTTGATTCCGAAAAATTCAGAAGAAAAATTCTACGCATTCTACACTTCACGGGCAACAATCCTGTAAATTTTCAGGCCAAGATAAAATCTGGGAAGAGAGAAAAAATTCGACAAAGTTTTCCCACCGCCTCGGAAAATCAGTATCTATTGCTCTGACAAGGGAAAAAGTTGCCAGGACATCTATAGGGGGAGTCGTTTGAGGGGCTTCGGCCGAGCGCTGGCTGGGCAAGAGCGCAGGCTGCCGCGACACAAGGGCAGTCCGAGGCGAGCTTTGGCTCGGTAACAAGTGCTGTCTAATGTCCCATTTAAATGAAACGAGGGCGGCCCACAGGATGCGGTGCGTAACGTCACGCAGTCGCCGTGCCCGACCAGGTTCCGCCCGGTCGGTTTTCGAAAGTCGGGCTAGAAACGCGCGATGTTCCGTCCCCGATTTGAGCAGACGTGTCCCGCGATGGTGCTCGTCTCTGTTCGACAAAGCGCGACATAGGGCCCTTCGTGTGTGCCGTGGTGGTCGACCGTGTGCGCTGTTGCGTGTCGGGTGGTGCTCATCCGTATGCTTTGATGCCCGTCAATGTGCGGGATGTCCCC